>JACYXH010000479.1:10232714-10307714 GCA_026745465.1 Lota lota | reverse complement strand
ACAGCACCCACCTACCCAGCACCCATCCACCTCCCAGCAACCCCTAGCACCAATCACCTGCACACACATATACACACTTCACACATAACTATACAAAAATACATACACACATACACACACACACACAAACACAGACACACACACACACACTCACACAAATACATACATTTAGAAACAGGGAGATGTAACCCATTCATCTGCTCTATATTATAATTATTATAATTATTATATATTTGTTTCTGTTGACCTGGTGACACAACCAACTGGGATTTAAAAACGTATTTGATCATTTAACTACTTTATTAACCTCATCGGCTTTTTGATAGCACACATACATACATTTTTACACATTTATTTTTATGATATATCTCAATTGTGTCTCTGTCACTTTAAGCAACCTTTATGTGGGAACTGCGGCAGCGGAACTAATCATTTTCAAGGTCCATGTTCCTGTGTGTCTCCAGAGCGTCGCGTGGCGGACAGTGAAAGGAGAACTGGTGGTCCCTCGACAGCTTCAGCCACATCGTAAAAAAGAGCTCAGTCATAAACAGCAACTGGTCACTCCACTCTGGCCCTGCAAAAATAGAGACAATGTGGGGGAGAAAGTGGGTGGTCTCCCCTTTTTACTGGAGCCCTCCGAAGATGAAGAAGAACCCCCCCCCCCCCCCCCCCCCCCCCCACGGCAAGGTATCTTGCTCTGCTCTGGTCGTACCTGTGGTGGAGGGTTAAGGGTTGAGGGTTGGAGGGGTGGAGGGTGGAGGGGTGGAGGGTAGGGGATCAAGGACCTGATGCCCCAGTTTGGTCCACTGCCATGGGGACAAACAGAGAATGTTGTTGATCGATGATCTGAAACACAGAACATTCTCTCTGGCTGTAGTGGTGATTCATGACATGATGGTGTGTGGTTTGCGGTTTTAGATCAGTTGATTGGTCTTGGTTGGTTGGATGATGGCAATTAATTGGAGATCAGTTGTATATAGGTTGTACATTGGTTCTAGATTGGGTCTAGGTTGGTTCTAGATTGGTTGTGTATTGGTTCTTGGTCATAGGTTGTTGAGTTTTGCTGCTCTCAGTGAACACCACAGGGCCTGCTGACCCGAAGCTACAGCCCTCAGCCATTTGTAAAGATGACCATTTGAGCTTGCCAAATTTGACACAGCTGACAAGGGCAATAAATTTGAACTAGCCCCGCCCCCCAAACACGCCCCCACCCTCCTTCTGATCGCCCCCATCCTACACTCCAAACCTTCTAGAGGCTATACAGGCCTCTGAGTCTATACACACACACACACACACACACACACACACACACACACACACACACACACTACAACTGCCACCTTGCAGATACCTCCAGCTGATCTGACCAGATCCAACAGAGATGTTTAGCAGGTGACAGCAGAGCTCACTAGTGAACAGAAACCCATGGTAAAAAGAGATACAGAGAGAGGGAGAGAGAGAGAGGCATGTTTGAATGTACGATGAGTGTGCTGTTTGTATAAGTGTAATACATCTGTGTGTGTTAGCCCATTAGCCATTTTCTAATACATAGGCTGTTCTAGAAAAGTGGAATGCAATATATTAATAAATAAATACATATGTTCAATGCAAGTGATCCAATCCTCTTGCTTAGCAGGCATCTCATCCAGATGGTCGTGATCATTTCTCCACGTTAGACTCAAGTCCTGTCAAATGATCCACCTTAACCTATTCTGTCAACACCATCCCCCATCTCTGAGCGTAAGGCCAATCAAAGGGCAGCGTGTCTTCATTAATACATATTACCACCTTCTCTCTTTTAAGTCGCTGCAGAAGCTCTCATGGCGGCTGATTCTTGAACAATCATGCGTCTCTGCGCCCAGAAAACAAACAGCATGCAAACACTTTGACCTCCACGGGCCTAGCAAAACACAAAATCTGTCTCACAAATTAGCCATGGACCCTGAAACATGTGACCCCCTGGCCCTAGGTGGACCCAGCGGGGCCATTACAGCTGACCGGTTTGGGTTTCAGCGTCTCATCGATAGCCGCTCGCTAGATTTATTTCCCCCATCGGTTGACGGCCGGGCGACAGACATATGTCGTTGGTGTCAGCGGGCCTCGAAATGAAAACACAGAGGAATTCCTCATCGAGGATGTTTCTGTTAGAACACCTCTGAACACCTTCTGCTCGGCCCGGATGGAAACATAGCTGGCTAAACCCTGTCTTTAAGCACTGCAGCAGGTGAGCACTTGTCTATCCAGCCGTCCAGGTAATGATAATGCTCCAGGAGGGAGAGAGAGAGAAAGGTAACCTAGCTGTTTAACCTCAATTGCCTGCCGTCTGCTATATATCGTAAAAACACAGTAGGCCTACAACACCTCCTTCCTCTCTTGGAAGTTTGTGATCTGTGTCAAATAGCTCAGCACAAATGGATTTAAGATAAGATGTTACTTTACTCATCCCTTAAGGGAAATATCCCTTGTCACAGTATAAAGAACAGGACGTTGCTTTGAATTAAAAGGAGATCCGAAAAAAAGGAAATGGCAACACATTATTGACCATTGTAAGTGTCTACGTAATTTTGTCATGATTGACATTCATAACTTGACGTGAGGTCTAGATATAAGTGTTGACATTGTTACAGTGAAGGTCTTAAAAGGTGCTAACTGACTGACTGCAGTGGCATGCTCTCGCCCAGTTGTCCCACACAAGCACAGCTAGCCAGGCTAATTTTAGCCCGCAGTGAACACCATCTACTCATTTGTTCCCAGAGTTACCATGAACAATAAACATGCATGGCTCACCACCTACACAGCAATCTACCCACCTACACAGCAACCTACCCACCTCCACAACAACACATAAACCTACCGACATGCAGATCAACCTACCTACCTAACTTGAATACAAGAGCAAATACACCAACCTCTCAACACAAACACCAACACATATCAACATACCAACATGCACACCTACAGCAAACATGCTAGCCCACCAACATCCACATCTACAAACACCTACTCCAGCCTTCTACACCTGTCCCCCCTACACCCCTACCTTGACCTGACTGTGAAGGGAAGTTGGGGGCACTAGTCCTTGCTGACCCCTACTTGGCCCCAAGCTAGCCCTGACTAGCACCTAGCTGGTTCTTTGCTTGCCCTAATTAGCTTCAACTGCCTCTAGCTGTCTCTAGCTATCAATGGCTAGCTGTAGCTGTTTCTAGAAAGTCCTAGTTGTTTCTAGCTAGCCCTAGCTAGCACCTAGCTGGCTGTAGATGTTAGGTAGCTCGCTAGCTGGCTCCTAGTGGCTAGCGCTAGATGTGAATGTTGGGGCAAAAAGAAGGAAAAAACAGCTGGTTTTATAGAACAGTGAGGTGAGGGCCCTGGTCCAGGCAACCGGGAGCAACTGGTCTTTGTCCTCCACCCCCACAAAACATACCATCCACCCCCAGGCCTTCTCAGCCACCTTCCACCCCACACGTCTCCACCCTCCACACCACCATACCTCCAGCACCACCACCAACTACCTTCCACTCCCACCTCTGTTCCACCATTACCCTTACAACTTCTCCACCCAAACCACCCCCTCCACCCTCCGTCCACACCACAACCCTCACAAAACACCACCCTCACACACCACCACCTTCACAGAACCCCACCCTCTACACCCACAAAACACACCCTCCACAACCTTCTCTGATCCCCTCTCCATGCAATTCACAACTGATCACCAACGACTGCACTTCACATGGGAATTTTCCATTTTCTATTTTCAATGTCCCCCTACACACACACACACACACACACACACACACACACACACACACACACACACACACAGAGGCTGTTGACAGGACAAGTGGCACCATGCGGGCGAGGTGGCAGCAGACAGCCATATCGGCATTGCGACACGCCTGTTGTCAGCCTTACTACCGTCCCCCGGTTACCACGGAAACAACCAGCAGCATCATGGTTATTGCCATGATGCACTGCTTTCAATTCTAGAGCCTTAAACTGCCTCTGACCTTAGCCAAACAAAGACTAAGAATGAATACCAAGTCATAAACTCAGATGAAACAGCTCTTCTATTCAACACACATCATCACACACGTTTTGCAAATAATATTGAAATCAATACCTCCCACCTCTGCATTCCAATCTCCTGTCAATAACGTCACCTGTCATCACCTGACCTCTCTCAACCTGTCAATCCCTCTCTCTCGCTCTGTCTCTCTCTATCTCTCTGGCTCTGTCTCTCTCTTCTTTCTCTCTCTGGCTCTTTCTCTCTTTCTTTCTTCTTTCTCCCTCCCCTTATTCTCTCTCTCTTCTTTCTCTCTCCCCTCTCTCTTTTTCACTCTTCCCTTCTTTATGTCTCCCCTTTTCTCTCTCCCCCCCTCCCCCCCCTCTCTCTCTTTCTCTAACACCTCTGTCTCTCTCTGGTGTAAGGGTTGTCCAGCTCATGTGTGCTGTGTCACCAGAAGACTTGCATTATTGCATCATTGGTCAGATATTCAGCCATCACTCTCTGACACACAGTATCATCTAGTCTAGTGGTTAGGGTGTTTCACTTCCAGCTGGCAGGTTCTGTGTTCCAATCGTAATCGTCCACAGTTTATCTCTGACATCCTGCATCTTGACATGGTTGTGTAAACAATAATCGATATAAACAGATATCTGCATCTGAATGCAGCATCTTCAGGCAAGGGACATGATTTTGGGATCGGATGCTGTCTGTGTTTGACTCCCAGCCGAAGGGTTGAACACCTGTGTCTCCAGTCTACCTCTAGGCATCCATGCCCTACCTGCACCTTTGAAGAAAATACCGGTCTGGTTGTTTAAACCAGACCACAAATCATAGCAATCTCCCCAGCTTTACTAGAACATCCTTTACCGATACAATTTGTCAAAATGACTTGGTTGTGCCGAATCTGTCTAAGAACATTTAACATGAGATAGCCATTTTGGTCATTGTGATAAGTCTGTTGTAAAATCCTTTGGTGACTCGCTTTTTTTTTTGTCCACAAGCTTTCACAAACTCTGTATTGACGTGAAGCGCATTGATTCAAAATGACAACATTGCTACACTGCTATTGTTTACATTCATGGCGAGAACGCGCTCAAGCCACCTGCTGTTCGGCAGAATCGGGACAATGAAGTCATATAGACAAATTCTATTGCTAATGGATGTTTTAATAAAGCCGGGAGAGACAGTAACGATGGTTCGATCACCCAGACTGCTATATGGTCCCTAAGTCACTTTGGACAAAAGTGAAATGCAGATAGTGAACAGCGACTACTGTGACAGTGCAGCAGATACAGTAGTCTTCCCATGGTATCATTAGTTCAACTCTGAGTGGGGGGGGGGGGGGGGGGGGGGGGGGGGGGGGTGATAAAGGGTGTGTGTGTGTGGTTGGGTTGGAGGGGGGTGTGTGGGGGGGGGGGTCAGATGGTCAAGGAGGCAGTGGTGAAACAAGACACTCTGAAAGACAGCACAGCACTTAACGTCTTCACAAAAGAAGAGAAAAAGAAAAGAAAACACAAGTAGGGCTCCTGTTTCTCTCTCACCTGCACACCCCCTGTGTCAGCCCTCCCCCGCTTCTCTCCGTCATCCTCTTTCTCGCTCCCTCTCACTCACTATCCCTCTTTCCTCTTATCTCTCTATCTTTCTGCCTCCCCTCTCTATCTCCTTTTCTTTTGCTCGTTCTCTTTCCCTCCATCTCTCTCACACACACTATTCCTCTCTCCATCTATCTCTCTCTTTCTCACTCTTTATCTACTGTCCTCCCTGTCTCGCTCTGTCTCTCCCTCTCTCTCTCAATAACCTGCTCTCCATTTTCTCTCTCTCTCTCTCTCTCTCTCTCTCTCTTTCTCTCTCTCTCTCTCTCGCTCTCTCTCGCTCTCTCTCCCCCCACCCCTCTCTCTCTCTTGCTCCTCCCTTCTCCCTCTCTCTTGCCCCCAGGCATGTGGCTACAGGTTGGTCTAGTGGCGATGGAACCCCACGTGGCGTTTCTTCTTCTTCAGTTATTTATTGAAACGCTATACATTTTATGAAAAATAAATTCCTCCAGACACTCAAACCCACTTCACAAATGCAAATAAAATACAATAGTAACAAACAAACAAGCAAACAAACAAATAAAAAGTATTATTAAGACATTTAATAAGCATGGAGATGCGTCTGAAGCAATGATCTCCTCAAGGTGATCCCCGTCCATCAAGATTTGCCCCTAACCAGAGCCCCTCCACGCATCTTCAGCTTTATCTGAGGAGAACAGCGTCCCTCCTGAAGAGTGTGTTTGATGTTGTTTGGCTAAGTGCAACACAAACAGTGTCGGCGACCAAGAGGGTACACATTTCACACTGACGCCATTAGCGTAGCACGCGCTGTTAGCTTAAGGTGCTTATAGAAGAGAATGCTTCTGCTATAGGCTGCTAGGTGCTAGCCTTGTAACTTCTGTGTTCAGTGCTCCATTACTTTTAATGATACAGGATTTGACTTCATGGGTCTGGAGATGGGAGGGTCACCCACTAGCCACCAAAAGAACAAAAACGTCTTTGCAAATTGAAGTTTATTAGGAACACTCAAAAATTTTTTTGTTTAGTCATATATTTAGAAAGGCACAGGTGCAGGATTGGTGAAATGGTTCGGGACTTAGTTATTGCCTCAACCTCAACGTTCCTGATCTTTTGACCTCTGGGCCAGGATAGCCGACTGAGCAACCCATCCTCATCAGAAACGGTGCTGAGATGTTATTACCTCCGCCATGAAGGTTATGTTGTCGCCCACGTCTGTGCCTCAGGATATCTCAAAAGGTGAGCACGGATTTGCACCAAATTTGGTGAGAAGGTTGGTTGTGGGCCAAGTAAGTAATGCAGACATAAAGTTAGTAATGCAGACATTAAGGCCTGGATTCACGCATCTTTTTTTTTTACTCTGCATTGTTTTCTTGTTCAAATGATGTAATAACATGACATAAAAGCTTGAAACCTTTATTAATTGTAAGAACTATACATGGAGAAAACTACACCACCAGTACCATCAGAGTAGCTCATCTCAAAATCCACCCTCTAACACTTATTCTGTTGTTTGATTTGTTGATATTGTGTTGTTTCCATTGTTAAGCACTTTGTATTGTAGTAAACACAAAGATAAGCAAGAAAATTATAAGGTGAATCGATTGCTTGGTAACCTGCAACCCCCTGCTACAAAAGACCATGTATTCTGTCAAACCAAGTTTCAGCTTTCAACTACTAAACTCGTCAATGCACCTACCCATGAAAATAAATGTCTAATAAAAAACTATGCATTTTATTGTAACACAGATATACACACAATGATATACATGTTTATTTAGAAAGATATATATTTTTTTTTTCCAGAACTTAGAGTTTGAGGAAGAGGTCATTTGACTAAACGTGGCGCCTTCAACATTTTTGTGGCTTACTGGAGCATGTAGAGTGCATGTATGTGCAGACTCAGGGAGGGGAGCTGGGGAAGGAGGTGGGGAGGGAGGAAGGGAGGGAAGGAGAGATTGAGCAGGGGGGAGGGAGGGGGTAGAGATGGATGGATGGAGGAATTGAAGAGGGAGGGAGGGAGGGAAGGTGCTTACGTAAATTAAAATGAACAGATGGATGGATGGATGGATGGCTTTAGGGATGGATGGCTGGATGGAGGGAGGAATGGATGGAGGGATGGAGGGAGGGATGGATGGAGGGTTGGAGGGGGCGATAGAGGGAGGGATGGATAAATGGAGGGAGGGATGGAGGGATGGCAGACTACCTATCGGTCAACAGTCGTGGTGAAGATAGCGCGGGGAGATGCGAGGGGCGCGAGAGGATACGGTTACATGTGACTGCTGATGGCTCCTCAGTATGCCAGAGAAAAATGTTTCTCTGCCTCTCTCTGCCTCTCTCTGTCTCTCTCTGTCTCTCTCTGTCTGTCTCTCTCTCTCTCTCTCTCTCTCTCTCTCTCTCTCTCTCTCTCTCTCTCTCTCTCTCTCTCTCTCTCTCTCTCTCTCTCTCTCTCTCTCTCTCGCAGGCTGAGTGGTAGGTCCACAGCAGGGGTGGGTCCGGGCCTGTCAATCACGCCCCAAAAAACGTGCACACACACACACACCCCAATTTTTCACAGCGTTCCCAGCCAGTGTACCTGCCCTGTCACACTCCAATTAAAATGGAGAGAGAGAGAGGAGGGTGGGAGGAAAGAGCAAGAGAAGAAATCAAAGAGAAAGAGTCAGAGAGGGAAAAAGCAGAGTGAAAG
The DNA here is from genome assembly GCA_026745465.1 of Lota lota. Taxonomy (NCBI): domain Eukaryota; kingdom Metazoa; phylum Chordata; class Actinopteri; order Gadiformes; family Lotidae; genus Lota; species Lota lota. The sequence goes on along the minus strand of JACYXH010000479.1, from coordinate 10,299,472 downwards.
AGAAACAGAGAGACAGAAAGGGGGAGAGAGAGAGAAAGAGTAAGAGAGGAAGCTGTATATTTCCAGAGATAGTTTGTTGTGTTGTGAAAGCCTCAACACACGAGAAAGGTGGAGGGGTGCTGGTGGAGGTGGAGTTTGGGGAGGCAGATTTTTCTGAGTGACATTCCCAGTCCCAAACCAGGCCTGGGACTGATTTTCTGTCTGGTGTTTATCAAACATTCACACAATGTTGGATTGGTGTTGTGTGTGTGTGTGTGTGTGTGTGTGTGTGTGTGTGCGTGCATATTGGTGTGTGTGTGTGTGTGTGTGTGTGTGTGTGTGTGTGTGTGTTCAGTGATTGTAAGAAATAATTAAGAATAGATTAACAAAAAACGAAATAAAATCTAAGAAAAACCAATGAAAGTTATAAGATATAATTATACATAAAAATGTCCACAATGATATGATCTGTATGGTTTAATATAAATACAGAATATAACCATGAGGCATTCCCTGAGCCACCCATTGTCTCATACAAACAAACATGAATCAGTAAGTGACTAATATTTCATTCAGATATTGTGTTTAATATCGTGTAAATACATATGTATATAATGGGGTAATAAACATGAACAGTTGTACAATGTGACTTCATGACGATACAACCTCCCTGACACTGCAGCAAGCTGGTCAACTCAGGTCAGGTAGGTTCCTATAGGTAGAGGTCAGGGTAGCAGAGGATGATGTAGAGGTTGCATGATAAACAAATACAACCTCTCTTCAGGTTGAAATGACCTGAGAACTTCAACTTCAGCGGTATCTGTTTAAGTATCTAAGTATTTAGCTGTCTAAGTATTTTGAAAATTCTGTTTCATCACTTTGGGTTCATTTTAATATACATCATTTTATAAATAATACCAACTAACAATATATGTTCATAATTTACTCTCCTCATTTGGATTCTTGGTTATATTTGATGTATACATACTTCCATATTGAGTGCAATACACATACACATACACATACACATACACATACACATACACATACACACACACACACACACACACACATACACACACTCACACATTAAAGGCATTCCGGTGAGGAGTGGAGGAAGTAGTTGATGGTACTGGACGTATTGGGAGGAAGTGCAGTCGTTACCACAGTAAGGGCGCACCCAGCCATGACGGAGATAAACCCTCAATACACAAGTTCAGGTGGAGCGTGAAGCAGGGCTGAATTAAATCTACATCTGGGCGTAGCCAAAAAGAAATTAAAAGTCGCCCCGGCTTACTGCATGGAACCTGCCTTTGTCCTCGTCCCACACACACACACACACACACACACACGCACACACACACACACACACACACACATACATACACAGACACTCACATCTATACAGAGAGAGACACACACACATATCTACAGACAGACACACACATACACAGACAAACACACACACATATCTACAGACAGCCACACACACAAACACAGACAAAAAATAAACACACACACACATACACAGTGACACACACACACAGACACACATACACACACACACACACACACACACATGTGTGTGTGACTAAGTGAAATGGACAGCCAGTTAACAGAGACAATCAGCCCTAAGTGCTGAGGTTTGATTCAGGAGTAATGAGAGAGTTACACAGACACATACGGGGAGAGAGAGTCTAGTTACCTTTTCACCTGGAGAGGAGAGAGAGACATATACACATACAGGGAGAGAGAGAGTCCAGTTACCTGTTCACCTGGAGATGAGAGAGAGAGACATAGACGGAGAAAGGAAGAGATGGAGTGAGAGGGACGATGTGTGTGCACGCGCAAGCACACACGTGTGTGTGTGTGAGGCCAGGCTAGTTGTAACCCCCCCCAACTCCCCTCCATCAAGAAAGGAGGGTTGGGGGTGGTGGGGCAGGAGGAGATGGGGATGTGTGGGGTGGTACACTGTCAGACAATAGCCGTCTCATTTTGCATTTAACTTCCACAAAAGGGAGTTCGCCCCCAAAGACTTAATCCCACATACAGATCTCTGTGTTGATAAGGTGACCACGACACTGTTTCAGGTGTGTTCATCTGCACACACGTACACACAGAGTGACCTGCACACACACACACACACACACACACAAAAGCTCATACACACACACACACATACACATGCACACACACACATGCACACACACACACACATACACACACACAAACACATACATAGGGACAGGATAGTGCATGTGTATTTCCATGGCTAAGGTGTTCGACTCCCAACCGAAAGGAACTGGGTTCGATCGCCCCACGGTCTAAAAAAAGCAACTGGGATTTCAGACCCCTTACATCCCCTCCCCCTCCACCTCCTCCCTCTACACCTCCGCCTCCCCCCCTCCCCTTTCAAGAAGTCCGTCTTCACATACCAACAAGACACCACCTCTTCCCCTTCCCCTCCGCCTCCTCGTCTTCCCTCCACTCTTAAATATCACCTGCTTTCTTCTCCTTTAATCTCGCGGCCAGGCATTCCTTCATGCTGCTACAGCTCCTGTCCCGTACAACAAGACACTCGCTTTTATCCTTCCTCTATTTTTTTCCCCCATAACTAAAGTGAAGCAATTTGTTCTTCCAGAACAAACTTTGAACTTGCGTGAGGAGAAGACAGCGTGAAGGTTGAGATAATGGACGAGCTGAACAGGCCTTCCAAGGGAGTAACCGCGGAAACCATCGAATGGTTGTGTGCTAGTGCGCTAACTGCGTCAGAAACACGCTCTAGGTTCGATTCGGACCTCTAGGTCCTATGATTCAGAATCAGAAAAACATTATTGTGAGGTAGGTCTGCACATACACCGATTTCTTTCTGATGTGTGCATTGAAGAAAACTACACAAAACGCGTAAATGTCATTCCTTCTCTCTTTCATCACGTCTCTCTTCACTGCATGTCTAGAAAGTCACAAAGACCATGAAAATATATACAAAAACATGGAACACTCCCTCCACTCTGTCTCCATACAAACAAGATGTTGGGTTGCATGTGTGCGTGTGATGGAATGGTTCCTTACTTAATGGTTGTAGTTCTGGTTAGGGGTTAATAGTTGGTGTACCCAAATAGCATTATTCAGATCACAACCCTTTCTCAACCATTAGTTGGCACTGGATGGATATGATCTGCACTGTAGATCCATTTAAACAACATTAAGATGTGTGAGATGACAACATGCATGGACATGTTTCCTCATATGATTGTTGTTAAGGTTCCAGGTTCCAAGGTCCTTTGAGACTGACCTCTGGTTAGTTTTAACAGAAACACAACCTAGGATTGGATCTTACTTTGGTTCCAAGCTTCTGGTTTTAACCAGCTGGCCATATACAGACATGAGGCTCCACATCACCCTTCATGAGAGGATATCTCCACATAACGTGTCTTCACCACCCCCACCACGTTCTCCACCATCTCCGCTACCACCACCATTACCAGCACACCCTCCCACCACCACCACCGCCAACACCACACCCTCCAACACCACCACCACACCTTCCAACACCACCATCACCACACCCTCAACCACCACCTCCTCCTCCACCACCACCACCACCACCACCACCATCTCCTCCACCACCACCACACCCTCCAACACCACATCCTCCACCACCACTACAACCTCCTCCTCCTCTACCACCAACACCCCCACACCCTCCACCACCCCCACCTCCTCCTCCACCACCACCTCCTGGCTGACAGGGAGGGTCACTTCAAAGCATGGTCTGAGTGGCGGGGCCAGTAAGGGCCCGGGACCCGACAAATGCACAAGTTGTAAAACTTAACAAGGTGTGAATGCCCTCTGAGCGGCCCTGTGTCCCAGTATGCAGCAGTGGCCCTACGGAGACCCCTGGTCCCTGTGTAAAACACAACTCATTATGTCCTCCAAGTCACCACCACCAGGCAACGCCTTTGGATGTGGATGAATAATAATAATAACACAAATAATCACAATAGTAACTATTTAATATTATTTAATAATTAAGCATTATTTAACAATAATTCTTAAGACGATTCCTTTCCATTTTATTTTGGTTTCTCTTGTTTGGTTTGAGAATATTCTTGTATTTTAATTTAATCAATCATTTGCCCTATTCATTGCCATTATCATTCTGTATATGACTTCATGGGACACCAATACAACTGGAAATGTACTAATTGAAAATATTCATACTTTGTTTATTTATTTTTTGGTTTGTGAACAATATTACAGAACCTGAAAATACATTTTCAGAGCATCTGAGACATGGTTTGACATAACTGGTTTGACACATGGGGGCGGTTGTTTAGAAGAGAACCATTTTAGAGCAGAGCCGTCAGGTGCCTTCTTGGACATTTCTGATTTATCTACACTCTGAATTATGTTGGTGACCTCTTGACCTCTGTGCCATTTGTGTTGTCCCATCGCTCTGTTCAGTCTCTCTCTCTCTCTCTCTCTCTCTCTCTCTCTCTCTCTCACCCTCTCTCTCAGCCAGCCAGCCAGCCAGCAGCCAGCCAGGCTGCAGTGTCATGCACAGTTCGGTTCGAACTCTGATACACACCACACACACACACACACACACACACACACACACACACACACACACACACACACACACACACACACACACACACACACACTAACACACTATAACACACACTCACAAACAAGCATGTCTATACACACAAGAAGTGTGAAACCAAACACAGGGTCATACACTCACAGCACTACTTATCTTTCTTGGTTTATTACAAACATCTCATAAGATGTTTATCTGATTTTATTTGATCAAATATGGCCAGGAAAGTGACACAAATAATGTTTAATTACATTCGGGATTACCCATTATTTAATTATATTCAGTGAAAGACAAAAATAATAATAAAAAGGATTTCATTCAAATATAACAGATAGAGGCCTTGAAATTTGCTTAAAGGAAAAAAATACCGTTATTATCTTAAATACTGTTGTTGTTAAACTACATTGACAGGTTGTTAATGTTATTTAACAAAAAAAAATTGTTTACTTAATTTGTCTATGTATAATTACATTATTCGCTTTTGTACCATTTCCTAAACACAATGGCTTACGCTAGACATTGATACAAGCAGTGGCAAATGGCATTGTATGATACTACAGAGTAAACTGAAATATTCTGAAACCAAAACATCCATGTTTTTAACACGTTAATAAACTAGTTGAAGTCTGAGTGGAGTGTTTTTGGCCTCAGTAACCTGACGACAATACTGACACCTATTGGCATTGTGTGTTCTTGGCGTTAGTAACCTGCAACCTCGTTTGTGGCGGGAAAGAGGGAGGGACTTCCGAGGGAGGGATAACCATTTCCGTTTTCGTTTTCAGATTTTTCTTTGTCAAACTCTTCGTAAAAAGCACTCCATATTTATTCTCCTTGTCACTGTCATTATTGTTTTCATTCTCATCCTATTCTTCTCTCTCTTCTCATCTTTGTGCTCCCGTCTGTTTTAGTGTTTGACCCCGTGGTTTCACCGGGGACTGTTAACTGACGCACACAGCTCACAGGAAGTACAGGAAACAGACCAGATGCTAACCGACCATACTAAGCAGCCGCCGCCATTCGAGGATACCTTTTTTTCCTGATAGGTTAAATATGGATTCCAAATCAATTAAATCTAAACCCAAAAAGTTGATGCGAGGAGTCTGCCGACTATGTGGAGACGACTTCAGTTCTCTGAAAGACCGCTGTGACTTAGTCCCCAGTACCGGGAAGCCATTGTTCACTCTAGCACTGGAAGACATTACGGGACCTGTCTCTGCAGAAGACGACCTCACGGCTGTGTGTGTGCGCTGCAAACAACATCTCACTCGTTATTACAGACACAAAACTGACGTGGAAAGGCGGGGAACTGCTATTAGGGACATGGCAGCAAAAAGTGTGTTCACAAAAAAAAAAAGATGTGCGACAGCGGCGGAATTAGCGCCCAAACCACCGCGCAAAAGACCCAAGTATACAACAAGACGTGGTGGTGCTCAGCGCCAAGTTGCAGCAACACTGAGCCTTGCAACGCTTACAGCTCCAGAGCGTCCTGGCGCCACGACGAGTCACAAGTCACCCCCAATGGTGAGTGACAGTCAATTAGGATTCATGATTCAGTTTTTGGTTTCTTTCATTGAAAGTGAGTTGACAGGTCCGAAAACATTTTTCCAAAAATCACCTAGTCCAAGTTTGGATACATTTTTTTTAAATATATATATTGTAATTGTTATTGCATTGCAACATTTTGTAAACGGTGTGATGGGACCTACTGTTTTATTTATTGTGCACTTCCATTAGCAAAAATGTGTTGATAAATAGTGTTATTTAAATTACATATTTGAATTACAAATTGCCATAGTTCAATGATCCTATTCCCCCGCTATTTCTATATGAAAGGCGTTGTCTATGCTGGAAGCTATTGTAAAGAAACCGTACTTTTCTCCCTTGTATACATAATTATAGGGTACGGTTGACAGAACAAAGGCCATGCGTTCAACCCCCAAACCGCTTCCTGTCCTTTGGTCTCTGAGGGACGTTAAGGTTTGTCTCTTCACACAGAGTACTGCCAATTAACAACTCAATGGCATCAGTTTAGACCAATGATTATATCTTCCACTGTGCATCTACTGTACCTTAGTGTAATTGTTACACTTCCACTGCTCCTCCCTCTTCCCACTCTCCGGCCTTCTCTAAAGGCTGCAGTAGGAAAGGTGTCACAGAAGGATGCTGATGGTGTCTCCACGGCAACATCCACCGCCGCGCTACGGGACCCACCCGCCACCGTGTCTCTGTTGACAGCACCTCCAGAGTCCTCCATTAGCTCTCCTTCTACACAGTCTGTCCAGGTACGTCCTGTTAAGAATGTGTCCAAAAACACAGCTGTCCCCTCTACAATCTAGAAGTGGGTGGGTGGGTTTTCAATAGCCCATTGCGACCTCAGGAACTAGGTAAAATCCTGTTTACTTGCCTTATAATAATACGGTTGTAGATTAGGCTTTATTATTTTGTAAACCATGGGTTTGCATCCTAACTATTGCATTCTTGCCATTTTTCTGAGTTAAGCAACACAATAAGCAACCTTCTGATAGTTGGCTACTGTTGGCGTAAGGCTATGCTGCATTTGCACATGTCCATGAAACAAGGACGGGCACCACCAGCGCGATAAACAACGTCAAATTGCGGAGCTGTGAATCAGCATATTTGTTGCTAGAAAACTAAATCAAAACTTTGATTTGTCCGCGCACATACTGTAAAAACATCTATGTGGTCAGGGGTAAGCTTTTGAAAGACATTAACCACAGGAAAAACATGATTTTAGGGGGAGTGGGTCTTTAAAGTGGTCTCTTTACAGACAGTGCTGTCAGTTATTTTAAAGAACAACCTGCAGGCTGGCATCCCCAGTTAATGAATGTGAGGGGAAGGTATATTAAGCAAATTTATGTCAACATAATGTTCTTCTTTTCGGACTTAGAACTACTGCTAGACTTCTTTTTGTAATCCAACGTGCATGCGCAGACCAAAAAACACAACCCCCCCCCCCCCCAAAAAAAAACAAACATCCTAGCAATCTAGTGCTTGCTCGATTTCCAGGTACCGGGAACCATAGAGGACCAAGTGTGCCATGGAAATAATGAATGAAGTAGCATTTAGTCTTACTCAAGGATCCATACTCGCCACATGGCGATTCTACTTGGCAGCCTTCACTGTAGCACTAGTGCTTGTCTAACCACAAATTACATCACGTTCAGGTGAGCGTTTTGGTCTGCACGTGCACGCTGCATTACTAAAACAAGTCCAGCTGCAATTCTAAGCCTAAATTAATGTTAAAATTGATTTGCTTCATAATTTCCCCCCAACATTAATGAACTGGGGATGCCAGCCTACCAGCTGCTCTTAAAATAATGTCATCACAAGTGGATCAGTCTGGACCATGAGCATATCTTCCACTGTGCCCCTCCTGTACTTTAGTGTTATTCTAACGCTTCCACTGCTCCTCCATCTTCCCACTCCTCCTGCCTTCTCTGAAGGCTGCAGTAGGAAAGGTGTCACAGAAGGATGCTGATGGTTTCTCCACGGCAACATCCACAGCTGCACCACAGGCCTCACCAACCACTGTGTATCTGTTGACCACACCTCCAGAGTCTTCCCTAAGCGCTCCTTCTACACAGTCTGTCCAGGTACGTCCTCCGTCACCACTCCTTCTATAGAGTCTGTCCATCACTCCACACTTCACAGAGGGCGCCTTCATCAGCATTTTGTCATTTGATGCTAGTGTTGGGCGATTGGACGAATCAGCGAAGGGCTGAATGCATTGCTGATGGATTCTTTTTGGATTCTTTTGGACAATTTTATTCTTTTTATTTTATTATTATTTCTCGGACCAGCAGCTAGTATAAATTGCTCTGTGTGTCTGTTGGTCACTTTGTCCAAAATGTTTGCGTCGAACCACACATAAGAAAAGAAAAGACTATTGATATAGTATTGGGTGAAACGCTTATCTACATGTGGCTGCACACCTTTCAACTAGACACTAAAAATAACACGCCGACCACTTCTGTGCTGGAGTTACAGCGACTGTAAGAATAAGTTCAGCGTGTTTTTAATGGAATGTTTTTTTTCTCTTTCTGGCAACAAGCTCTGTCAAATGTGTGACTCCTTGATGTGGAAAATATTAAACAAAAGGACATTTTGGACATACCACCTTGTTTCACAAATACGATTTTTGATCAGTATCGAAAATCTGATGGCAGACAAGCTCAAATCTGAGTGCACAGGACGTTACCCTTTCTTTTGCTTCATATTAGTTTAGACCAATCATGTTGCTCGAGGCGGGGATCTATAAGCGTGTAATTGGGGAACACATGCTGGGCCAGCAGTAGTAAACTGAAAACGTTTCTGTATTTAAAATCAACACTGTGCTTCATCCACTCATGCAAATTAGTTTTCATCGATAGAATATCTCCGTAAGGAAACAGGAAACAAGGTGTAATTCCGCAACATAATTCTGGCCAGACTCAGTGCCATCTCCCCCCCAGAAGTTCTGCTATAACATAGTTGGACTGCTGGATCCGAGATTACATATCGCCCAACCGTATTTGATAATATTGTAAGCAAGCCCTATTTCTCTCCCTTATATACATTATTACAGGATACTGTTGACAGAACTAAGGCCACGGTTTCCACACCCAAAAAGCTTCCTGTCCTGTGGTCTCTGAAGGATGTTCAGGTTTGTCTCTTTAATACACAATGCTGCCAATGAACAAGACAAGAAATAGATCAGTATGGACCAATGAGTATATCTCTTGTACTTGAGTATAATTCTAATGCTTCCACTGCTTCTTCCTCTTCCCACTCCTCCGGCCTTCTCTGAAGGCTGCAGTAGGAAAGGTGTCACAGAAGGATGCTGATGGTGTCTCCACGGCAACATTCACCACTGCGCCAGTGCCCTTGCCAGCCACTGTGTCTTTGTTGAACACACCTCCAGAGTCCTCTCTAAGTGCTCCTTCTACACAGTCTGTCCAGGTATGTCCTCCATCACTGCTCCTTCAATAGTCTGTCCATCACTACACACTTCCAAGAGGGCGGCTTCCTCAGCCTTTTTGTAATGTGATGCTATTGTGATGAGCGCTACTTCTCTCCCTTGTCTACATTATTACAGGAGGACATTGTTGGCACCACGGCCAGGGAGTTCTCTGTGCGACCGCCACCTAAAATACATGATACCGGCTCAGGTCAACGGTCAACCGCCAGGGTTAGTGTTGCAGTGGCTAGACAAACATCTCATCTACCAATATTTGTGTTCATTAAAAAAAAAGTACTAATGCAGTGAAGAAGATTATGTGCTTGTACATACTTTACAGTTGTAATGACACAGTAGTACAGTACACACATTGTTTATTGAGTGATGTTTCTTTTTTGTATTCAAGATCATCGTGACTACTCCCAAATGGAAGCATTCACGAATCATAACTGGGCCGCTTGAAAGAGTAGCAGACGCCTTAGTCCGGGCCGAACACTATAGACTTCCTAGGTGTCTCATGAAGATCCCTGGTATGGATCACATCATGATTGAAGAAGTGTTGAAACGGGTGAAAGAAGAAGCTATAAAACTAACAAGCGTAAGATTTGGATCGGTGCTGCGCCAAACCACCCAGGATGCATTGGACAAGTTTGAATTGAACGATGTAGTGTCGGAGTGGAAAGCAAATGCTCCCACCTTCCTGAAGTTCTTGGAGTGTGTTAGTTCTGCGTCTTTTGACGGACTCCCTTCCTCAGAGTCCTCGTATACCAAGACCAAAAAAGGTGCGACGGTGATGGCTGGAGCCACCCTTCTCCGCGCACGTGTCCATCAGATGAATGCGATGCAGCATCGCAACTCGGTGCTCTTGCGTCAGGGAGGAACTAACAAACGCTGCCTGGCGAGGCTTTCGAGGTTGGGGTGTTGTGTTTCTTCAAAGAGAAAAATGGCTACTAAAAAAAGCAATGTAATCCGCACCATCAATCACATCGGAGAAGGACCAGAATCGGAAGGGGTACTACATGAGCAAAGCCTTACTGGGGAACAGGTTTGTTAAATGTATATGGGAGCTTAACCATCTATGCACATTTTGGTGAAATGTTTGTTGAAAAAATTAAATAATGCAGTACTTGGTCAAAGGCTATATACTAATAGAACTTGTACGTTCTCCAAAGGAACATTCTGCCACTGGTCCACAGCCAGGTGTCCAGGAACTCCCACCAAGTGAGGCAACGTCACTGGAGGCTCTGCTGGGGCTGGAGGAGAGCGGAGGGGACCAGGTACTTCTCTAGCCATTATTAAGGTTATGAAAACATAGGGAGAGAGGGGGACGGGATGTTTTTTAGATTGTTTAGTTTCATGTCTCTTTCTTTCTTTCTTTCTTTACAACTCTCAAATCTTAGCTACAACACTTTTTTTTTTAAGTCTGTTTTCAATGAGTTACAAACTCCCCAGTCATATTATGTCTGCTGGGGCACATTTATATGAAAAAATCCTCCTTTTAAAACTTAAAGGAACAAAATGTCAAACCGTATTTGGTCAAAGTCTGTTCAATATCCCCTATACTAATAGTATGTGTATGTTCTCCAAAGGAGCAAACTGGTCCACAGCAAGGGGTCCAGGAACTCTCAGCAAGTGAAGTCACGTCTCTGGAGGCTCTGCTTGGGCTGGAAGAGGGCGGAGGGGACCAGGTAGTTATTTATTATTGCGTTGTCATGAATAGTGGTCACAACACAAACATTGATATTTATTTGTATTGTATTTAATTTACCTTTTACTCAGACATGTTACGTCTCATTGAGAGGCTAAGGACATCTTGTCCAAGAGAGACTTGATGAGCAGCGTCACACACTTACAATAATATCAGACACCACAGCAACACGAACATACGGACAATACAGGCCCATAATATGACATATAAAATGTAATATTTTGGGCCTGTATTATCATTTCATTGTATATTACATTATTGGCCTGAAACCGGACAGTGGTTCAAATAAACAGGTGCAAAGTATCGGAGAAAAAACAAGTCAAAATTGCACCTCTTCATGAACCAGTGCTTTGTGCGTAGATTGAAAGTGTTTAGAGACACTATCTTCTCTAGATGGAAATGTTCCTGGATCTCCTTCCAGGCTGAGGGGCCTGCCAACAGCTCTGATGTGAACTCTGTGCTTGCCCCAGGGACAGTCTTAAATATATAGGTCTGCATGATGCAGAACAATGGGGTTTTAATGTAATGAATGGACTGCTGAAGAGGATGACATTTATTGCACATGCTGTTTTGTAGCGCAATTATGTTTCCAAAATATCACTCATGATATAAATGTATCGGTGACACGGTTAATTGGTATTAGTATAAATTATTTCCTTAGTTGAGGATGTCATTTAAGTCTGTGATTTTAGTGAATCAGAAATTCCTAGAAAGTCATTTTCTGTCTTGGCTGTTGATGGGAGCATAACGGGCGATGCACATTTTGATTAAATGTTCCCAGTTGAAAATATTTATAAATGAAATGCAGTACTTGGTCAAAGGCTATTTGATATCCAATATATACTAATAGAACGTGTACGTTCTCCAAAGGAACATTCTGCCACTGGTCCACAGCCAGGTGTCCAGGAACTCCCACCAAGTGAGGCAACGTCACTGGAGGCTCTGCTGGGGCTGGAGGAGAGTGGAGGGGACCAGGTACTTCTCTAGCCATTATTGAGGTTTCGTGAATAGTTGTCACAACACTATTCACTCTTATGATTGTGATACAGAACATAAACCATGTTTTTTTTTTAACATTTCCAGACACCAGTGCCCTCAGCAGGTGACAGACATGTGCATAAGAAGACTAGCACAGACTAGAAGGACAACGGATGCTAACCGTTCATACCAAGCAGCCACCTATAGACTTTGGTTTTGTCATCAAGTATTGAAAATACTGGTATATTAAATACGTCAATTTGATATAGTGAAGTATTGAATTAAAAAGCATAGTAATTTATTGTTGTATTGAGGATTGGAGTTTACAGTTTAATAATACAAATTAATAAATGTGTAAATAAATACATGGCAAGGAAATTCAATCATTAATTGACTATAGGGGTTAATAGTCGAGTCGTCTATCGGGAAAGTCGTGCATAACAGCGGGACATTGCAGTGGGAGGATGGGGTTGCTAAATGATACCACAGCGTTGCTTGGCTTCTGTACGGATAAAGCCTATAAGTTATACAATGTGTTTTTGGGGATTTGACTCATTCTTCTGTGTGCGATTTGCTCTGCTACGTTTTGCTTTCAATTAATGTCAGTATTTGTTTGATAAGCCTTTTGTGTAATGCAATGGCAATATCGAATCTTTTTTCTTTTCGAAGACCACATTCTAAACCGTTGTTCTAGAGGTGTCAATGTCAGGAAAAAAATAACTTCTAAAGTTGGCAGCATTTCGAAAACATTTAAGATGGTAAAGTAAATGCATACTGTGTCAACAGCAGCTGTCGCAAACCAATCGCGCTGGTGAAAATGATTCTCACTGAAGTTCGGTAGTGCATTTTCGCTGTCCTGCTAAATTGAATGGTGCCGCATTTGTTATATAGCCTACGCTGAAGCGCATCATTCACATGTATTTGTATTTTCGTATTTAGTCAAACGCTGCTACATTTTCTTTGTCGATAGGTGTTCAATCATGATTGGATGTGAACACCGTAGATAATGAAGACAGAACGGAGCTCTCCGTCTCCACAGAGACCAGCCACTATTTGATTTCATATATTAATAAATGAAACGGTACACTACTCGTCTATATTATAGTATGTAAGGGTTTATATTTTCTGTCAAATTGAATGCAGATGTTGACATGAACGGACGCGCACATTGTCGTCATATCGTAAATTGCTTCGTAGAGGTGGTCGGTCATTTAGCTTAGGCGCTGCGCCTGGCCTTTAGACCGCTGTGGGAAACCCTGATAAGCCAACTGGTTGTTTTCAAGTGCATAAACCACGCAAAAGCCACAAAAGTCTTGAGCCGCATATATTCCAAAAATACATAATATAAGATGATTCGGCGATCAGTGGAACGATGGGTCTGGCCTGACGAATCAGACACCCGTAATTGACGACGTATTTCACAAGTTGATGATTTTAGAACCAAACCATCATTAATTATTAAAGCTTTTTGTGCGGAACTCTGTCCTTTCTTGCCGTGTTTTTACGAACTGTTGATGTAGTGCCCGCCCACACAGGAAGCTAGTGTTACAGCAGAAAGAGCCCGAGTCCAGCGGTGTTTTTGAAGCTTATTGTTGTAACTTTCTCGATGTTTGTCGTTGTTAATATAAATTAATTGATCAAAAATGTTTGCCGGACTGCCTGAATTGGGAATATCCAATGGCGAGGATCTCAAAGAAACGCTCACAAACTGCACAGAGCCTCTGAAAGCCATTGATCAATTCCAGGTAATGTGATCAATAATCTATAGTCTGCGTTCACAATACTTATATTCCATGTTATTGGTATTTCTGTTACGTGTTATTTATATTTATATTACATGTTTGTGTAATTGAATGTAGAACTCATAGACATGACATGCATTTTAAGTGTAAGCTAAACGTATCGCTTAGTAAACTGTTTTGTTCTCTTTGTCTATGCATGCATTTATATTCATAATAATATAAATTGTACTATTTACAGACGGAGAACGGCATTCTGCTGCCGACCCTGCAGTCCGCTCTGCCGTTCCTGGACCTCCATGGCACGCCGCGGCTTGACTTCCACCAGTCGGTGTTCGACGAGCTCCGAGACAACCTAACGGAGAGGGTGGCCGTCATCGCAGAGGGAAAGGAGGAGGACAGGTAGGCGGTGTTCGCTTTTCACTGCGTTTTATTTGACATCCTGCAGGCTACAGTTGTTGTTATTTGGCAATAGATACATCCAAATTTTTTATTTTATTCAATGTACTTTATTTGCACTACATTTATTTGTGGACATGCAATTTTGTTCCTGATGTTTTATTGCAGTAATGCCCATTTGTTTTTTGTTGTTGTACTTATTCTATTCTATTTTCTATATCTTGAGAAGTGCGTTTGTTACTGATTCAATTATTTATAAAGTAATCTTACTAATGAATGAGAAGAAGTTGTTGAGAGAGGAAAGACTGTAATATTCTGTACTCTTTCCAGATTTGGGAAGCTGGAGGAGTTGCTGGAGAAGAGCTTTCCATTGGTCAAGATGCCCTCCATTCAACCAGTGGTCATGCAGGTGCTGAAACATCTACCAAAGGCAAGTCGGACTTAGTTATCTATGTCTTTGCAAAATGTTCAGATGTATTTAATTACTCATTGTAGCGTATATTCAAAACAACTAAAATTGTAAACATATAAGGAAATTGTGAAAATAATGACACATGACATTAAGGAGCCTGTAGGGGTTAGGCGGCCATCTTGCTCAAGGATACCTACAGACATTGGGGATCAAACCCAGCACCTTTCAGCTGAGGAGTCCAACACCCACACACTAGACTGTGCCCCTCCATGTATTGCGTTCGATCACTCCTACTATTTGACAATTTAGTGATACAGCAGACATTTTTATCAAAGTGACTTACAGTGAATACTGAGCCTGGTCATTCAGAAATCTCTGAATGAGAGGTATGTGGATAGTAATCTTGAACCTAGTCCCTTTCTATTGGGACGTCAGACTCCCTTACCACCAGTCTATCCTGCCCCATTCTAACACGCTGCTGGTGGTGGTGCTGTGCAGGTGCCGGAGAAGAAGCTGAAGATGGTGATGGCGGACAAAGAGCTGTACAAGGTGTGTGGAGTGGAGGTGAAGCGGCAGATCTGGCAGGACAACCAAGCGCTGTTCGGGGACGAGGTGTCTCCGCTGCTCAAGCAGTACATCGTGGAGAAGGAGGGGGCGCTGTTCAGCACCGAGCTCTCGGTCCTCCACAACTTCTTCAGCCCCTCGCCCAAAGCCCGGCGCCAGGGAGAGGTGGGACCCAGCACATCACATGCCACACTGAAACTTCTCAAATGCACTCTCAGATAACATGGAATTGTATTCATCGCAGACAGGGAATTCAGGTGTCACTGCAGAAAGTACAGGACAGTAGCAGACATTAAAAGGAGATGAACCATAAACCAAATAGAGAGACAAAAAATTACAAATACAATACAACAAAATATAGAAATACATCTTACACAAGATATTAAGAGACACACTAAGCTGTTTAAGAATTCATTTCTCAACAATTGTATTTCAAATAAAAAAAGGGTCAAGGTGGTTTTTGCTTGAGAGGTTTCAGCTCTAATGAAGTTGACTGAACTGTCTCTTCTCTCCCGGAGAAACAACATGACTGTAGTTCTAGTGTTGTTTGTTAACTGTCTCCTCTCTCCCAGGTGAACTACATGACTGTAGTTCTAGTGTACTGTCTCCTCCATCCCATATTAACTACATTACTGTAGTTCTAGTGTTGTTTGTTAACTGTCTCCTCTCTTCCAGGTGAACTACATGACTGTAGTTCTAGTGTACTGTCTCCTCCATCCCATATTAACTACATTACTGTAGTTCTAGTGTTTAGTGAACGGTATCCTTTCTCCCAGGTGAACTACATGACTAGTTCAAGTGTAGTTTAGTGAACTGTCTCCTCCATCCCATATTAACTACATTACTGTAGTTCTAGTGTTGTTTAATGAACTGTCTCCTCTCTCCCAGGTGAACTACATGACTGTAGTTCTAGTGTAGTTTAGTGAACTGTCTCCTCCATCCCATGTTAACTACATGACTGTAGTTCTAGTGTACTGTCTCCTCCATCCCATGTTAACTACATGACTGTAGTTCTAGTGTAGTTTTGTGAACTGTCTCCTGTCCCAGTTAAACAACCTGACTGTAGTTCTAGTGTAGTTTAGTAAACCGTCTCCTCTCTGCCAGATGAACCACATGACTGTAGTTCTTTAAGGTAATGCTCTCCTCCCCCAGGTGGTTCTGAAGCTGACCCAGATGATCGGGAAGAACGTAAAGCTCTACGACATGGTGCTGCAGTTTCTGCGCACGCTGTTCCTGCGCACGCGCAACGTGCACTACTGCACGCTGCGCGCCGAGCTGCTCATGTCCCTGCACGACCTGGATATCAGCGAGATCTGCTCCGTGGACCCCTGCCATAAGGTACGCTTCAAACCTTTATTTATACTAACGAGCCGCTGGTTCTGTCCTTTTTCCCAGGATTGTAAGTGCCAAGGGTTCCTTGAGCAAGACCCTTGACGAATAATCGTTCTCCACAAGTTTTTTGACACAAACACACACACACACACACACACACACACACACACACACACACACACACACACACACACACACACACACACACACACACACACACACACACACACACACACACACACACACACACACACACACACACACACACACACACACACACACATTCCCTCAAACACACTGTTGAACTTAGTTTTTATAGTAGATACTATTTCAGTTTGAACTGAAATTCTAGAGACTTGTAGTAGATTAAAAAAGATATCGTCTGTCAAAACTTTAATTGTCGCTCGGATGGACAGTTCACCTGGTGCCTGGACGCCTGCATCAGGGAGAAGTTTGTGGACGCCAAACGAGCCAGAGAGCTGCAGGGCTTCCTGGACGGAGTGAAGAAAGGACAGGAGCAGGTTCTAGGGTGGGTGTCTTACAAGCTGCCTGCCACTAGTAAGAAAGATTAGTCTCTTTTATTTTTTTAACTAGATCGTGCTGCTGGCAACATTTTTGTAACTACTCTGCCTCACTTCTTTCCCTTTCGGATAAAAGCTTCTTCTTTTTTTTTTATGTGAATTCCAATTCCTATTCCATTGCCCGCCTTCCAGAAGCACTAGTCTAAAATGAATTGTTCCTTCCAAAATACACTTCCATATAAAATAGTTGAACCCTGTATTCTAGCATTGCAAAGGTGCATAAGTAACAATGACATTTAATCAATGACATTGAATTAACTCACAATCTGATCTCATCATTAATCTTAGCATGATCTCTTTGGTTCCTCCACCAGGGACTTGTCAATGATCCTGTGCGACCCGTTTGCCTGCAACACTCTGGTTCTGAGTACGGTCCGGAACCTGCAGGAGCTCATCAGTCAGGACACCCTTCCCAGAGTAAGTATGATGTCATACAGTACACTAACACCCTGCCTAGCGTCAGTATGATGTACACTAACACCCTGCCTAGAGTCAGTATGATGTCATACAGTACACTAACACCCTTCCTAGTGTAAGCGTGGTGTCATACAGTACAAACACCCTGCCCAGAGTAAGTATGATGTCATACAGTACACTAACACCCTGCCTAGTGTAAGCATGATGTCATACAGTACAAACACCCTGCCCAGAGTAAGTATGATGTCATACAGTACACTTACACCCTGCCTAGTCAGTATGATGTCAAACAGTACACTAACACCCTGCCCAGAGTAAGTATGTCATATAGTACACTAACACCCTGCCTAGAGTCAGTTTGATGTTGTACAGTATGTTTACCCCCTGCCTACAGTAAGCATGATGTCATACAGTATGTTTACACCCTGCCTAGAGTCAGTATGATGTCATACAGTATATTTACACGCATACCTTAGTTTGCCTAGGATGACTAATCAGATATCATCAAATATCTGCAGCTGAGAAGTCAGCAATCTCCCACAACCTCATTTACATATCAGGTGACCCCAAGTGGGGTCCCGACCCCAAGGTTGGGAACCCCTGCTGTAACATGTCCTCTATGCGCCTTACCTAACCTTACCAGGAGAGCCCAGACCTGCTGCTGTTGCTGAGGATGCTGTGTCTAGGACAGGGTGCATGGGACATGATCGACAGCCAGGTGTTTAAAGAGCCCCGACTGGTAAGGTCTCTCCGCTTGGTGTTTACACTCAGAAGACTAGTGTAGCTGCTAAATCAAACTAGCTAATGGCCAAATGGTTGAGTCGTTTATTATTTACGCTGGGTTAGTGGTTCCCAATCACTGGCATAGTAATATAGGATCCAGCCGTCTACTGTGTAATACAACTTCTGGGGGGAGTCGGCACAGAGCCTGGGCCAGAAACGAAAACTGAAAGGGAAGGAGTTACGGCTTGTTTCCTGTTTAGTTACCGAGATATTCTACCGAAGAAAATGCATTTGCGCGAGTAGATGAAGCCTTCCGAAGGTGATTTAAATGAATTATTAATTCAATTAATCGTGTGTTTCTGCGGGCACTGCAAACGGGGTGAGGGAATGAAAGTGTTCCCACCCTGAACATTATTACTGCTGCACAGTAATATAGCATACCATCTCTTTATATGTAGAGTACGTTTTAATGTCTTACATAGAATCGCAAAAAATAGTTGCAGTTTCTTGGATTTCTGGCTGAGATCGTTGGTCAACTACTGTGTCACTAAACACTGTACCCTCTAGGACCCTGAGGTGGTGACACGCTTCCTGCCAGCCATGATGTCATTGGTGGTGGACGACCACACCTACACGGTGGAGCAGAGACTACCCAGCGAGGAGAAGAGCTCCTCGACCTACCCCACATCCCTGCCGGACTCCTTCACCAAGTAACCACTTCAACAGACCTCACTATTGGATAGTCCATCTGAGACAAATCCAGACCAAAACACATCTCACTAATTGATATCCCATCTGCGAGATATTGTGATACACTATTTGCTCTTACTACACTATTTTAATCACTGAATAAAAGTTAAACATACATATACTGTATGCATGTATACAGTACTATTTAACAAAGAGTTTCACCTTCGTAAGAAGATTTATCATAAGTCAACTCTCTCATGTAAAACCAATAAGTGTTGCTCTATCTCTCTAATGGTAAACCAGAGTCAGGTGTTTCTGCTAGTGGTCTCCAGGTAGACCATTGTTAAGTGTTGTTTCTGCTAGTGGTCCCCAGGTAGACTATTGTTAAGTGTTGTTAATGCTAGTGGGCCCCAGGTAGACCAGTCTTAAGTGTTGTTTCTGCTGGTCTCCAGGTAGACAATTGTTAAGTGTTGTTTCTGCTAGTGGTCCCCAGGTAGACCAGTGTTAAGTGTTGTTTCTGCTAGTGGTCCCCAGGTAGACCAGTGTTAAGTGTCATTTCTGCTGGTCTCCAGGTAGACCAGTGTTAAGTGTTGTTTCTGCTGGTCCCCAGGTAGACCGGTGTTAAGTGTTGTTTCTGCTGGTCCCCAGGTAGACCGGTGTTAAGTGTCGTTTCTGCTGGTCCCCAGGTAGACCAGTGTTAAGTGTTGTTTCTGCTGGTCTCCAGGTAGACCAGTGTTAAGTGTTGTTTCTGCCGGTCTCCAGGTATCTGCAGGAGAACCGTGTGGCGTGTGAGATGGGTCTCTACTTCGTCCTCCACATTACCAAGCAGAGAAACAAGAACGCCCTCCAGAGGCTGCTTCCCGCCCTTGGTGAGCAATCATTCATCCATTTATCCAATACGTTCACCACTGATCGTCAATGAATCATCTTTGTCATCTGTCTAGGGAAATGAGCGAGAGAGTCTACAAGTCGAATGAGACTTCTGAACGGCAAATATTGGTCGCTTAACCCACTAGTGCGTTAACCCTATCGGCAATATAACGATTCCCAACTGTGGTCCTATGCTAGATGTAATCTCCTTCTCTGTTTCAACTCTTAATAAGATTGATGCGTGTGTGTGTGTGTGTGTGTGTTACAGTGGATACACACAACGACATGGCATTCGGGGACATCTTCCTGCACCTGCTGAGCGGCCACCTGACCCTGCTGTCAGATGAGTTCGGATCCCAGGAGTTCTGCTCCGTCATCTTCGACCGCTTCCTCCTCACCTCCTTCTCAAGGTCAGCCGCTTGGCTACGGTTTAAATTAAGTTCTTTAAATTAGTTAAATAGTGTCTTGCTTTGTAGACTATTTAGTCTTTACTACTTTACTATTGAGTCATTAAGGAGACGCTCATATCTAAAGAGACTGACGGTGAATCTTCTTAAGATACACGTCATTAACTAGGTAGGGCTTAGGGGGCATCCTGCTCAAGGATGTCTACAGTGGACATCGTTCAAACCAAGAACCTTTCGCCTGGGAGACAAATAGCCCTAACCCCTAGCCTATCCTACATCCGCTGTTCCTTTATACCTTATCCTCATACATACCATTTTATAAAAACAATCCTCCCTCCTGGCCCAGTAAGGAGAACGTTCACCGCCACTCGCTGCGCATGCTGCTCCACCTCCACCACAAGGTCCTGCCCTCCCTGATGGAGACTCTCATGAAGACCCTGGAGCCCCCGAAACAGGTGGGTGTGCTCTCTCTACCCTCTCTCTCTCGCCCACTCGCTCTCTCCCTCTCTCTTTTCCATTTTAATTGCTTCATTGGCATGACAAAAGGTTTTTGGATTTTTAAGACTTTCTCATTGACATTCACCTTTCTCCCTCCCCTCACGTCTCTGTCTCTCTTTCTGCCTCTGTTACTTTCTATCTTCGTAAGAACATTGATGAAAGTGAAAGAAAATGTAATACAAAAAGAAATCATCCCCTCTCTCCTCACCACCGCAGCAGAGCAGTGAGCCAGTGAAGGAACTGTTCAATCAGCTGACGGAAAAGCTGGAAGCCCAGAAGAAGAGCCCGCCCCAACCAGACGAAGCCCCACCCTCCCTGGACCTGGGGCTCCACCCAGTCACAGTTCCCACGACGACCCCCACGCCCACCACTCCTCTCTGAGAGAGAGAGAGAGAGAGAGAGAGAGAGAGAGAGAGAGAGAGAGAGAGAGAGAGAGAGAGAGAGAGAGAGAGAGAGAGAGAGAGAGAGAGAGAGAGAGAGAGAGAGAGAGAGAGAGAGAGAGAGAGAGAGAGAGAGAGAGAGAGAGAGAGAGAGAGAGAGAGAGAGAGAGAGAGAGAGAGAGAGAGAGAGAGAGAGAGAGAGAGAGAGAGAGAGAGAGAGAGAGAGAGATCCATTGAATGGAACTGACATTTTGACATGTTTTCATACTCTGCATTCTTGCAGAGGACAGGGAAAAGGGAGTGAGGGCTGTTGAACTGTTTTTTTAATAAATGTGTAGTTTTGAATTATTATTATTAATGTTATTATTAAATATATTTTTCAAATGTTGTCAAGCCTATGTTCTCTGCAATCGATCCTGTTTAAAAAGCAAGTCCCCTTTCCAAGAAAAACCCTGTAAATAAATATATTGTTTGAAAGAATGTTTTTTATTTAAATCAAACATAATTCTGCCCAGTTTTGAGATGTCCTGATGTCATACTAGTGTTCTAAATTAATGTATGCAATCATTTAGCATGTATGCTCACTTTATCACATTGTGGATCCATTCTTTTTATTTTTGAGCCTATCTTCACATAGTTTAACCTTGCCAGTTTTATATTGTTAAAACCTCAAGACTCCTTCCTACTCCATAGTCCCCATACTAGGCTCCTTGTTTGTCTCCACCTTGTTAGGCTCGTTAAGCTCCTCCTTGTTTGTGTCCACCTGGTTAGACTCGTTATCTCGTACTCTGGGTAGCTGAGGTTTTTCTGGACGAAAAGCACTAACGTTTACATTTCTCCACCCATTTTCAATGAGTCTTTATATTTATAACTAATCATATATATATTTTATTTAAAATATATATATATATATTGTACTCTACGTAGATTGTCAACCTTTGTAAAAAAAATTTAAACGTTATAGAGCTTTTTATCCAGAAAAACCGCAGCTTCCCCGTTTACTTGTATTAGTTTACAGTGCAGTCTTGGCCTCTCCAATATGGCGGCGCCGTTGACGTACGATCCAAAGGCCAATGTGGCATCTATGGAGACAAGGGCCCCCGTGTGGAGTTGATGCCATGGCTCTGTGGTCCGCTGGGCCTGGAGTCATCCCTGAGGTCGTACCGGCACTGGAAACTCCTGGATGGTTCTTGGATTTCTCACAATCAATGGAACCTTGAACCTTATTTAACTAAAAGACGCAAATCTGCTTTGTCTATTATTTACCCAGCTGGATTCCTCTGACCAAGAAGGTCTTCCGTCCGAGAGGATCCACAGTTTAACGGCTTTACTCTGCAGCAGGTAAAACCTTCTCAAAATCAACATCAGAGGTTTATAGTCTAGAGTATTAAAGATGGTCACCTTTCAGTCCCATCACGTTTTTCCTAACAGTGCTTCGGTTTCCCAGGACGTGCAGTGCTGAGACCCTATATATTACATGAATTAATAATAATAATACTTTGGTATATTGCGTATCTGCATATAAGTAAAATATATATTCAAAACTAGGTGCTATACAATAACGTGCAGATAGGATTAATGCTAGATAGGATAAAAAGAAGAAAGGTAGCCCATATGGAAAAAGTGAAAATAAAATACCAGAATTACATACTTCAACGAAATTAGTAAAACATATACATAATGGCCATGTAAAACGAACATGCAGAATAAAACAAGAAACAAAGAAAGTAAAAAGCAGGGAAGACTAAACCCATTTGAAACGGAAACGAACAGGAATACAGAACAGACTTTTGCAATATGCTCTTAACATGTGATAGTCTATGGGACCCGCAATTGCAGTAACCCGTAATTGACCGATAGGGAGTGCTGTTGAGCTGCAGTTTGTCTCCTTACCATGCCGAAGGTCATCGACAAAACCACAGGTGGATTTGACCTGCAAGTCAAGTGTCTCAGATTTGACTGTTTCCTCACGAACTGATTCAGTCCTGTAATTTTATTTTTAAATCACTTGATATGAGGTTTAAAATAATACAAAATTATAACCTCTGCTTATGGGTTCGCTGTGTTGATTTCACGTGGCTATCGACGGCTGTCGGTTGTCCAGATTTCCGTATTACTAATTTTACCTGCATGACAGAGAGAGCAATTCAAATTGACCGTAGCCTACCAATTAAATGAGCCCAGTAAGCAGAACTACAGAAACAAGCAGACGTGTTGACCGCTTTCTCCCTCGCTTGTGATGCATCACGGACCGGTCATTCAATGAAATACCGACACACATGACAATGTCCAACAGTTGGGGTTTCTTTGAGGTATTTTGTTTATTATGAGTCAAATATTTCTGGCCATTCATATTGTCTGCATATTTGGTTGGCATGCAAATGTGCCAGCATATGATTATTCAAAATACATTATACCACTGGAAGTTCTGACCGAGCAACCGGATTGGTCAACTAGAACGTAATAAACACACATATAGCCTCTTGCTCTGATGCCATAAGGCCTCATCACTATTTTATTACTGTATTATTATATTATTAATATTATATGTTAAAGGGAATACATGTGTAACGCATGTAATCCCTGTCTAACATGAGCTATACTTTGAAATACTTTAGTAAGGCCTAGGCTACTCTTTACTGTAGCCTATCTTTGATTGTTTGATTATGTCGCTTTGGATTAAAGAGCAGGCTGCTAAATTACTAAAGAATATAAGTGAAGGAAATGTGTTTTGTGCAAAAAAGTTCATAAATGCATACCTAGTCCAACATTATACATCGGTTTACCAATAAAACATGAGCTTGCAGATTCGTCTGGTTCCCTGATCTATTTCTCAGTGATTTTCAGATAAGCGTGGAGGAAGACCATATATGAAACAGAAACAAAGAGTAAAACTAAATAAAAGTTCAAGTTACTTGGTGGACGTGTGACACCTCAGCAGGCTCTTTTCACAGCACGAGGCTGACAGAACGGTTCATATCGGCTGCTTCTTCTGGGTGAGTTAATTTACTGTTACGACGTCGCCAACGGAATCAAGCCAGAGCTTGAACCCGTACTTTATTACAGGATAGTAGAACAAATTAAAAACATACATTAAGCCTAAAATAGAGGGGGGAAAAACAACACAAAGTATTAAATACCCCCAAAATATATTTATCTTTAATTGGAGGGACTTTATTCCAGGGGCAGTGACAATTAGTGGTGGTTCTATTTTTGCAGGGGTGGCAAAGGTATGTCTAGAGGTGGCCACAATGATAGCGCATAGTGCACACAAATTGCTTTTGCATTAATATTCGACTAATAATAGGCTAACATTAACTAATAGGCTGCATGCATACACATAACTATTGATAGTCAGTCTCCTATTTTGCAGAACCTTAGTAGTGAAAAGCATGTCTTCCCCATCAGACTCTGACACGAATGTCTAGAAGGTGCATCTGAAAGTTCAGTGGTGCGAAACCCCAACTGTTGGTCTGCAGAGAGGTGGGACAAACTGATAAGGTCAGAGGAGTCATCATATTGTTTGACATTAGGCAGAAACTTTTATCTAAGGGGACTTGCAGGGATTTTTCTTCATATACATTTCATGAGAGGGTAGGGGTTAGGCCAAGGCAATGGTCGCAAGGATGCCTACAGATACACTGCAGACACTGGGGATCAAAACCAGAACCTTTCAGCTGAGAGTTGAACAGTACTAGTGGGCGAGTGCATAGGGTGTGAACACAGGCCTGAATGCTTGACCCAGCCAAGGAGTCTGGTGGCTCTGCTGTGGGAAGGGGGCATTGTCCTGGCATGGTCTGGGTCCACTTGACAGAAGGATCACCTTTCATTATTACATTTAAATTATTCTGATCACCTCCATCCCATGATCAAACATGTCTAACTTGATAGAAGTGCCACCCCCAGTAAAGAGGCTGTGAATTAAATACAAGTACATTTGTTGACGTATTCTCCAAACTACTCGGCAGCAGCTGGTTTACTAAACCAGTCTGAACACACCACAAGGGGTCACTCAATGGTTTCTATACCTGCAGGCCAGACGTGTGTAAGTGATGATGATCCAGAACTGCAGTGACCTAACTACGTGGTGGGAGAAGGTGAACCAATCGGATGTCCAGTCCACTGGCCAGAACTCAGGGTTGGTGAACTCAGGTTACCCTGAGGCCATACGTTTCTGCAGAAATGTCTGCTGTCATTATATTCATGAATTTGTAACATGCCCTGATGTCGTTACCATCCTGGTGTTCCTTGATATTCCAGGTTTCCCAACCCCTTTATGAACATCTCTGGGGGGAACAGAAGCGACACTTGGTCCTGCCAGGTTCAGTCCCAAGACTTGTCCGTCTCCGTGCTCCTGTGTCTAGTCTACCTGCTGGGCTTTGTCCTCAACGGTGCCAGCCTGTAACAAATAAAATCCTCCGGGATCAATAAAGTAATCTGTATCTGTATCTGTTATTGTTGTTATGAACAGGTACATGAGCAGGTTCTAGTTTTACCTAACAAAAATGAAAGCTGAATTTGATAAATATTGTATATGTTGATCGTTGCTAAGCAATCAAATTAAGACCAGAAATAAAAGTACACCTCACTTTTACAGATTTAATTGCCCACTGGCCCTTAGGCCACTAAAATGTATAATGATGCTAAATGATAATAGCAGGCCTATACATTTAGTTAAAACATTGCCTATGAGCATTTGTAGTTTTGAGTCGATGAAGTGCAGCCGTACGGGTTGTGGGTTGAAGAAAAAGGTTCGATTCCTATCAATTACCTTCATGTTGTTTATGTTCAATATGGAGGCCTGAGTGAAGAGGTTGGCCCTCACGTCACACCAAGGGGTGGGGTCAGGTGACGTCTGGCCGAGGGGTGGGGCAAGGTGCAATATATCGAAGGCGCGTCTTGAGCGTACAGGTGACTGTGAGATTGGTGCCACGCGTATTGTGGTGGCCTGCAGAAATATGGGGAAAATCCAGGAGTTTGAGATTACCTTTGACAAAAACAAAGTGGTTTATAGTCCCGGGGATTCCATCTCCGGCACCCTGAAATTCAAAGTGACCCAAGCGATGCCTTGCAAAGGTGAGTCTTTATGTTGTTTAGCACCTGTAAAACACTAACGTCAAAACAAGGAAGTGCGACGACCACACGTTTGACGTCTGGGTTGATTAAAACAACTACGATGTTACACGATGAGCGAGGATCCTACTTGGTACAATTCGTACCATACAAAAATTCGTTCGTTTCACGCGTATGCCTTTTCCCAGTGTCGACCTGTATGTATAGCCGACGTGTTTTAAGGCGTATAAGGATACCTTTTTTAACGTCTTAAACACGGGGTCACATAACCTACAGTTGTAGACGAAGCTGAAGTTGGCTCCCGATTCACAGCTCCCTCCCTATTCGCAGCTAGTGATGATTTCCGAACATAGTTTTTTAACGACAAACTGGTTACCACTTGTACTGTGACATGTTTATTGATAAAAAACAATGTATTTGTAATATATTTTGTGTTATGCCATATATTCCCCAGTATAGGATTCAGTCTGGCCCAAATGTTTTTCCCACTCAGAACCGATGTCAAAAATTGCTGTACAGCCTATTTCAGGCCAGCTTTCCACTGGTTAAATCACCTGTTAAACACACCCGTTATGTACTAAACAGGACATCGACTATCTGTTTATGCTGTTTAGAGCCGTTGTCATGGTCATACAGCTAGTAAACAGTAAACAGCTAGAGTAGGAGTGGTTTATAAAGTTGGCTTTATTAACCTCCTGAAATAGACTAGCTACAAGAAAATAAAATGGTCAAAACGTATTTTAAAAGCTGGTTGAGAGTTTGTGTATAAATGTAAAAATGGGAGCTGAAATTGTACAGCCGTCAAATTATATATGGAAAAAGTTGTTGTATAGGCAAAATAGTTTTTTTTAATTTATTTAATATAGGCTACGTTGGCACAGTAAGTCTGGTCTGTGTGCATTCCTGTTCTGGAAAAGCCGGTCAGTCAAGTGTTCTGTCAAGTGTTCTGTGTGAAACTATGTTAGTGTCGACACTGTTTACCTTGTTTTTATGAGCCAGATAAAGCCTAGGCGTGACTTGTGACCTAGACCTTTATTACAGATATTCTAGCAAACGTTTCTCCCATCGTTTCCTCAAACCCTGTATAATTAGCCAATAGTGGATTTTCTTAAATTTTTACATTCTTATTCTTTACTTGTTTGCTCTGACGAGGAAAACTGAAATCAAAGCATCCCTTTGCCATTGGTGTACAAGAAAACAACCTGGAATTTTTGTTCTATTGATTCTGAGGTTGTAGTTGTATACTGCAGGTTGTCATAGCAGCACATGCCTTTTATTGGCTGATGAGGCCGGTTTGTGATGTGGCAAGTGTTTGCACACATTCAGGAGTATTCCATTATAAAGGAATTCATTCAAAATGTTTAACATATGGATTCACAAGGGCTCAAACTAGGATTATTTTGGACTTTATAATTTACTCTTTCTTTTGTAGTTTTGCTTGAAACACACACACACACACACACACACACACACACACACACACACACACACACACACACACACACACACACACACACACACACACACACACACACACACACACACACACACACACACACACGTGTGTGTGTGTGGCACCGATGGGTCAACTGTTTCAAAGTCAATGTGGGTGCTGGATTTGTTTTGTTATTTCTTTTATTAAGATTGCACTTGTTGTCTTTGAAGGGCGAAGTGCCCTGGCACCTTATCGCATATTCAACCTGCTTAGTAAACGCAGGCCAAGCGGATGCATGTGGGGTCTGTGCTGGCGTTGATCTAGCGAATATGAACTCCAAAGCTGGCAGCGTTTCTTTCGGCTAGGCTATTACTGTCCCAGTGGTTGGGGAAAGTCCTCCAATGGGGCTGTACCCTCTCGTGTGTGTGTGTGTGTGTGTGTGTGTGTGTGTGTGTGTGTGTGTGTGTGTGTGTGTGTGTGTGTGTGTGTGTGTGTGTGTGTGTGTGTGTGTGTGTGTGTGTGTGTGTGTGTGTGTGTGTGTGTGTGTGTGTGTGTGTGTGTGTGCGTGTGTGTGTGTTGAGAGGGGGTTTGAGAACTGCCCAATAAGTTTCCACTTCTCCCTTTTAGATTCCTTTTCAAGGAGTGGAGAGTAAAGGATCTCACGACACCATATCGGCTATGGCAACCATTATGTCAACTGTTGCCAGCATGCTCAGTCACATTATCCACAGAGGATATTATTTTAGTGTTAAGAGTTGGTATAGGCTACATACTTCTGGTCTGAAATAACAATGCTGTTATTGTTGCATTGTCCCATGCCTGTTTGTGTCCAAGATGGTTGTAATTTACTTGTATACCACTAGTTATGACATACAAATAGTATTAATGTCTCTGTTGAATCTGGTGGTATTGTGAGAGTTTGGATTTCATCATTAAACTCGGATAGCATGATTGTCTTTCTCGTAGAAAGTTTTCCTCGCTTTTAACACTTTTTTAATCAGCGTAGAACCATCCATTGAACCGATTTTAAAAATTTAACCAGTATTTGACAGTAAATTAATCATAGGTTTAATACGTATTTAACCAGGGTTTAAATAGGGTTTAAATAGGGTTTAACCTGGGTTGAACCAGGGTTTTAACTAGTGTTTAAACTAGTGCGTAACCAGTGTTTTAACCAGGGCTTCAATTAGCTTTTAGCCAGTGTTTTAACCAGTATTCTTACCAGTGTTTTACCACAGTTGTAACCACGGTTTTAACCAGGGTTTTTACCATGGTTTTAACCAGGGTTTTTACCATGGTTTTAATCATGTTTCGAACCAGTGATTTAACCATGGTTTTAACCAGTGCTTAAACCAGCAAGTAATGTTTTACCAGTGTTTTTAACTGTGTTTTCCCTGTGTTTTAACCATGGTTCTAACCAGTGTTTGTGTTTCCCGCAGCCATCAAGTTAAACTGTAACGGGTTCTGTGGCGTCACCAACAAGGCCAACGACAGCGACTGGACCGTGGAGGAGCAGTACTTCAACAGCACCGTGTCCGTTGCTGAGAAAGGTAGATAAAGAAAAGGGGCCATGTCCATAAGATTGGATAATGAGAGGGGAGGTGACCACCATGGGAGTCAGGTCTCGGACAAGCACAAGATTACAGGCCGAGGAAAATTGGGTAAACGTATGACGTGGTGGGCAAATATAGAACAGAATAAAGTAAGACAACAATACACTAACAAACGCACATATATCTAGTAAGATGCTAAGCTAAACTGTTTTTGGCACCAGACTTGATTCAAATAGGATTGAGCTAGTTTGACATTCAAATACTTCCTCGTTCTTCATTCATCAGACACTTTTATCCAAAGTGACGTGCAGTGCCCTTTCAAAACATGGCTGTTTGGAACAGGCTTATTGCTTGGCCTCCGGTATTGCTGCTTGCAGCTGATTCAAACAACCTTGGGTTCCGAGCAATACACCCGCCAAGTGTTAGGTAGATCGAGTGAACAGTTGTCAAGAAAACTGGAGGACATAAAATCATATAGACTCCTCTTATTATAGTATAATCATCAGAGTAATACAATGGTAGAATATCTGGCATCCAAATACAGTGACCAAGTGAACTGCAGACAGTGAAACGCGGCTTGTGTAGGCCCGTTGCCGATGTAGTTGAAGACATGCTGGAGTCTGTCTGAAGAGTCCTGAAGCCCTGCCCCTACTGCTGCAAGGAGCACCGCTGGTTGTTTGTTTTGTTCAAAGTTGATTAACATTGAACGTGTCGAAGTCGGCACTGCGCTTCCTCGGGTCCCCAGCAATGCACACGCCAGGTGGGAAGTATATCAGATACACAGTTCTAGAGATATGCAAAGGACATACATGCATGCATACATACAAACATACACACGGATTCCTCGATTTAATAGTAGATGTCATTAAGGGACAGGGGGCAGTTAGGAAGCCTCTTGCTCAAGATGACTACAGGTAGACTGTGGACATTGGGGTTTGAGCCCAGACCCTTTTTGCTGCGAGCCAAACACCCTAGCATTAAAAACAAAATCATACTTTGGAAGAAACCAGAATAGGTGTGTGTGTGTGTGTGTGTGTGTGTGTGTGTGTGTGTGTGTGTGTGTGTGTGTGTGTGTGTGTGTGTGTGTGTGTGTGTGTGTGTGTGTGTGTGTGTGTGTGTGTGTGTGTGTGTGTGTGTGTGTGTGTGTGTGTGTGTGTGTCACACGTGAACACTGTGGTCTTTGTCCCAGCCCCAAGGTGAATCCTGTCGTCACGGTAACCGGGGCCAACAACAATACTCCCCATTGTTAACCCTGAAGCAGCTAAACAGATGCTGTCGTCTGTTTCTCTGTCTTTCCCAGGAACGCTGAAACCCGGAGACCAGAGCTTCCCCTTCAAGTTCCTCATCCCTGGTAAGAGCAACTACCACCTGTCACATTCCTCTCCCCTCCGTCTGTCTTCTTCCTGGTGCTTTGCGCAAAGCCTCGGATCTCTCATGTCCACTGGACATGTTGTGGCATGTTACCACGCACGCATGCTGTGTTGGTGTATCAGTGGTTTAGAAAAGCCATTGCAAAATAATATGCATTGATATTGTCAGCCATGGCTGGGTTATTGGAAAGGAGCAGGGGAACTATAACTGAAGGTTTTTATTAGCGTACTCAAACTATTGACAGTATGTCTTTTCGGTTTTTATTTTACTCAACCAATATTAAGACACGCTCTAGAGCATGTTCCAGTACTAGAACTTTATACATTCACTGTTCAAAATATCACTTAACTCAATTTTAGACGAAAACCCATTATCTCTCTGTCTCTCTCATTGCCAAATAATAAAGGTTTTATAAGATAGAACATAATAATAATAACGGCACAAAATCTCTCTTTCACATTTTTACCCTTTTTCTCTGTCACGTTTGTTTCGCTCTTTTTCACACTACACACTTACCTTTTCCCTCTTTGGTGTTACTCACTGGTCATGATCAAACAGCACTGCGTATTTCATTTTTAAAACGCATCAAACCTGTTCTGCTGTTCCAAAGGGAGGAGAAGCGACTGGTCACCTGACATTAGATGTTTCCGGACAAAATGGACAGATGCTATTTATAAGCGTGTTGTTTGTCTGCTCCTGTGTAGTCAATAGCCCAGCCCATTGTCATGCAAACTGTAATGAATGTTATATTGTTGTCCACTTTATCATGTACACGCTCTTCACAAACACTTGCCGAACCACAGACCCACATCTGAGAGTGGCCAAACCGGTTCCTTTCGCTGTGATGTGCTGTATCTGCTCACACTCGCTTCAAGTTGTGTTTACCAACTAGTCGTACTTGTAGCACTGTAATACTAAGTACTACTGTCATGTAATTATGAAGTTGTTGTTTTGCCATTATATGATAGTTCTTTCTGTAGAGGTGGCAAATGCATTTTAAAGGTGTTTGGAAGTTCTAACTTAAGTTATGTCAATTATTTTTATTGATATATTAATATTTAAAAAGTAAATATAATTTAATAATATAGGTTCTCGTTTTTCTTTCCTTGGTGGTTATGTTGGGCTGTTGAGCAAACTTTGGAAAACAAGCACAGCAGCAAGTTTTTTGAACAAAGCAAGGTTAAATCGACTTTATTTTGTATTAAAAAAATTGTTTTGTGTGTGTCCGTAGCCGTTGCGCCGACATCTTTCGAAGGGACGTACGGGAAGATTATTTACCGAGTGAGGGCCTTCGTGGACACCCCACGGTTCACTAAGGACTACAAGTCTGAGAAGCCATTTTACCTCCTGACTCTCCTCAACCTCAACGATGTGCCGGAGATCCGGGTGAGCAAAACACAGGCCTTGGTGTCCCATGGTATGATTGTTAGTTTGTTTGCTTCTGTTAGGGGAATGTGTTGTCATCAACAGTGAGGTCATCTGTGTAAATTTTGTGTAAAGTTATTAGTCATTAAAGGTCAGCAACAAGGGGTCCATCAATCAAAACCATAACAAAAGACATAGTTTGATGACGTGGGACGTAACCTGAGATCATGAGATAATCGATCTGATGTGACTCAGGCAGAAATCATGTTCACTGACGAGTTAATGTATAAAATATGTATTCACATTACGTTTAGTCACGTTATGTCATTACATTCTAATGAAATTGTGGCAAGTAACATAACATTAACTTGCTAACTTGCCATAAAATAAGTTTGTCTACCCAAACAGCTGTAGATAATGGTATGTGGGGTATTTAATCCTGGGGTAGCCCAGTGCTGTTATCCGTGGTCAAAACAATCATACTAAAAGTAACTTTATGAGCATGTTGTTATGAGGGGAGGGTGTTGTTAAAATTGCTGTTTAGAAGTGTATCCCACTAGCTCTGCAACAATAAAAAGCAGGTAAAGAACTCCAATGAAGCTTCGGTGTGGGCGTAACACACATAGACTGTATATAATACAGATTAAATGGACTTTCCATATGTGTACATTGGTGGAAACTATCACACACTATTTTCATACCAAAAAAAGCGCCTACAAAACGATTACACTAGTACTTGTTGAGATTTAGGCTGTGTAATAGATTTTTGGGGTATTTCTGGTATCCCTCATGCTGATTTGTGAACTCCGGATTGATTCTATTAATGAATTCGACCAGCCGTCTTCTCTGTGGTGAAAAGCCAACAACAAGCCTTCCTCCCGCGCATGCTTTGATTCAGAGTATGCACAGAGAGGATGGGCTATTCACAGACGGCCCGTTTTCAGTGTGTAGGAGAGCGAGATAGATGAGATCCAATCAAAGATTCAATGTGTTGCACGCAGCTATACAATGAAATAGGATTTTAACAATTTTAAAAAGTCAATGTATGTGAAACATTATCGATCGTGTATGACGTTATTCTCTCTGACGGATAAAGAAATACAAATATAAATGACCCGCCCATGTAAAGTATATGTGTGACAAACATTAGACGTGCATTAGCTTGGTGGCTGGCATGAGCCACTTAATAAAGAAACACATCGTAGTAAGCTAGATTGCTATTGAAATATCATATCAATGTTTCCCCGGAGGTTGGGGGGTAAAGGGCATATGACGCAATTGACATGCGACCCAATGTATCAGTTTTGATAATGTAAGTATACAACTCTACAAAATATATAATATAGGTCTAGTCGATTTTTAGATATTTTAATGCGGAAATGATAGATAATATACAGGTTTCTTAGCTTTTATTATTTTTTGCCTTTTTTCACTAGATGAGTTCTGCCCATCACTACTTCCCTCTACACAAGCTTGTTTGTTCCATGGCTAGCCTTGTGTTCCGAGCCACTACATCTTTTAATGAAGTGAAACAGGACATTTGTTTGAAAAACGTTTGTTTGAAAAAAAAAAAGCTTTCGATCGGAATGTATGGCTACACTTGCGCGTTTTATTATTTTACCTTATTAAACTTATTTTACATTGTTCTTTTAATGATTGTCTTTTAAAATGTGTTTTCTAGCCTTTGTGAAGCACTGAATAGTCTTTGTCTTGGATGCTATGTACATTTAATTCAGTAATTTAGTGTACGATCCCATCGAAAGTGACTGACAGGGAACTCGTACACATTATGTTAAAGAGAGCATCTTTGGGCATCTTGCTCAAGGATGCGTGCGGGGACATTTGGGATTGAACCCATGGGTCCTTTCATTGTCTTTTTAAAATGTGTTTTCCTTTCTATGTGAAGCCCTCTGAATGTCCCCTCTGCCTGAAGGGTTGTGTATAATATATCAACTCTTCATTCTCAAGGGGCCGAACGTGTCGGCGGTGACACGGGAATTCACCTACCTCCTGGTGAAGTCCGGCAGCGTGGTGCTGAAGGCGGAGACTGACATGAAGGGCTACACGCCCGGCCAGGTCATCAAACTTGCCGTCAACATCCACAACCAGTCTGGAAAGACCACCACTATGGTGGTGGCTAGCCTCATGCAGGTAACATCCTACATCCTACCTCCCTCCCTCCTACCTACCCATGGCTGATGGACAGGAGCCAGGTTTATTTACAATCAATAATGTAGCACGTACTCTTTGTATCTATATCGTTTTTGGATGTGGACCAGAGGGAGTGAAATCCAACTCCCCTAAACCTCTTAACATGTTGTTTTAATTTATTGTGTATGTGTTTGGTGGCATTTGATTTACCCACCCTTGTGTCCCCCATGCCCACAAACAGAAAGTGAGCTATGAGACCAAGAAGCCCATCCATGACCTGCGGTCAATAGCAGAGGTGGAGGGATCTCCGGTGAAACCGGAGAAGGAAGCGGAGTGGACGGAGCAGATAATCGTCCCCCCGCTCCCCCAGTCCTCCCTTGCTGGCTGCGACCTCATCAAGATCGAATATTACATTAAAGTAAGACAAAGAACAGAACAGAACCCTAACCTTTTTTCAGGTCAGTATTAAGTCAGGTCTCTGTGTGGTTTCAGGTCAGTATTAAGTCAGGTCTCTGTGTGGTTTCAGGTCAGTATTAAGTCAGGTCTCTGTGTGGTTTCAGGTCAGTAGTAAGTCTAGTCTGTGTGGTTTCAGGTCAGTATTAAGTCTAGTCTCTGTGTAGTTTCAGGTCAGTATTAAGTCAGGTCTCTGTGTGGTTTCAGGTCAGTATTAAGTCAGGTCTCTGTGTGGTGTCAGGTCTCTGTGTGGTTTCAGGTCAGTATTAAGTCAGGTCTCTGTGTGGTTTCAGGTCAGTATTAAGTCAGGTCTCTGTGTGGTTTCAGGTCAGTATTAAGTCAGGTCTCTGTGTGGTTTCAGGTCAGTATTAAGTCAGGTCTCTGTGTGGTTTCAGGTCAGTGTTAAGTCTAGTCTCTGTGTGGTTTCAGGTCAGTATTAAGTCTCCAGAGGTCATCCTGGTGTTGCCCATCCACATCGGCAACGTTTCGCTGGACAAGAAAGTGACCTCCAAACCCACCACCTCCTCCTCCACCACGCTGACCCCCGTCTCCACCACCGATGGTGACCCCACCCTTCCCCCGCGCACTGCCCCCAAGCCCGCCCCTCGTCCGAACCCAAGGAACCGAGCTTCCTCCTATATACCCCCCAGCGCCCCTCCGGATGATAGGGGGCAGGGGGCTGCGGGTGGGTGGTCCCAATATGGCGAGGCCCTCCCCACCAAGAGCTACGCCCAGATGGGGCACCTGGGCCCCCACACCCCAGTGTCCCCCAGTGCGTTTAGCTACGCCCCTGGACTCACCTTCCCCCAGAACCAGAGGCACAGCTGCGGACCCATCTTCTCTGAGGGCAACGCTCACATGATGCCAACCACTTCTCCTCTCATCCTGCCCCCGGATTATCAGTCTGCTTCATACCCTAATGGTTAGTATCAGTCTCAGTCAGGCTGGCGTGGTTAAACTCCTCCACACTACAAACAAATAGGGGGCAGCATATTGCCAGAAAGGTGGGGTTTCCACCCCTATCGTATTCTAACCGGTCTGCACAGTGTATCCTCAAACAGTTAAAGGTATAATATGTAATTTCTGCCTCTAGCTGTCTCTTAATCAAAGCAATAACAAAATACATAGTTTGATATCGTGAAGTAACGTGGGATCATGGGAGTGGTTGCCTTCACCACCATTGCCGGTGAAAATCGATCTGACGTGAGTCAGGCAGAAATCATGTTCACGGACAGCTCGATGTATTAAAGTTTTATTCGCGTAACGTTTATTCACATTATGTCATTTAATTCTGATGAAATTGCCGCAAGTAACATAACGTTACCTTGCTAACTTCCAATTAGATGAGTCGACTACCCAAACAGCTGTAGATAATAATAGTATGTGGGGGATTTAATCCTGGGGTAGCCCAGTGCTGTTATCCGTGGTCAAAACAAGCATACTAAAAAATAACTAACTAAAAATAACTGAGCATGTCAAATGTTGTAACTTTATAACGTTACTTTAAGCATTACAGTGTTCCCCACAACATTTTATCATACTTGTGGTGGTAGCTGACAGGGGGGTTGAAAGGGTTTTATTTATTTTTTAAATTAAGATAAAGGATATCCACACTCTGAATTACAGTGATGTCAGGGGTGGAACTAAAGACTTGATCATCGGTAGGAGTCCTGTGTGTTTAGCAGTGAATACCTGCCCAGGAGATGGTCGGGCAGCAGCACTCTTCTCTAAAGAGCCACTGTTGTGTCAATATTTCAACATAATAGGCAAATTACAAAGTACCTTTCCCTAAATAGCCTAACTAAAACCCAATTAAACATGGAGACGTCTCACGTTTCAAGTAGTTTCCAATGGATTAAAATCGCTGATCAGAAGTGTATGCTGCTAGCTCGACAACAGTATAAAGCAGGTAAAGAACTGCGTGGCCAGTTGAGTTTTGGTGTGGCTGTAACGCACATAGACTGTATATAATACAGATTAAACTGACGTTCCATATGTGTACATTGGTGGAAACTCGCAGAATCTTTTCAAAACAAAAAAAGTACTCTTTGAGATGTAGACCGTGTATTGGATTAGAGTTTTGGCTATTTCTGGTATCCCTTATACGGATTAGTGAATTCCGGATTGATTCTATTAATGAACTCGGCCAGCCGTCTTCTCTGGTGAAAAGCCAACAAAAATCCTTCATCCCTCGCATGTTTTGATTCAGTGTTAATGGAGAGGAGGGGCTATTCACACGGTTCTCCTGGACGGATTAAACTTTTTTTTTTTATAGTAAATGACCTGCCCAAGTAAAGTCTATGTGGGTAGCACTGCATTCGCTTGGTGGCTGACATGAGCCACTTGTCAAAGTAGCACATCGTAGTAAGCTAGATCGAAATTGAAATATCTCAATAAATTAGGTCTCAACTTGATAACTGTTTTCGCGTGCTTCCCCAGAGGTTAAGGGCTAAAGGGCATATGACGCTATTGACATGCGACCAAATGTAAAGGACACTGACTTCACTAAAACTACAGAATTCTCCAGGTTCGAACATTGTTGGAAATAATTTGGCTAAGCTACCTTAAAGGGCCCCTATTATACCACAAGGTGTGAGTGTGATTGATCTATCACAGACTGATCTATCCAGCATTCATCTAGGTGGACACACCTATTGTGATGTCACCAAGGCACAGGAAAAAGCAGAATTTCAAACGGCTTGTAATGGCTAATCACACTCACACCTGGTGGTATAATAGGGGCCCTTTTATTAAAATATTCCTAGATAGCCAGACTGGCCAGTCTCGAATAAACGTTTCAAGTTCAGCTTTAAACTTTATTTCTTTACTCACCAAGAGCTGTCTCCAGTGATGGAAAACAATGACAATGTTATTTTCTTTGCCACAATTGAAAAGAGGTCAGAAAACGCCCCCTGGGCAGCGCTACTCTCATCCTTAATGGATTGAGGGCAGACTGGATGCTGCAGTGAAGGTGACTTTTTGAGTTACTAAATGATATTACGAGACATTACGTGCCCTATTGCTAGCTGGGCTAGTTGCTGACTAAATTAAATGTCTCTGCAACACAATACAATACATATTTTTTTATGTTTTAAATGAACAATTGTACACGTTACACCTTTTAACCAAGTAAACCCCCAAAATGTATTCATGTTGTTAACCCACGTCTGGAGGTACTTGGTGGGCCCAGGACCCACCAAATATTATGTGCAGTAAAATAAGCAATAAATCCTCACTACCATGTCAAACATTTCTCTTTCTCTCTATCTCTGGCTCTCACTCTCTGGCTCTCTTAATCTCTCCCTCTTTAGTTGGATGGATATTGTCCATCAATAGAATTATCACCTTTTCCGTCTTCAAACATACTTTAATGATTAAATCATGAAACTGACAAGGTGTGTGTGTGTGTGTGTGTGTGTGTGTGTGTGTGTGTGTGTGTGTGTGTGTGTGTGTGTGTGTGTGTGTGTGTGTGTGTGTGTGTGTGTGTGTGTGTGTGTGTGTGTGTGTGTGTGTGTGTGTGTGTGTGTGTGTGTGTGTGTGTGTGTGTGTGTGTGTGGGTGATCCTCCCGTGTGGCCACTTGGTTTCCTGCTGCCACTCACTTATGGCCTGTGACCCACTGTTTAAAACCACAACTTTTAAAGTGTGTAGCTTGTGTGTTAACTTGGCTAACCAGAGTGTAAATAACCTCTTAAGTAATGCGAATATATGATGATGTGAAACGGTGTCTACGCAGCTCTATCGGCCATTGAGAAGACGTGCACATTGTGACAAGCTTATTTTCTGTTTGCAGAGGCCCCACCTTCCTACAACCAGAGTTTCAACACATGAGCCAATGACAGTGATGTGGGGAGTGGTCTCCAGCAAACGAGCCAATGGCAGAGAAAACCATGCGCTATGAAACTGTTTGGGACATTTTAAACATTTTGGAGATTAAGAATTCCCACTTTTTTTATTTTGAGAGAACAGCAAACTAAAAGATAAAACACAATGGTTCTTCATATACAAATAATGCTATACTTTTTAAAGTTGATAAATGTTTTATAGCTGTTTTTTCAAATAAGGTGTGAGTAAACTTCTAACAATCAACTGAGACAGAGGTGAGACCTGTCCCGCACACCAAAACTCCTTTCTTTTACAAAGGTTTTAGCACTTTTAGTTGAGTCTGTCGTGTTTAGTTTTGTCGTATGAGAAAATGAGGAACATGAGAACTTTGTAAAGGCAACATTTGGCTTTAACTTTCATAAACGCTACACTTATAAGCCCAGTTCAGATAACGCTATGTAGTTTTAAAATCCTATCTGTTATACATTTTAGTAGGTCAATTGCAAACAACAAATAGTAACTGCTGTTGGGATGTAGTGGGATGGAGGTGAAATAATAATTGCACCTATTTCATGGTGTCTCGTATTAGGCTTCGTGTTATGTTTGATTGATTGATGCTGGTGACAGGACTTCAAACAATTGAAATGTTATTCAACTATAGCTGTATAGCCTGTTTATGCTGATAATGAATGTAAAGGTTAAATGATCACTGGATTATTTCAATACAAATCAAACACTACAGACAATAGTCTAAATACTTCTTAAAAGCAATATTATTCACGATGTCAGAGTTGTTTTAGTTGCATCAAATCACTGAATACATTCTAATACGTTGTGAGGGTGGTTCTAACCAATTTCCCTGTTTTAAGATGTACTGCAGTGATCTGCGGTTTGCACATCCACAGATCTTTAGTTTTTGTTCAAGCATATTTGAAGGGGAAACTCTGCTAGTAAATGCTTAGTGTATTAATCCTCTTTTAATTTAACTTCAGTGGATTTCACTTTGGAGTTTCCTTTCGTGTTGAGCCTCTTGCTCATAAATCGACTTTCATACTGTTTTGGTTATTTATTTATGAATGTTTATTTTCCAAGGATAATACTTTCAACTGTTGCTAATAAATCTGTAAGATGTTCTTGATTTAAAATGATTTTAACTCTTTATTAATGTCTGTTCTCTCTGCTTATGTCTGGCTTTTTCAGTTAGGTTACATTAACAATGTCTTGGTTTATGTACATAAAACACATCAGCTTTGGGTTATGAATGTTTTGGCCATAAAGTTATCTTTCCGTGTGGCCATAGGAGGCCTGCATAGTTCAATTTCTGGTGAACACTGGTTATTGCAATTTGTTTACATTCGGCCAAATAGGCTATCTTTTGTAAAAAGGAAAAAAATAATAATAATGGTGCACTGATCACCTTTACCATTCAGGTGAACAAATTACAACTTAAATGTAGTGCAGATTAACTGAACATATGAAGTTATGTGAGGAGGAAATCACAACTACTTTTTACAGTATTTTTGTTATTTGAGAGAAAAGACAGTGCAAATTAACAAGTGCAAATTAACAAATACACAATGTATAAAAATGTCAATGGCATTTAATATTTAATATATTTCAGTCTAAATATAGATCAAATTAATTTTATCACAAATATTGTGGTAGACCTGTTAAGTTCAAACGTTTTTTTTTTAATGATTTCTGACTAATTACAGCAAAGCGTTGAAGCCATTGTAACAAAAGTAAGACGCACTTCCACCTGTTGCCGCAGGGTGTCACTCACCCTCAACACAATGAGCTGCTCTGTCCTCCCGCAGCGATCCACCAATCGCAAGTTGCAGCCTCGTCACATGACCGGAGCATGAGTGGAAGTAAGGCACAGTTTCTTTGGTTATGAGTTCCGCATGTCACGTCTTCCTTTAATAAACTACAATACTATGAGTGGGTTGGAGGTAAAACAAAAAGCTTTTACACGGGGTCTTGCCCAGATAATCACTTATTTTATTTTCCTCTGGTTCTGCACGATTTACAGACTTCCCGCGTGTGTGTGTATGTATGTGCTCTCTGCCGGGGCCATTGTTTTTGTTTACTTTGTTTATAACTTTCTACTCCGTTTATTTTAATGCACATTTTTCTAGATGCACCTTGTGCAATTAAGCTGATTTATTTTCTGCTGAAGTTAAGTTACTTTTAAAAGTGAAATGTTGCAGATCTACTCATAGGCCTAATGCAGCGAACACTGACACACTTCCTTAGAAAAAGTTAATATAGATGATCCGATAGTATCGTAGCTGTGAGAGCGCGTTGAGTGTATAAAGACAACACAAATAATCATGCCCAGGTAGGATTAAAAACGACTATTCTCCTCCAACAGATGGATCTAGGAGCTGTAAGCGATGGATCTGCAGCTACCGGACGCAGATCGTCCGAACCTCCCAGCAAAGACAAGGGGATGAGGGACCACAGATATCAACCCCCCAGCAAGATTTCCCCTTTCCACAACTCCCCGATCACCGCCAGCAATGATGGTTTCAGCGGCAGAAAGGCGGCCGCATCCACTGTGAGAAGTCTCCATACTCTGTATTTCGGACCGCTGGGCAGATCTGCCAGTCAACTTCAAGCGGAGAACCAGGTGAGCCTGGATGTTTACACGTTTGAACACCAAATCTTAGTTCTTTCTATGGATCTGATGGACATTCTTTCCGCTGCACATTTTACTTTATTGTATGTCTATTTAGTATCCATGAACAGGTCATTGTTGTAGGTCTATTTAGTATTAATTCCCTGTGTGTGTGTGTGTGTGTGTGTGTGTGTGTGTGTGTGTGTGTGTGTGTGTGTGTGTGTGTGTGTGTGTGTGCGCGCGCGCATGTGTGTGTGCGCAGACCTTGTCTCAATGATCATGTCTGCTTGATAATAAACTTGGATAATTAAACTGCCTTCCAAACTCATGAAACAAGTGTCGCTCTGTCTCTCTCTATGTCTCTATCTATCTCTCTCCCTCTGAGTCAGAACAGAGATAAGTTGTCGGCCCATCCCTCCTCTGTGAAACAGAGCCAGAAGGTCATGGACCAGACCTCCAGCAGCAAGACTCAGTCAGGTAGCTGGATCTTAACTGCTCTATTAAATAAACAAAACAACATACAATTTCTGGGATATCTTCTGTGTCTGCGATGCCCCCGACGGTGCACAATTTATGTGTTCTTACGGACAAAAGGAAAATGTGTGACCAAATCGATGCACCACATTGTGCTTCTATTTGAACCCCAACTACTCAAACTTTACCACATGCTCCCCAATACACCGCTGCCTGCAATTGGTCAACAATCCCATGTGAATGATTGCATCTGTTGTCCTCGGGGCTGTATCTCCACCCAACGCGACTATAGACACCACAGTGACTATATTTTACCGCGTTGAAACAACTGTCTTCAAAAGCAGTTGGACACCCCATGCAAACACGGTAATTTCAGGGGTCCAAAACTGGCTCTTAGTTTGTCCGTGGTAGTTAGTCTGCCATGGTTAGTGATAGATGGTAACACTCCAGGTTAGTGAGTCCTTTCGGTTAGTCTTCAGTTAGTAATTATTTAGTCTGATAGTTAGTCTGAGTCTAAGTCTGTCTGTCTTTAGTTCGGTATAAGCTAGTCAGCCCGTGTCTTGTCACTCTGTGATGGTTAGTCTGTTGCTGACTGTTGTTGTAGGTGTTAATGAGTCTGTTGCTGACTGTTGTGTGTGTTATTGAGTCTGTTGCCGACTGTCTGTTGTTATGTGTACAAGTGAGTCTGTTGCTGACTGTCTGTTATGTGTGTAAGTGAGTCTGTTGCTGACTGTCTGTTGTTATGTGTGTTAGTGAGTCTGTTGCTGATTGTCTGTTGTTGTGTGTGTTAGTGAGTCTGTGGCTGACTTGTCTGTTGTGTGTGTGAAGTAGTGAAGAGGAAGAAGAGGAAGATGGGGATGTACAACCTGGTGCCCAAGAAGAAAACCCGGGTTCTGAAGCTGCCGGAGAAGGTTGGTCCACAAGCTTTTCTCTCTGCGGTACCAGAGTTCACACTACAATACTGCGATTTAAACCGAGAACCACTAAACTATACTGTAGTTTAATCCCAGAAATACGAAGTTATATTCTTCAACATGGAGGATTGTATTCATAATTTGATGTTTATGTTTACATTGCATGAAAGTCTGTACGACAGTATTAACTCCATATTTTCCTGAGGTAGAAATACGAAGAGGAGGAGGAGGAGGAGGAGGAGGAAGAAGAAGAGGAGGAGGCAGCGACGGACACCAGCTGGCTTCCAGACACTGAAAGTGTGGAGGGGGACCCAGCGAGGACTCTAACCCCAGGATCCCCAAGCCCCCTGGGGCAGGAGGTGGACGCTGAGGAGCCCCGGAGCATTGAGTACACAGAACTGGCTTTGGACTCTTTGGACCTGAAGGCCCAAGAGGAGCTCCTCTCCCCCCAACTCACAGGTGATAGCCCCTCCCCCTATCTCAGGTAGTGCCTCCCATCTATCTGATCACTCCTCCCATCTATATCAAGACTCCTCCCCCCTCCCACCCAGATTTACAGATCTATCATTGCTATGATTTACCCTTCATTAATTTAGCAGATGCTTTTACAGTGAATTCTGGATACATGCCATTCAGGTCACCCTAGCCACTACACTATTCTGGCCTGGTCACCGTAGTTTCAAATAGCTTCGTTTTTAGGATGTTCTGATGGCTCTGTGTTTGAGCCCCGCCACTGTCTCTTTTAAAAGAAGAGAAAAGCTGAAAAATCCAGAGCCATCTTGTTGTGTGTTTATCAGTCAATGCGGACTTGGGGGAGACAGACCTGGCAGAAGAGCTTCCACTGTGCTGCTGTCGGATGGAGACCCCCCCCAGCGGAGAGGGCACCTCCGCGGCGGACCAGACCTGCATGGCCATGGAGAGCTCAGACGGGATGGTAGGTGACTCGTTGAAAACCTGGTTTATAGGAGAAGATCTTTTTAAATGACATTTACTGCTAATGGATTGTCCTGCCTATTTGACCGGGAGATTTTAGACTTTCAACTTGCTAATCGTCTATTACTAACTACTCATCTTACTTAACCGTCTGCTTTGTTTTTTTACCATTGTATGTCCGCCCATTCTGTACCTATTTAACACGAGTAAAATAAAAAGTGGCAGAATGAAGAGGTGAGGAGAGATTTACTTTTAGTTTTTTCATGTATTCCATGTTCTCAGATCAGGTCATCTTCTTGAAAGTAATGGCTTTTTAAATATTTTTGAACCACAGACTCCTGATGTTTTCACTTCCTGTCTCCTGACCTCTGCAGGTGAGTCGGTGCCAGCGGCGGGTTCTGAAACAGGAAATGATGCGTCCGTCCAACGCGGTGCACCTGCTGGTTCTGTGTGAGGACCACCGTGCAGGCATGGTGAAGCACCAGTGCTGCCCAGGGTGTGGACTCTTCTGCCGGGCGGTGA
This sequence comes from Lota lota, assembly GCA_026745465.1. Taxonomy (NCBI): domain Eukaryota; kingdom Metazoa; phylum Chordata; class Actinopteri; order Gadiformes; family Lotidae; genus Lota; species Lota lota. Next base: position 10,255,542 of record JACYXH010000479.1, on the reverse strand, counting down.
GACCACACAGGGACTGAAGAGTGGATAGACATAGAGACAGACACACAGACGGAAAAAGACACAGATAGACAGATGCAGATATACAAACATGCATACAGACACAGTGACATATAGACAGAGACGGACAGATAGACAGACTTCCAATGCTTCCATTCAATAATACAGAATTTCAGTTTGAACATTTTGCTTACTTACAATTTAAATGACATGATAATTAATAGCAATATATAGTTATATTTCGGTACTTCAGCTGTATATTGTTATCTTCATGCGTCACTGTGTTGGAAATTGGTCAGTCCTCTGACACCGCCTACCCCTATAACCCCGCCCCCCCCCAGGGTTCATTCCAGGAGTGCCGACCTTACGGCAGCATCTCCCACCGCTTCCACCACGGCTGCGCCTCGGTGCTTAAGGACCGCCGCTTCTGCCCACATTGCGGCGAGAACGCCAGCACCGCCCACGAGGTCACCGTCTCCACGGCTACCTCCAGGCCCCCGCCCGACCCCCACGTGACCCCCGTACCCAGAGTGGACCCCTGTCCAGCCTTGCTCCCAGCCACCAACGCCGTCGCCACGACAACCAGATCCCCTGTGCTGCGGGCCAAGAAGACCAGCGAGCCGTGGAGGACGAGGGGCGGGGTACCGGATGGGTAAGGACCGATTATTGGCTGCATGTCGTCTCGTTGTCTGTGGAACAAACTTCCAAAAACTGTGTGTGTGTGTGTCTGCCTCAACACTAAATACTCTAAAATCAGGGGCTCAAAGCCTTTGTTTGCTGCAGCGTTCTGTCTTCGTAATTCAAGTTAGTGACTCGCTTTGGCCCTGATGGACCGATAGATAGAACACAATCTTTTAGTTAAAAAAATGCCCGTACTTTGAGTTATTCGCGTATGTTCGCTTTTATATATGCATACTTAATATGCACATATATTTTTCAGTGTTCTATCTCTGTCAACAGAACGAGCGTACATGCATGTGACGACCTGTTGTATCTGTTTAACTGTGGTTGTACCTGTATGTATTACCGCCCCGTAACACACATTAGAAGACTAAGGAAACACTAGGTAGCAACAATCTGTTACACCATGTGACGTAATGTGTCTGCCCGTCCGGGCTGCAGGGTAAGGGGTGAGGCGGGTCTTGGTGGGGGAGGCGGAGCACGGAAAGACCCCCTGGAGAGCATCCTGTCGGCTTTGGACGATGAGAGGTGAGAAGGCCCTGGAACCTTTCAGATCACATGACTTTATTCATCCCAAGGGAAATTGTCTGTCACAACTGCTCCGCTCAATAAAAAATGAATTAATATGCAAACATACAGTCAGGAATAAACATATGAGATATTAAAAAGAAAATATGAATATATACACACAAATGGACATAAATTATAAATTTTCATTAAAATAACTAACTGTGAAGTGGCTTTAATGCTAGGATATTGGCCATTAAATTGAAATATGACATTGAGTTCACATTTAGTATAAGTCAGGTGGGTAAGATGAATACTGCAACTAACTGGAGTTACAGGTACAGGGAACACGTGTGAACTTTGACATGAACTACTGACTCAACGGATTTGATTTGGTTTCACTTTCCTCAGCTTGAAACATCAGAAAGGGAAGTTGGCAGTGAGGATGCTGTACATGTCTGCCAAGGAAGGAGCTCTTCAGAAAGTCTTCCATTTCCTTGGTAGGTTCACTTAGGGGTGTGTGTGGGGGGGGAATTAGAAATATAACAACAATAATACAATATAGAATTCGCCCAAAAAGCTCTTGATACCTCACTCATTTACAGACATTTTCGATGTCTCAAATAGAGAGGCAAATGTATCAATTAGTTATGTGATGTGACGTATGCAATTTCTGCTACAGATTTTGCATACTCAGGAGCAGCGTTGTAACTGCAGTGTACATATATAGTTGTATTTATGACATGTATATTATAAAGATGTATACTTAGCCTGTCTGAACTATCTAAAGCGTATCTTTGTCTCTTCTTTCTGTCTGAACATTTTGCTGATGCAGATTATTTTATTATGTTATTAATATCATGTACTCGGTGGACTGTAGACCCTCTCTCTGTCATAACATTTGGAGATGATTATTATTAATGTTGTGATGTGATGTCGTCAGTGGGCGATAAAGACTCTGTCGTAACATTTGGAGAGGATTATTGTTATGTTGTGATGTCATCAGTCGATGGTAAAGACCCTATCTCTGTTGTAACATTTGGAGATGATTATTATTAATGTTGTGATATCATCAGTGGACGGTAAAGATCCCAACCTGCCCCTTGAGGAGGATCATCAGCGCACGCCGCTCCACGCCGCGGCGGCCGAAGGACATCAGGAGGTCTGCCACATGCTGCTCCAGGTACCACAGCCTTTAACCACATTTGATGTAATCTCGGCTCCAGCAGTCCTACTGTGTTATAGCAGAACCTCTGGGGGTAGTCGGCACAGAGCCTTCTACCGAAGGGAAACTCATTGGGTCGAGTGGATGAAGCTTTCAGAAGGGGATATAAATAAGTATATTTCTACAGTGGCAAGTCTGCATGGTGTTGATTTAAAAACTTTACAGACATTTATTTTCTACAGTTTACTGCCGGCCGAGTTTGTGTTCCCCAATGCGTGCTTACAGTTCATCGCCTCCAGTAACATCGAAACAAACATGAAGCGAAGTGAAAAGTTGCGCCCTGTTCACCCAGATTTGAGCTAGCCTTGCATGACTACAGATTTTTAACTAAAGTCTGATTTGTGAGACAACATTTTAACTAATAGCATTTGTGTTGCAATATTTGTTTTTAAATAGCCGTGTTTGTGTTGGAAGATTAGATTCTAGCTACCGGTGTTTGTACTGGTCCTCCTTTATGAGCATTACAAATCAATAAAGATATTGTTGACCTTTTGAATAAGTATCAGTCTGACACTCCGGATGAGCGTTGAGTAGACAAGAGTATAACCGTGGGAAACGTTAGAAGACCCAAGATGCAGCCCAAAAGTCTTTGAGTACGTCCAGAAGAAACTGGGATTTCTAGAGACCAAAAGGAGGGAGGAGTGGATAGCCAGCTATAATTTGTCAATATAAGGTCATAACCACAGGTGAAGACAACCAGGTGCTACCATCTGGGGTCAAACTAGAGAAGAACTATAATACACTGGAAGGAGAGGTTTAACAATGTAGGCAGGTAAACTATGTAAGTAAACAACAACATTCTTCCACATTTGTGTGTGTGTGTGTGTGCTTGCGCAGGCTGGAGCTAACCTGGAGATGTTTGATGACAAGCTGAAGACGCCCCTGATGTGCGCAGCGGAGAACAACCGCGCGGAGGTGGTCAAGTACCTGCTAACAGCCGGCGCTGCTGTCTGTAATAAGGTACTGTTAATGAGCCACACACAAGCCTCCCCCTCTTCTGTTGGTCTCATGGCTCGACGCTCTTCAGTGTGATTCCTCTTCCCATCCACTCTGGTGTGTGTCTTACCACCGGTTACATCACCCTCAAGTTAGTTTTTGATCCGCGCTAGTTGCAAGTCTTATGACAAAAACGGCTCCACCTGTACTTCTAAATATGCCCCCAAAAAAATGTGTTGAATTAAAAAAATAAGTTACCCCAACACATGAATGAACATGTCTCTGAATCTCTTTGGGGAAAAGCGTGTCCTTTGTTAGAGTCGTGTTTGAGTTGTCGGTGGTCGTGGTTTATTCCTGATGGTGTGATCTGAATCGCCCTCGCCTCACAGGACGTCCAGGGGTCCACCTGTCTGCACCTGGCGGCAAAACTGGGACACGATGATGTCATTCAAGTGCTGCTCACCAAGGCTGTGAAATACATAAACTGTCAGGTAGATACACACACACACACACACACACACACACACACACACACACACACACACACACACACACACACACACACACACACACACACACACACACACACACCACCGCATGGGCACATACTAAGCAGCAGCTTCAAAGTTGAACACTTTTTAACTTTTATCCGTGATGAAAAAACTCCAGAAAAAGGTGAGGTGCATCAAAAGGAAGCTGCTCAGCACAGGTGCTGTACCATAGGAAAACAATGGTGAAGTGGGCGTTTTTAAACGCTGTTCTGTGTGATTGTCCCCTAATGATGTTTAACATTGTGTGTGTGTGTAGGACAACGGGGGATGGACTCCCATCACATGGGCCATCGAGCACAAGCACCGCTCGCTGGTCCACCTGCTGGTTACCAAGGGAGCTGACGTTAACATCAGAGATAAGGTACGCACACTCACTCACGAACACATTCATTCACTCACTCATTCTCAAACATACTCACTCACTCACTTTCTCACTCACTCACTTTCTCACTCACTCACTCTCAAACACACTCACTAACACTCACTCACTCTCAAATACGCACAATCTCAATGAAACACACACACTCACTCACACACATGCACACACACACCATTAGCCACACAACAGTACTCTAACAGACACCATGCAACACAACTTAAGACATCCAAAGCTCACACACACAGCATGACCTCCTCTTGTAAACCATTTAAAACATCGACCCACTAGTCACCTCACAAGTGGCAGTGTCCACCCAGATGTAGGATAGATAGATAGATAGATAGATAGATAGATAGATAGATCAGCATACCCAGTGGACTGCACCAACTGGCAGGCTGATCTATCCATCACACATCTGGGTGGATGTAAATCCTTCCTCATGATTTGGGCACAAATGCTGAGGGCTGATGTGCCCATGAGCAAGGTCCATGACCTGTGATGGTCTCGTGCATAAGTGATGAGTAATGTGATGGGTGAGAGTGAGACCTGGTCTGTGGTTCTCCAGGAGGAGAACGTGTGTCTGCACTGGGCGGCGCTGAGCGGCTGTGAGGACGTGGCCCAGAACCTGCTGGACGCCCGAAGCTACCTCCACGCCGCTAACATCCACGGGGACACGCCCCTTCACATCGCCGCCCGCCAGAACCACCTGGAATGTGTCATGTACGTACTATTACTATTTTACACACTATGAGTCATTTTATCCAAAGAGATCTGGAGTGAACATAGAGGCGGGTCATTAAGTTGGGAATCAACCACCCTAACCACTATCGTGTCCCTGTTATTAACGTTACCAGTCAAGATCAAATTCAAATACAAAATACGGAAACATATTAGTCACTTTGATCCAACAGTGAGGCTGAGAACACTCAAACGAGTACTATACAATTTGTACCAACTACAATAATTAAAACATTAAACAGTTACAACTCAAACAGGCTGCTGCATTAGCAAGTTCCTAAACAACATTGATTCCTCCATGATCCCACGCATATTTCTTTGAAAGAATGACCTTCCCTATCTTGACCTCCACCAAAGTCTTATTAAAAGTATGACCCCATGACCTCATGCTGACCCTCTGCTGGCAGGCTGTTCCTGGCGCGCGGCGGAGACGTGACCCTGAGGAACCGTGACGGCGAGACAGCGCTGGACTGCTGCGTGTACGGATCCAAGGTGTGGTCGGCGCTCGCCACTAACAAGAAGCTGACGGACGCACGCAGACAGAGTGACGGTCGCAGGGAGACGCTGCTCAGCAGGTGTGTGCTTTTGTGTGTGTGTGTGTGTGTTTTAAGAAGCGACGATGAAGGGTGGTCGACTTCCAGCCGAAAGATTCTAGATTCGATCCCTAATGTCTACAGCCTACCTGTAGGACTCCTTGAGCAAGATTACTCCTAACCCCTATCTGCATCATGTACTGTATCTGGCATCACTTTAACGTTGGATTGAAGTGCTTGATTAATGACTACACCATTTTACACATTAGCTCCGATTATTTTGTATACGCGTCAAGGGTATATTTAATGTGTTTTTTATTTTCTACCATGTTTACTGGATGTATTTGTAAAAGCCTACTAGGTCTTCTCCATTTCAATATTGCGAGTTAGTGTACATTTGAAGATGAAGCAGGTGACTTTAGGTAGTGTAGGCCCTTCATGGACAGGACAGACAGGAAAGTGGGTCCAAAGAAAGCGAGGGGGAATGACAAAGGACCGCGGTTGTTACAAGGAAGGTTGCCTACGTGCTTGTTGTCACAGTAGTGGGTGGAGCCACCGAGCCAGCCCTCAAACTATATTCTCCTCCAACCCCCTCCTCCAGGGACATCTCGCGGGGCTACGAGGCGCTGGCCATCAGCTGTGTTAACGAGGTGGACGGAGAGCCCTGCCCCTCCGACTATAAATACGTCCCCGACAGCTGTGTCACCTCCCCACTCCACGCCGACACGGACATCACTCACCTCCAGGTGAGCACCCACCTACCAACGCAACAACGCACACAGCCAGGCACACACCCATGCATCCACCGGCGCACCCACCCACCCCAGCTCAGACTCCCAGCCAACAGGTTCTGGGGGTTCGATCCCCCCAAAGATCCACAATCTATCCTGTAGGCATCGTTGTGAAAAGATGACCCCTAAGCCCTAGCTGGTCTACAATGACCTGTATCCGAATCCACTGTAAGTGACTTTGGCTAAAAGCTTCTGCTAAATGACTCCATAGGAAATAGAGAACTACCTATTCACATGCTTCAGTCAATCTCCATTGCGGTCCAACATGTCTTTAGTAGGGTTGTGTCACGGTCTAAGTTGAAAAGCATTTGCATTGTGTGTGTGTATAATGTCCTGTCTCTTGCAGCACTGCTCGTGTCCAGAGGACTGTCAATCAAGCACCTGCATGTGTGGTCAGCTCAGCCTGTGCTGCTGGTACGACAATGTGAGTCAAACACCTGGAGATGGATGGATCATTTATCATGGGTCGCATTCAGACAACCGTATTCTAACACACACCAACAAACAACACAACAGTACTCCACACACACACCAAGCTACACAACAGTACTTCAACACACCCCAAGCTCGACAACATTACTCCAACACACACCAGGCTACACCAGTGTACTCAATACACATACTTGGCTAAACAACAGTACTCAACACACACACTAAGCAATAAAACAGTGCTTTAACACACACCAGGCCACACAACAGTACTCAACACGCACACTAAGCAACACAACGTAAGACACCCCAAGCTACACAACACTTACAGTACTCTGTCTAAAACACAACTTAACTTCAGCTATGGTTTCCCTGTCAGAATAAATTAATGAACAAATACTCCCAATAAGAAATACTATATACTATAAAACTAATATTCTCTTGTCCTGGGTGCAGGAGGGTCGCCTGCCGCTGGATGCCAGCCAGCGTGAGCCCCCGGTTCTGTTTGAGTGTAACCATGCATGCTCCTGCTGGAGAACCTGCCGGAACCGTGTGGTCCAGAATGGGCTCAGGTGATTGGACAATGGGGGAACCACATGACCAGCTTCTAAATCTCTCTGTTGCCACACTGGACTTGGTTTAGAGATCCTAGAGTTGTTTTGGGAGCGTTTATATTATTTTGTGATGAATGAGAAGGAATGGAGAGTTTAATGCACCAAGAAAAGCAGATTTTGTTTTACCTCTCTGCCTTATTAATCATGCCATCGAGCCTGCTGAGGCTTCAGAGTTAATTTGTCCTCAATTTTAAAGTAATTAAAAAGTAATTAAAACAGTAATGGTGCTTTTATTTTGAAGTAACAATCAGTTATGGTGCTTTTATTTTTAAGTAATAATAACAGTAATGGTACTTTTATTGTGAAGTACAATCACCGAAATTTTACTTTTATTATTGACAGTAATTGTGCTTTTATTGTTAAGGGTGCGTCTGCAGCTGTACAGGACGCAAAAGATGGGCTGGGGTGTCCGGGCTCTGCAGGACATTCCTCAGGGAGCCTTCATCTGCGAGTAAGGGAGAGATAAACGCACGCACGTACGCGCGCACACACACCTAGATACACAACACCTACACAATACATACTTAAATGCACACCAAGCTACACAACCATATTTTTAACAAACGGCAAGCTACACAACAGTACTTTAAGTTTACAGGTTGTAATCTAAGCACCAAGTTACTACCGGTGGTGGGTTGTCCTGACGACCGGTCGGTATTCCTGACTCTTGTCTGGTGGGTTGTCCTGGTAACCGGTGGGTTGTTCTGATGACTGGTGGGTGGTCCTGACGTGTCCCGGATGGGTTGTCCTGACATTCTCGTCTCTCCTCTCTCAGGTACGTCGGGGAGATCGTCACGGATGCAGAGGCTGACAAGAGAGAGAACGACTCCTTCCTGTTCACCCTGGACAACAAGGTGAGGTCACGTGACGACGCAGGTTGGCGATCCACCTGGCCAGATTTAGGTCTTTTACAAGAATACCATGCCAGAAGCACACAAAGAAAACAACAATGACGTGGTAACACTTTATTTTATACAGCGTTTTTCTAAATACTCAACAAGGCACATGATATATAAAGTGATGAAGACATAAGACATCCCTATGAACCATAACACACGTCGCGCTACGGACTCATGTTTTGATGCCATAGTGGATCACTGGGAATGAAACTACATTTATCTTTTTAACTACTTTCCAATGTCGTATTTGAGGTTTGAATTGACACAAGTAGCTTACTCGTGTCCATGAAAACACGCACTGATTCTCTGTTGATACCCTGCAAAACAAAATTGGGAACCCTATTGCAGTTTGAGCATTGGTGGCAGACCTTCGGATACAAAGGATGAGTCGTTACCCAGCTGGCGTGAATCATTAGTGCTGTTTAATGTTTATTTCACAGATGTTTATGGCTAAAGATAATTGGATGCTGATGCACCCATTTCCCTCCCCTCCAGTGTAAATTGAACGCTATATATGCATATTGGTGAGTCGGATGCATGTACACTCAATGCGGTCAGAATGCGTCCCAGACCAGCTCCTGATGTTGTTTGACAAATCCGATCACAAATGCATCTTGGGTGCATGTACACCTGGCATTTCTTTTGCATTTTGGCGATACCCGATTCGTATCCCATTGCCCAAAATGCATGTTAATGCCAGGTGTAAACAGCATCTTAAGATATGGATTCGACCAGGTTAGATTAGACTTTACTTTAGATTATATGGCAATGTAGCCTGAATGTGTTTTTAAGGTATTATCATTTGGCAATGTAACCTGAATGTTTTTGTTTTTTATTTGACATTGAAAGTTTAAGTTAAGTCAACACTTGAATCTTTACCTCGCTGAAATGATTGCTGCTCGGTCATAATGTCAGCCTCCATTTGTTTTTCAGTGAAGAGTTGATTAAAAAAAATTCAATCACATTATCGATATCTCAGTATATCTGGTAGCGAATGTTTAGGATTATTCATCGCTCTTCCCTACTGCACCCAGGGATGAACATATCCTGTTCTGTCAGGAGGTGGCGATGTGGAGCTAATTTGACACACGTACACACATCCAAGGGCACACGTTTCACTATGTTTAAATTACCTGTCCTGGTCCCCTGATGGACACACTGACCACGGCTGCTGGCCTGCTGCATACAGACTCCCTCTGTCTCTCTCTCTCTCCCTTTTTTTGCTCTCGTGATCCCATCTGTCGACATCTCTCTCCCACTCCCTCTTTCTCTGTCCCTCCCGCTTTCTCTGTCTCTCTCTGTTCTCCGCCTCTGCCCCCCTTCCCCCTTTTTTCTTTCTCTCTCACTCCCTCTTTCTCTCACTCTCTCCCTCTTTCTCTCTCGCTCGCTCTCCCTCTCTCTGCGTGCAGGTGGGGGACGTCCACTGCATCGACGCGCGTCGCTACGGTAACGTGGGGCGCTTCGTGAACCATCTGTGTGACCCCAACTTGGTGGCTGTGCGCGTCTTCACCTCCCACCAGGACCTCCGCTTCCCCCGCATCGCGTTCTTCTCCTGCCGACCAATCAGAGGCGGCGAGCAGATTGGGTGAGCGTGCAATGTGAAATCCACAGCGGCGGTGTTATTGTCACTGGTCGTCCGCAACGTGACGTCATAATATTTATATAGTTATCTTAAATAATTGTATAAAAAAAACGTTTTGAATGTGAAATCAGTAATCTATCAGGATATAATATCTTGTTTATATCACAATATGATATCTGTGTCAATATGATGTATCATATGGTTAGTTGGGTGGTGCTGCATTCCAATTTGGGGCTGCATACCATTTCCCCACACAAGTAGCCTTTAGAACACATTTGCATCGAGTTTTCATGGTTTCCCCAAAGATTGCAGAATTTATTTTCATATATGACATATATTATCATATATTTCCGATATAACCGCTAGGTCAGTTTCAGTGAATACAGTTTTCATGTCAATTCATGTCATTAATGATGCAGGTAGGGGTTGGGCATTTGTTGATTTTAAGATGATTGATTTGATTCATTCTCATAAAATGAATCTGCGTGTGGTCCTGCCAGGTTCGACTACGGCGACCATTACTGGAGGATCAAGCGTCGCTTCTTCACCTGTCAGTGTGGCTCCCCGCGGTGTCGCCACTCCTCCTCCTCCTCCTCTTCAGCATCGTCGTCCGGCGCCACTCTGAGAGGGCGAGGCACGGACGCCACCACCCACCGCCTCTTTGTCGACGGCATCCAGATGGAGAACTGACCGCTTAACCTGCGCTAGTGAATCTCCTTCTCTCTCTCTGACGCTCTTTGTCTCGCACTCTCTGTCTTTCTCCGTCTGTCTGTGTGTGTCAGCGGAAGACATTTTGTAATGAATAGGAGATCAATGGGTCTATTGATTTCTTATCCGTTGAGACAAAACAAAACAATAGCATTAACATTAGCTAGCTGTATCTTTTATGTCTGTCTAATAATTTGACATTTGTGTTTTTTAACCATACTTTTAAAACAGTATTAAAAAGTTGTCAGTGCAGTACATTGAAGCGCATCAGGAATCCGTTAGATTACATAGAAAGCTAACTAAAATGATGTGAATGTGGTCACAGGACCACGTCTAGTTACTGTAAGAGACTACCTTTGCATTTCCCATAGCAATAAGACACCGTTTATACATGTTGAATAAACTGTAGTCATTTCTGTTTTTATTGAAGCTGGTTTTGTTTATAAAGCAATTAAATGCAGTTTATAAATGCCTCCCTACGGTTGTCTCCTTGTCTTAATTTTTCATGTCATGCTTATCTTATTAATAAGTATCTTCATCGAGTGATCAAGAAACCCTGCCTTGGCTGAGCACTCATCATAGAAGAGATGATAAAATAAATGCATTTTATTGCAGAGTGTACCGTCCAGGACACATGTCTGGCACTTTGAATGTGATGTTGGCATTTGAAATTTGCGTGGCTTATTTGACTTTTAATTATGTATTTCAGATATATGCCTACATACTGCATAGAAACGCCTCACCTTCCAATCGCTCCCAGGCGCGCATGCACGCACGCGCGCGCGCACACACACACACACACACACTGTCTCGGCTGCTATGGATACAGAGAGGGTACAGGTGCAGCCACTGGCTGGCTTGTCCATGGTCACGTGGTCACTTCACATGGAGAGAGAGAAAGTGGTTGACACAGATTTAGCGGAAGAAGGGTTGCGGAAAGACGACCCTGTATTTTAACTCTCTCCCGGAATAAATTAAACGAGGCGGGATAAAAAACTAAGGTGTGTCTCATGTGCAACACGAGAGAGGGGGGCGACTATAGACACTTTTTTTTTTAATCGCAGTCGGTAAGTCGAGGCGTGCATCCGAAAGGATTTTGCATGTATTGTCCCTGGATGTTGTGTGGAAGAGTGCTGTAGATTTGCAGCCGTCGTGTTGCTGTGTTATTCACGCATGATGGGAAATGCTGCCACAGAGCCGTGCGTGGTGAATTGTCCGTGTTGGTGAGGCTTCGCCGGGGCAGCGGCGGTGTGTGCGGTAGACCCCATCCATCCATCCATCCATCCAACCAGCCAACAGCAGACAGCCAAAACAACACACAGGGAACATGATGCATCATACAATTGGGAAATATAAACTTTGTGCTCCGGGCTCAGCGTCTTCTCCGCGGCTGGGACATTAAAAGCATGGACAGCTACAGCACGAATAAAGAGGAGATAAAACACGAATACTTCGGAGTGCAGAACATACCTGGTGTTTGGATTGTGTGAATATTCTGCTGGACATTAAGCACACCCAGAGGACATTACGCACAACCCAGAGGAACCTGTAGCTGGGACGCCTGTTGTGATGCGTCTCTCTTTCCTCGCTAGTCTCAGTTTTGATTTCTCCAGCAGCACCGCGCCATCCTACCATGACTCGCTTCGAGGACGAGCTTTCCAGCCGTTATGGGGGGGGTTGTCCCCCGGGGCCCGGCCGGGGAGGGGGTCGCCAGCCGGGCCCTCCGCCACCAGGGCCGCGGGTGTACAAGCAGACCATGGCACAGAGGGCCAGGACCATGGCCATATACAACCCAATCCCGGTCAAACAGAGCTGCCTCACCGTCAACCGCTCCCTCTTCATCTTCAGTGAGGATAATTTCATCCGAAAATACGCCAAAAAGATCACCGAGTGGCCATATCCTTCTAAGTCTTTACTGTCGGCCGCTTGTTTGATATTTGTTACTATATTTGATATGGTTGACCACTCTCTAGGCTACCTATTTAAAATGTCATGTTTTACCAGGAGAAGTTTGAGTAACTTCCGCTGAAAGCCATAAATCCTATTTGGAAAGTTGAATTGCCATATAAAGCGCGCAAGGTGCTTTGGAGTACACTATTTTGTTTATTTATTTTTAGATTTTTTGCGCTACAAAATGTGATTTTCATTAGGTTTAAAACCTCACTGGGAGACGTCCCGGCGCTGTCCATGGTGCTCGACTTTCCACCCCCCCTTCGTCGTTAAACGAATCAACCAATAGGATCAACACACAGCTATTAGCCGCGGTTCCCCCCTGTTGTGTGTTTGTGTGCGTGCGTGCGTGTGTGTTTAGTGCGTGAAGACCTACATGACGCGATGACTGAACGCCAGAGCAACCTGTTGTGCTCCATGCACCTCCATGTAGGCCAAACACACTCGCCGAATGTACTTTCACATTTGTTAAGTCAAGCGCCAAACTCACATGTTTGTTATTGTTTTTTAGAGGACGACACACGCGGGCTTTTCGCAATTAATTAACATTAAAGCTGAGGTATGCAATTTATTTATTATTATTTTGTTATATTTGTTGAAATTCTCTTTTCATCCCAACATCAATCAATAAATCAAATGCTCTGAAAATTCAAATAAAATTTAATTCAGTATCGCTGGCTGTGGAAGGCCTGTAATAAGCCCATCCAATCATTTCATTCGGCCCGAATGAAATTATTGAATGCCCTACCTATCTGCCTACCTATACTACCCGGTTACCTGCACGACTCTGCCCATGCACTCATTGCACATGAACAGAGTTTTCCACAAGGCTAGACATATTTATTGCCAAAACTAGCGAGCTAGTCATGTGTTTTTGGGGAGCAGTGTTTAGAGGGAGGCCTGAAGGAAAGGGTGGCATTTTTTCGATTGGATACTTTCAATATCTATAGCTTACTCTGGCTGCTTTCTCCAACGTTGCCTACCCCAGCTTTAAGTTGCATAATGCGCCCCATTAGCTAAGCCACTGGTTGGATACATCCGGTCGGGAGCAGACATCCATCAGCTGTTGGTGGTTGACGCAGAGAGCGCCCGACAGACCCATCCGTACAGACATGCGCGCGCGCACACACACACACTCCCACACTCCCCTAGGGGATCCCGGGGTGGTGGTTTTAATAAACAACAGCAGGACTGCAGAGAGATAATGTACGGCACAGATGTGCATGTTGTGTTTGTGTGTTTGTGTTAGAGTGAGCATTTACATTCATTGTCCTTCTTTTATTTAGGATACATTTTCTAAAGTTTTTTATGATGTTATCATTTTCAATTGTTCTCAAACAGCCTTGATTTAATGCTGTATGGTGGCCATTCTTTTTTAAATTGAAAATCTATATTCTAACTGTAAAAACCAGGCGGACACTCTCGCTTGTGATGTCACTAAAGGAAAGATTATCAAATTGCTTGTGATGGCTAATCAACCAATAACACGTGGTGGTAAAATAGGGGCCCGTTAACATGCACATGCCAGCACACTGTGTTTCCTGGGGACTTCCTTAACGGCGTCTCACTCCGTTTGAGTACATGATCCTGGCCACCATCATCGCTAACTGCATCGTTCTGGCCCTCGAGCAACACCTGCCTGCCTGTGACAAGACACCCATGTCAGAACGCCTGGTCAGTTGCCTCCACACCAGCTCTATATTTATCCATATGTCTTTCTCTCTCTATTACCCTCACTATCTCTCTCGTTGTCCCTCGCTCTGTGTCTCTCTCTCTCCCTCTCTCCCCCCCTCTCTCCCCCTCTTTATCCCTCTGTCTGTCTGTCTCTCTCTCTCTATACCCCCTCTTTCTCCCTCTCTTTGTTACTTCCTCAATTCACCTAGCCTCCATGGGGTAATCCGTGTACTGTAGTGGCCAAGTAAACGTAAAGATACATAACATAATGAGTATGCTAATGTATATGCTAATTATCCTAACGACTGTAACCTTGTCTCACCGGGTTTCCCTCTCAATGTAAACATACTGTCTGTCAATGTCGTCCGCTTCCTCTCCCTCTCTCCCATAGCTCTCTGTCTCTCTCTATCTCTTTCTCCATTTCTTTCTCTCCATCTCTCTCTCACTCTGTGTCCCTTGCTCTCCCTCTCTCTCTCTCTCTCTCTGTCTCTCTCACTATCCCTTCCCCCTCTCCCCCTCTCCCCCTCTCTGTATGTTGTCCTATTCTTATCTAGTTAAACTAATGTAGACAGGAAGTCCGCATTAATGACAGGAAGTGAGAGGGTGAGGGGAGCCTTACAGGATATGGCGGTGTCTTATGTGAGAAATGTTGGAAATATTGGGAATAATTGTAATAGATGGGATATTTTCATAGTTTTTTAAGCTGGTGTTATGGTATTGATTGTATGAGCAGATATTGGGTATATGGCTCAGTGGGCAACAGAGCCCCTGCTGAACAGCTTTGATCCATCCCAACCATGGTTCCACCTCACTCCTCCCTCCCCCCTCCCCCTCCCCCTCCCCCTCCCCCTCCCCCTCCCCCTCCCCGACCTCACCACTCCTGCCCCCCCGTCTCGCCCCCACCCCACCCAGTGTGTAAGCCTCAGAAGACATGTGGTAGTTGTGTGGTAGCTATATGCTATCTGTGTGTGCAAATATGTTTGCCAAAATATTTATTTGTAAAACAATTCAAGAGGTGTTCATAGATGTTCCCTATAGTTCCCTCAGTGTCTGGGTTCAGACCTGGTTCTGACTGGTATATGTCCTGAAGGGTTCTGTTGTTCAGCACTTCTGGAAAGTCTTACATTTGATAAAGTTGCTCGTTAACGAAAGAAGCATAATTCACGTAGGATACAAATGTCTTTGTGTTTAAATGTCTTTAAAATAGTTTAAATAGTTTAAATAGTAAACAGAGAATATAACTGTGTGGAAATGTATAAAGAGAAACTGTGGCCCTACAAGTAGACTCTGGTGTCCAACCAGAAGGACTGTGTTCTTGTGCCTCGCCTGCACTTTACTGTTTTATCGTTGTGGGCTTGTTGTTGTGTTATCGTTTAATAATTTATTTTATGGTTGTAAGCCCTCATGGCTGAAGATATGTCAAGGTGCTAATATATCATTATGGCTTTGATTATGATGATGATGAGCTGAGTCTGTCTGTCTGTCCCCCCCAGGATGACACAGAGCCCTACTTTATTGGAATATTTTGCTTTGAGGCGGGCATCAAGATCATTGCTCTGGGCTTCGCCTTCCACAAAGGATCCTACCTGAGGAACGGCTGGAACGTCATGGACTTCGTGGTGGTGCTAACCGGGTGAGTAGTGCTAGCTTGTGTTAGTGGCTAACTCTTGTTATGGGATTAAGGCTTGTATAGATGCTAACTCATGTTAGCTGCTAGCAGCTAACCATCAGCTCTGAATAGCAGGGGAGAAACAAGCGTGTGTTTGTGTATCAGAATCAGAATCAGAAAAGCTTTATTGCCAAGTACGTTTTTTAAACATACAAGGAATTTGTCTTGGTGATGTAGGTGCACGTCACGTTCTCTATTGCAGGTTAAACAGAACAAACAAAATAAGTATAAATATATGTATAAATATATACACACAATTTAGATTTACAAGAGCAGATTAAGTACAGTGGCATGTAGAGCCAGTGGTGGGGTGTGGAGAGAGTCAGGGTGGTTTCCGGGCCTTGTTAATAAGGCTTGGGCGGAGGGGAAAAACTGTCCTTGTGACGAGAGGTTTTGGTCCTGATGGACCTCAGCCTCCTGCCAGAGGGGAGTGGCTCAAAGAGATTGTTGCCGGGTTGGGAGGGGTCAGCCACAATCTTTCCTGCACGCTTCAGAGTCCTGGTGGCGTAAAGGTCCTGGAGCGGCGGCAGATTGCAGCCAATCACCTTCTCAGCTGAGCGAATGACACGCTGCAGTCTGCCCTTGTCCTTGGCTGTGCTAGCAGCGTACCAGGTGGTGATGGAGGATGTGAGGATGGACTCAATGATGGCTGTGTAGAAGTGCACCATCATTGTCTTTGGCAGGTTGAATTTCTTCAGCTGCCGCAGGAAGTACATCCTCTGTTGTGCTTTCTTGACGAGGGAGCTGATGCTCAGCTCCCACTTGAGGTCCTGGGAGATGATAGTTCCCAGGAAGCGGAAAGACTCCACAATGTTGATTGTGGAGCCAGAGAGGGTGATGGGGGCAGGTGGGGCTGGGTTCTTCCTGAAGTCCACAACCATCTCCACTGTCTTTAGAGCGTTGAGCTCTAGGTTGTTTTGCTTGAACCACTTCACCAGGTGGTCAGCCTCCGACCTGTAGGCGGACTCGTCTCCATCAGAGATGAGTCCGATGAGGGAGGTGTCGTCCGCGAACTTCAGAAGCTTGACAGACTGGTGACTGGAGGTGCAGCTGTTGGTATACAGGGAGAAGAGCAGAGGAGAAAGAACACAGCCCTGAGGGGATCCGGTGCTGATGGTCTGTGAGTCGGAGACGTGTTTCCCCAGCTTCACATACTGCTTCCTGTCAGACAGGTGGAGTCAGGCACACCAAGCTGGGATAGTTTCTCCTGAAGCAGAGCCGGGATGATGGTGTTGAAGGCAGAGCTGAAGTCCACAAACAGGATCCTGGCATAGGTTCCTGCGGAGTCCAGGTGCCGGAGGATGTAATGGAGGGCCAGGTTGACTGCATCGTCTACAGACCTATTGGCTCTGTAGGCAAACTGTAGGGGGTCCAGGAGTGGGACGGTGATGTCTTGTGTGTGTATGTGTGTCTGTGTGGTGATTGTATTGACAATGGCTGCAGCAGAGTAGCGTAGATGCAGCATACAGCGTTGTTTTGTGGTTCACAGGTACTATTGTTTACATAGATATATGCTGGAAATCAAAGGAGATCCTTTTGTATTGGCTGCAGAATGACGCTACACAAAAACAAAATACAGTTTTTTTTTAAGAAATTCACCCTCATGTAAATGTACAAACCAAAAAACCAAACAAGATTCATGAAGGAGCAACTGTGTCTCTAATGGCTGCCAGTCTCTAGTTACCTGAGGGACAGACAGCCATCAGAGACACAGTAGATGAGAGGACACACACACACACACACACACACACACAGAAGGGAGGCATGAGGGGAGGGGGAGAGAAGAGATGGGTGAGAGAAGGTTGGAGGAGAGAGGATGGAGGGAGGATGGGAGGGGAAGAGAGATGAGATAACGGGAGGTGGGAGGGTGGCCTCATGGAAGAGGATCGGGAGGCAAGGTTCTGGGAAAGTCCCTTGGTGGGCACCCAAGGGACCACCCCACCCCCACCCCCACACACCGCCAAGTGGCTCAGAGTTATTTTAGCCTCATCTAGGGGTTTACATCAGTTGTATCTGGGAGACAAACAGGTGTGGCCCCCCCCAGCCACCACCTCATCACTGTCCTGCCCTCCGTGTTTTCCTCCTCTCTCCTCGCTCCTCTCCAGCCACTCAACTCTCCTCTCTCCTCCCTCCTCTCTCCTCTCCCCTCTTCTCTCTCCTTTCTCCTCTCCAGTCACTAACTAGTCACTCCTCGCCTCTCTCCCATCTCTTCTTGCTTTTCCAGTCACTAGTCACTCCTATTTCCTCTCTCCCCTCTCCTCTCTCCTCTCCAGTCAAGAGTCACTCCTCTCTCCTCTCTCCTCTCCAGACATTAGTCAGACTCTCTCATCTCCCTTCCTTTCCCCTCTCTCCACTCTCCACTCTCCACTCTCCTCTCTCCTCTCTCCTCTCTCCTCTCTCCTCTCTCCTCTCTCCTCTCTCCTCTCTCCTCTCTCCTCTCTCCTCTCTCCTCTTTCCTCACCTCCTCCCCTCGCTCCACTCCCCTCTAATACTCTTCTTTCTCTCCTCTCCTCTCTTCTTTACTTGTCACTGTCCTTTCCTCTTTACTCTCCTCCTCTATTCTCTCTCCTCCTCTCTTCTCTCTCCTCCTCTCTCCTATATCGTCTCTCTCTCTCCTCTCTGGACACTAGTCTCTCTTCTAACAACTTGAGGCCTGCTGTTTCAGCTCATTGCTGAGATGGGAAAACCAAAGGGTGTGCTAGAGGCGAATTCGAATAAGAATGAGTAAAAGACTTCTTCACCATTCAAGTTCAAATCTCTCTCTCTCTCTCTCTCCTTCCACTCCCTCTCTTGCTCTCTTTCTCCACTCTCTCTCTCTCTCTCTCTCTCTCTCTCTCTCTCTCTCTCTCTCTCTCTCTCTCTCTCTCTCTCTCGCTCCCTTTTGACATGTTTGCTGCATTGTGTCGTCTTAGCGTGAACCCACATGGTGTGCATGCATGCCTGCCTATGTGTCTGTGTACGAGCACGTCCTGTCTCCTGAAGGCGGGGGTATTGACGACTTGTGTGAGTGCTGCCACCGAGGCACCGCCGCTGCTGTTGTATCGTCTTACACCACATGGAGAAGGGAGGGGCCCCGGTGAGGCAGGGAGGGGCCCAAGCCCGGGCTTGGTTACATTGGAAGCGGAAGGTGATTGGAAGACAGAGCTGGTGGACAGCGTTCTGCTCCCCTTATCGCCTCCACCGCTGCCGCACACCTACTCCGGCGATGATGGCTGGGTCTGCGTGTGTGCTCAGTTCTGCTTGTGCAGCAGTGGACATGTTGTTTGTGTGGGCATGAATGTTTTGGTTGTGATGACGGTAATGATTTGGGTGAGGCACATGCACATATGTTCAAGTACATACACAAACCTACACACACACACACATCCACGCAGCCACACATCCATACACAAAACCACACACACACACACACACACACACACACACACACACACACACTCTCTCGTACAGCAAATCACTGGCATCAGGCGTCCATTTCCTACAGGATGTGCTCCTCACAAGACGCTCCATTTAGCCATTATCACTGATTAGCACAAACACATACACACACACACACACACACACACACACACACACACATACACACACATTATGGTCATCGCCAGACCTCAATAACTCTGACGTCTAGTGATATGTGGACGTATGACAGACCAACGAGGGGGTGTGTCTCATTCTAACGTCATTAGCCAATAGCATCCATCGATTCCTGGGACCCTAGACCCCTGTGCCTGGTGTGTGTGTGTGTGAGGGGGTCATCCGTCACTTGGTTGTCGGTGGTGAAGCGGAGCGGTTGGTGTAGCGCTACACATACGTTCATCTGCTACAAGACCCAGGGATACACTAATATGACCATATATCTGTCACCACTGGCGCACACGCCCGGATAAATTCAAGCTATTGATCCTATTGCAGAGGGAATACAGGTTCACTTGGCCCTTGGGGGAGGAAGGGGGGGCTATTCTAAGTACACCCGGTTCATTCCAGTTTCCAACGGAAACAAGAATTGTAGAGTGTGTGTTTTGAAAACAAGCTCTTTCAGGAAAAACGTTTAAGCTTTCTTCTTCTCGACTTCATTAATCTCAGTAAATTGCTGTCCGAAATCAATAAAGTACCTGCTTATCGTATCTTATAGTTTCTTATCTCATCTCATCTTATCTTATTGAGTTTGATTATGTAATATTATTTACACAATGCCGCTCATCGTTTCTGAGATGTCTGTCGTAGTTTGCGATGTCATAGTTTGATGTCATAGATTGTTGCATTGGGATGTGTGTGTTGGGTGTGCTCTGTGTTTGTGGAGCTGCTGGAGTCGTCATTTAAAAGAGCATCAGTCAATACTGCAGAGTTAATATCATTATTATGATCTTAAAGAGAGTCAATACCAATATATACTCTTGGTTGGTTTGACTTGTAGCTCGGAGCTAACACCTTCAATTACATTTGTTGGTAACAAACATGCATTTTATTCAATTTTATTTCAATTACAAATATTGTTTTAGTTTTAGTTTACAGAACTGTTCAGGCAATAGAAACAACCGATTGCTTATCATGAAACACTATTTATCTTGATCAACTGTCTAATTTTCACATTAGTGTTTGTTATATCTGTAGAAGTGGATCATCATCTTTTTTTTTAAACCTCATTCCAGCAGAAATTCTGAAGCAATTAGCTTGCATCCAAAAGAGAATAGTGTTTTTGAGTGTTATTGTGTAGGTGGGTTTGTTCTGAGCGTGTATGTGTGTGTGTGTGTGTGTGTGTGGGGGGGGGGGGGGGGGTTGTTTTTGTTTATTTGTTTTCTGTGGTTGCATTTCCTCCAGCAATCTGGATGCCTGTGTTCCCAGCTCTTCTCCACCCCAGGGAGAGTATATTCTGTGGCCACATCCTCTACAACAGACCCCCCCTGTCAGTATCCATGTAGCTCAGCTGGAGAATCCTCCACACCCTGTCATTATCCATGTAGCCCAGCTTGAGCATCCTCTGCTGCAGAGGAAGCATGTAAACATTCTCATCTCAGGACCCAAAATATAATTTCAGTGTGTCCGTGGGACCCAAGCACCACACACCACAGAAAACCCTGGGCACACCGGAAATACTGATCCTTTCGCCGATTCCAACATGCTCTGAGTTTTCAGAGTTCTCAAGCCGCGGCCTCACCTCCAAGTGGATCGTGACCCATTTTGGGTCCTGACCCATTTGTTTAAGAAACGATGGGCCCCCCTTTTTATACATCCATGAATCTCTGTAGCTGTAGCCGCCGCTGGCATGGTCAGATCCAGCGCGTGTGTTGGGATCCACTCTTGCCTGGCTACAGTAACCTCAACACACCTCGGCTCTGATGGAAACATCCATACCCCACGCTTGGTAAAAAAAAAAGGACGCTTCCATCTCAATGGGTTGGAGAGGTGCCGCCATGAATAAAGGCGTTAACAGTCCTTTGTTTTTGGCTTACGACATTCTGGGAAGTGGAAGGTTGCTGGTCGGTTTCGCGATGCCAACCAAGTGCCGAGAGAACCTTGAGGAAGATTCCAATTCCTTTGTGTGTATGTGTGTGTGTGTATGTGTGTATGGGTTTGTGTGCGTGTAAGATAGTAAACACACATAGGGGGACAGTAGTCAGTTGATTAGGGTGTTGACTCACAGCTGAAAGGTTCTGGGTTCGAACCCCAATGTCCGAAGTCTAACCTGTAGGCCTGCTTGCGCAAGATGCCCCCTGACCCCTACCGGCTCCTTACTGACATGTAGCTGTATTCACTGTATGTGACTTTGCATAACAGTGTCTGCTTGATTACTAAATATAAAATAGCAGTGTCCTGGGACGAATGAGAGGCAGCAAATTATATATTTGTAATTGCATCAAAAAGTGCCACATAAATGCAGTCCATCTTCCACTGTGTCTTACTGTGTACTGTGTACTGTGTACTGTGTACTGTGCACGTGCGCTGTAGCGTGTAGCGTGTACAGTAAGGCCACTCCCTGACCCCCTGCGGCTGAGGGCCATATCCTTAGCGACCAGAATATTGATATTATGATAACAGGGATGCCTACGTGTTGTGGAAAAGCTTTGTGATTGGTAGAGACTCTCCCCTCTATCTCTCTGTTGCTCTCTGTCTCTCTGTCTCTCTGTCTCTCTGTCTCTCTGTCTCTTTGTCTCTCTGTCTCTCTATCTCTGTCTCTCTATTTCTCTCTGTCATTATCAATGTCTCTCTCTCCCTCTCTCTCACTCTCACTCTCACTCTCTTTCTCTCTCTCTCTCTCTTTCTCTCTCTCTCTCTCTCTCTCTCTCCCAGCAGTGACAGCAGCTTCTTTACCACTATCAAACACCCGTGACAGGAGGGAGGAGAAAGGGAGTGAGGCATAGGGGGGAAGGGAGGGAGTGAAAGGGTGGGAGGGGTCTTGTTTTGCTACTTTTCTCCCCACTTAGACCCATAGTAAGATGCTGTTCATAGTATATTATATCTTATTATACATGCCATCTTTCTATTTTTACTATTACTATTACTTCAGATCTAACACACAGGAAATATAATACACTACAGTTGCAGTCGTTTTTTTGTTTTGTTTGTACATGTCATCCAAAATTCAGATTTTGATTATGTTTAATTGTTTTATTTGTTAACATTAACATAATAATGGTGGGGATTATGTTAAAAGGGGATTTGTTTAAAACACGATAGATGTAACATGTAGCATGGATGACCCATGGTACCATGCTGTTGGGAGTAAATTACAAATCTGTGCAAAGGGGCCTAGCTAGTGGTAGCTCAACTTGCTGTGATAGTTCTCAGGTATTTAAGGCTCAGCCTCTGACTGGCTGCCATATGCAGGTGCTGAGGTTGTTTATAACGAGGAATACACTGGATCCACTTGGGCCCCTAGAGCCAAGCCATGGGCCACTCTGCGGCCAACAAACATACACACACACACACACACACACACACACACACACACACGTGTCTGCTACACT
>JACYXH010000479.1:9757714-10227714 GCA_026745465.1 Lota lota | reverse complement strand
AAATATAAGTAATGCATTTGAACATGAATTGTTACGTAATCGTGTGCTCCTGTTGCTTATCTTATATCTCCTATCTCAGATTAAAAAGTTAATTTATATCATATTGTTTTAGAAATTCCCTACCCTGGTGTTCATGAGTTTAAACCTTAAATGAGCAAATATTGAATAATAAATCAGTCTTGAGCAGTCATTATTTCTTTATTATCTGGCACTAGTCTGAGGTTTAGAACAATATGTACCTGTAATGGAAGTAATACTCTTTCGTAGCCATGAACAGTGTGCTGCTTAGCTCTGCTTAGCCCTGCTTAGCTCCGGCACTGCAGTGAAACTGTTGTCACTACTGACACGATCTGCTCTATATGCATGGGGAGAATACACTCCCCCCTCCCCTCTCTCTCTTTTTCCTCTCCCCACCTCTCTCTCTCTCCCCCCACCTCTCTCCATCCTCTCTCTATCTCTCTCTCTATCTCTCTCTTTCTCTCTTTAGCACTCTCTCCACCTCTCTCTTTAGCTCTCTGAATATCTGGTAGTGAGTGACGGTTAGATTGGACACACACACACACACACATGCTGGCAGTCAGTAATGATTGTTCTCCTTGGCGGAGCGGGGGAGAGGGTGAGGAAGAAGAGGAGGTGAGAGAACAAGCAGTAAGGGAAGACAGGGGAGAGGGTAGATGAAAGAGGAGGGTAAGGCAGAAATCGAGGAGGTGAGGACGAATGGTGAGGAAGAGGAGGAAGTGGTCAAGGAGGAGGTGAGGCAGGAGGTCATTGAGGAGGGTGACTTGTGGAACCCAGTAATACGTTGGGAGGGGGAGGTGCAGGTTGGGAGAGGAGGAGGAGGTGATGGGGGAGGTGCAGGTAGGGAGAGGATGAGGTGATGGAGGAGGTTCAGGGTAGGAGACATTGTGGCGCCAAACAGATCAAGATGGATAGATATAATAAATATTAGGCATGACTGGACCAGATTACCATAGTTTGACCCGTCTGGCAGATATATGGGGATAGGTGAGGTAGCCAAGGCTAAAACCCTTCTTGTTTATCTGAAGGGAAGGGAAATGGTGCAAATTGTTGTTATTTAAACTAGTCAGCTTGTAAACATTACAAGTCACATTATTGTTAATCAATGTTTATATGACACATTAAAGGCAGGTTTTATGCTTTATACTGTTCATTGGGCTGAAATGTGGATTTACTTTCACGTGTCAGATGCTTAAAAACAAGCGTTAATCCCAGCCATGCAATGTCGCACATATTTAGGATATGGTCAGCAATGGTAAATTAACCCAAATAAATATGAACTAGTTGATGGTTAAATTTCCAGCTGTTTGTCTTTCGTTCAGCTAAGTATTTAATTGGAGCAACAACAACTTGTCCTTTGCACATCAATAGTACGGACAGATATCCAATCGTGAAATGTATTCTCAAAATAAATTAATTTTATTCTTTGGCTGACAAGTCATTTACAAATACACTTGTCTTGCAGAAAAATGGCCATTGGTGACATGTCCTTCAAATTGTTTCACTTGGGCAAAATCCCCCCAAAAGATAAATAATATATGTATAATGGAACTCTGCCGTCTAATTGGTAGACACAGAGAGACCTTAGGTGTCTAGTTAGCCGGACCAGCTGTGATTGCAAGTAGGGTGTGTGTGTGTCCACGAGCCAGAAGAGTGTGGGGGGGAGGGGGGGTTATTACATGCCTACCATTTCACTCCACTCCAGACGGGAAATGCACATTAGCCAATCAAGCATGTCATGTACAGCTATGTATATGTCACATAACACCCCCAAGCCTTGCTCATGAGAAAACGTATTCCGACACAAACTCAGTTTAGTTCATGTATTTTCGATTTTGAAGGGTTAACCCCAGCCCCTGAACATGTAGTTCCCAGAATGGTTCATCATTTTGTAACTATATCCTTGAATCTAATATATATATATATATATTATTTTGTTTCATGGTGCTTGGCTTAGCCTAGTGGCTATTAGGGTTTTCTGATGCTCTCTGAACATTAGCACTAGCCTCCTGACAGCTAATTCACAGAGACTGTGATTGATGACCGACCTGACACCATCTAAATTATACAGTTGGCTTCATCCCCACCCATCCCTTACGGCCTCCAGTAACACCACATTACACACAGGGTTCTCCCTTTCTGACTCAGGGAACAACCAGGAGCCTGTGTATCATTTCATTCTCATCTCACTGCTAAGGGAGAACCCTTTAAATCAACCATCAGATTTATTTTGTTTTGAGATAAATTGTTTCAGTTACACATTTGGTTTCAATAATCAGAGATGTGTACGCGAGCAGGCTGCCATAAAACACCTTTCGGAAGACTGAATCAAAACACGTCTTCTCCACTCTTTTTACAGTTGACATTACATTTAGTCATTCAGCAGATGTTTTTATTGGTTTGGATTGCTATGGATTCCGAGTCTTGCTAGACCTCGTATCTATAAAACAACAACTGGACAGAGTGCAAGGTAGCTGTAGAAACACAAGCTTTATTCCCTTCTTCCCTTGGTTTCCAAGCGGTTTGAATGTTGCTGTGGTCTTGTAGCTCCGTTGTCTAGCCTATTGCTTCAGATTGATATGACTCGCCAGCCACCGTTCTGTCTATCAATACCGATCTGTGTTATTGATCTCCTGTATACTTCATCTTCCTCTTCATTACTCAGAGCTCACTGTGCAGAGATCGGACACTAAATAAGGTGTGAATGTTTCGTTAGTCGATGTGTGTGTGTGTGTGTGTGTGTGTGTGTGTGTGTGTGTGTAATTTTATCAGGGTTTAGTTACACTAGCAGAGCCAACTGACAGTGAGGGGAGGGGAAGGGGAAAGACCACTTGATAGTTGCGTAACATTTGATGTTCTGCTGTCAGGGCAGCAGAGCTGTGGTAACGTGTGATGAACCAGGATCATTGTGGTAACACGTGATGAACCAGGACCACTGTTGACTGAGATGAGCAGCTGTTCATTTGGTTTCAAACAGTTAGCAAAATTGTCTTTCTCTCTCGCTACCTTGGTCCCTCCCTTGCCGCCATTCCTCCCTCCCTCTCTCCTTCCCTGCATCCCTCCCTTCCTCTCTCCTCCCTCTCTATTTTCTCTCTCTTTCTCTCTCTTCTCCATCCATCCCTCCCTTTCTGCTCCCTCCCTCTGTCTCTCAATGGTCTCTCTCCATTTGTCTCTCTCTCCACCTCCCTCCCTCCCTCCCTCCTGCCCTCCATCTCAGAACATATTTCACAGTTTGCTGCTAAATAATTTCTGTTGATTTGTTTTGCACCGTGTCTCTGTTGAATGTTAAATTGACTCTCTCTTTGGAATGAGAAGAGAACCCATATACACACACACACACACACACACGCACACACACACATATCATCAACCTACTTACTGTCTAACAAGCGATGATGAAGCATTTTTGTATACACATATTAAACACCAGACATGTGGAGTAACAGCAGATAGAGCAGTAGAAGAATGTTATACTCCTCAGAGCTACGGTGCACTTGGGTCAAACCACCTTCCGTTCCGGGCAGATGATGGATGGAAGCGTGGTTGGATAAGTCATCTTCCTCTCCCTGTCCCCCCGATCAGACACAAGTCACCCGGGAGTGTCTTAAGAACAGGATTAGTTACTGGGCAGGGCAGAGAGAGAGACTGAAGAAATTGATTGAGAGAGAGAGAGAGAGAGAGAGAGAGAGAGAGAGAGAGAGAGAGAGAGAGAGAGAGAGAGAGAGAGAGAGAGAGAGAGAGAGAGAGAGAGAGAGAGAGAGAGAGAGAGAGAGAGAGAGAGAGAGAGAGAGAGAGAGAGAGAGAGAGAGAGAGAGAGAGAGAGAGAGAGGGAAATTCACTTTTAATGGATCAAATGGGTTGATCGTTTCTTACTCAGTTATATTGCAGAAGAGAGATGGCTGTTAGAGGACTAGGGGTTTACATTTTCCACTTTGGTGTCTTCTTTGGAATATGTATTACTATTTATTTAGTAACTTATCACACACTTTTATCCAAAGTGACATACAATTACATACAATTAACTTATAATTATCTGGCTCCAAAGGTAGAATGTAGTGGGGATCGAACCCAGAACCTTTAGGCTGGGAGTCAAACACCCCAACCACTGCTACACTATCCTGCCCCCGACATATATCCCCATATATTATACAGCACAATATATTTGGATCCAGATGCCTCACATTGTTTTTAGGCATGAATGATTTACTGCACAAAATGCAGAGCTGAAAAACCATCTGCAGATATAGTAGTCAAGCAGGTGCAGGTCCCCATTGTTTAACTCACTCAGCGAGGACAGTGAGATCCACAAACTGGATTACTCTACTTGCATTGTGATCATGAAAGACAGGATTTGAGCTTTGTCATGCCAAAATCTCAGAGGGATGGCCTGTATTATAGGCCTTTATTGAAGCGTGTAGACGTATAAACATATCAATGTATGGATATAATATATGGTCACATCACCCAGCTCTACCTGATTGCCTTTGTGGCATTGTGCAGGCTTTATTTCTGAAGCAGTTTTATCAGAAACCTTAAGTATTTCTGTCTTTCTTTGACTGCTCCACTTCCTAATCGTCTGTAGGCTCTGTCCTCCTCCTCCTCCTCCTCCTTCTCATCATCTTTCTCGCTTCCATCTTGCTGCTTTTGAGAAGTGTGTTTGGATCCGCAACATGGATATTTATGTGTGTTGGAGTGCATGTTCAGTGTTGTGAATGCGTGAATGCTTGTTCACATTTCATTCACCAACATGGAACAAAGCACACAATTATATGTTTATGTGGGTGTTTTTGTGTGTTGTGTGTGTCTGCGTTTGCATGTGCGGGTTTGTGCGTGTGTTTGCATGCACAGACAAACACATGTTTTTTGGGGAGAATGTGTGCCTGCATATATTTATTTTCAAGTGTCCTATTTGCATTTTTTTATTGAATGTTGAAAAACATTTATGCAGCATCCGTTACTTACATCCTATGCATTTTCTTGTGTGTATGGGTTTGTGATGTGTATACAGGTATGTGCAGGTATGGGTGGTATGACTACCATCTCCTTACTGCTAATAGCTGTTAGCTGCTAGGTCTCTACTCCATCAGTTACTGGCTGGAGAAAAGCTAAATGGGTGAGTCGAACAGACACCAGTATTTATCTAGAAATATCATGGTAGCCTCTAGAGAGATGGAGAGGGAGGGAGGGAGAGAGAGAGAGACTGAGAGAGAGGGTGTGACTGCACTGTGAAAGTGTGTGAAAGAGAGAGAGGGAGAGAGAGAGGGAGAAGGAGTGAGAGAGTACATGCTGCATGCAGTGACTGCACCGTGAAGGTGTGTGAAAGAGAGTGAATGACAGAGAGAGGCTGCTTTCTGCCAGCTCTATCAGGGATAGAGGAATGGAGAGAGAGAGAGAAAGAGAGAGAGCTAGAGAGAGAGACTCACCTAATCTTATGAAGTCTGTGATTTGCGTGATTAATATTTACACATATGTGTGGGCTTCATTCACATTCTACCCCCCCCCCCCCCCAGACAGATTGCCTTGGTGTGTAGTGCTAACAGGAAGCTACAGTAAGCTATATAGGAAGCTACAGGTGTGCTAGAGCTATCAGGACTGGCTCTCTGCCTAATAGCGCTGGTAACCCAGAGAGAAGCGTCTTCTCTCTGGGTCCAGGTTTGCAGTCCTCTCGTGTGGGCGGAGATGGGCAGGCGTAGAGAAGAACAGCATATACACTAATGACCAGAGGCTAGAAGATACCTGTTGCTGTACATCACCTCCACGAGTATCGGTATCATATACAGTTTATAGGTATAGAAGGTATCATATACAGTATATAGGTGAATAAGGTATCATATACAGTATATAGTTGTATAAGGTACCATATACAGTATATATGTGTATAAGGTATCGTATATTATACACAGGTGTATAAGGCATATATTAAGATACGCTCACAAGGTCAGCTCTAGTACTTTGCTGAGAACACAGGCATTATCAAATACTATATATATAATAATTAAGCAATATCCCACAAGAGCGTGTGCTGTGTACTGAATATCAGCACGGCTGTGATTCAGTCGTAGGCACCAGGCCACAGGTCCAGTGCCGAAGATATTGAGTGTGATATTGTTTTTATACAACATTTCTTCAAGTGCCAGTTGTTAGTTAACAGTAATAAGCGACAACAGATGATTTGTTTGTTTATGTTATAATTTATTTGGCTCTGCCAACACAATTAGTTCCACAACAGGACTGGAACTGGACTGTTGCCAAGCAACATATAAACATGTTCCTGCACACTAGCTTGCAACTTTGTATAGGTTACACGTTACTGCAGGCCACACACATCAATGCACGTTTATTGGTATGTTTCAGTTTATTGTGCAACCAGTGAAATAAGAGTCGGTCTTAACACCTTTAAAGTGGAGTGATACATGTAAAATCAAACGTCCCAGTGCTGTTATATTCTATACCAGCACTAATGGAATGCCTCTTGTCCAATCAAAATACTTTTGATAGTCAGAACTAACTGTTGTATAAACTTTATTTATATCGCACCTTTTAAAAGTGTCTTACAATGAGAGAGCTGTTGGTTGTTAATGACGAACACGGTAAAAACACAAATACGACTGAAATACACTGAAAGACACTGAGATATAGCTCATATCCCAGAAAATGTGCTATATCTCAGTAATGTATGCAACTTCTATGGAATACATTACATGACCAAAGCAAATATTCCTTCTATTTTTCATGCACTGAATGTGCGCTGAACATGTGCTCGTACATGCTCCCGGGATGTACATGCCCATCCATTGGTGCCGTGGAATGCAGCAGTCATGCGTGCAGCTCTGAGGTGAAAGGTTAAATTGGTGTATTCCTACAATCCATGAAAACACATATACTCCAACTGGTCGGACCTGTATTGATCTGAACTGTATTGATCTGAACTATATTGATCTGAACTGTATTTATCAGAACCGTATTGGCTGTATTTGAGTAATCGCGTTGAGATCAAAATATGACTAATTGTTTTTAAAGCACAAAAAGGTGAATGACCAGAATGCATCTTTGAGCTGCTTCTGTGTTACAAACCAACTATCTGGAGTCTGTCTCAACACTACTACCGTTGTTCAAGGCTCTAAATGTGTCTGTTTACCACCGTTTTTTATTTAAATGTCTGCACTGGCGTACTTATTCCTTCACCTGCTGATACATTTACTTCATATTTCTCTATTAAATGTATTTTATTGTATTTTCATGCGATTCCTGCCTTATGTAAAGCACTCTGATAGTCTTTGTGTTTAAAGGGTGCTATGTTCATTTAATTGATATTTTATATTAATACACTTTATACAAATTACACCTTGCCTAAATCGTGGTTTGTGGTTCTCCAGGATGCTGGCCACAGTAGGGGCCGACTTTGACCTGCGCACCTTAAGGGCCGTGAGGGTCCTACGGCCCCTGAAGCTCGTCTCTGGCATCCCCAGTGAGTTCAACAGTTTTCTTATCAAAATCTGTGTTGATTTGTTGTCAATAGGCCGCAGAGCCCTGCTATATATAACAGGGGTTGTAGTGCTGCTGAGTATATGGTTAGAACTGCTCAGTATGGGGTTAGTACTGCTGAGTATAGGGTTAGAACTGTTCAGTATGGGGTTAGTACTGCTGAGTATAGGGTTAGAACTGCTCAGTATGGGGTTAGTACTGCTGAGTATAGGGTTAGAACTGCTCAGTATGGGGTTAGTACTGCTGAGTATAGGGTTAGAACTGCTCAGTATGGGGTTAGTACTGCTGAGTATAGGGTTAGAACTGCTCAGTATGGGGTTAGTACTGCTGAGTATAGGGTAACAACTTCTGAGTACAGAGCATTAATTGAAATGTGGACTTGATTGACTTGATAGTATTAAAAGCTTTGTTGAGATTACTGGAGTATAGTTAAAGTTAACAGTCCTTTCATTCTGCTTTTTTCCGTCCTAAACACACTGTGGATTTGCATAGAAAACAATGATGTCAATGATATCCTAGCTTCTCCATGATCACTTATTGTTGATTTGCAGCTGAAGTTTTGTTTTTGTTTTGTATTTGGGTAGTCTTTAACCTGGTTGGTTTTTGTTTAACCTGGTTGGTTAGTCTTTAACTTAGTTGGTTTGTGTTTAACCTGTTTGGTTAGTCTTTAACCTAGTTGGTTTGTGTTTAACCTGATTGGTTTGTTTCAAATCTATTTGGTTAGACTTTAACCTGGTTGGTAAGTCTTTTGCTTAGTTGCTTTGTGTTTAACCTGGTTTGTTTGTGTTTAACGTAGTTGGTTGGTCTATAACTTGTTGGATGCCATGTAGTCTGTCATCACAATTTCCTACTATATTGAGTGGCTCTCGCCTCCCTTTCCTTCAGGTCTTCAGGTGGTCCTGAAGTCCATCATGAAGGCCATGGTTCCTCTGCTCCAGATCGGCATGCTCCTCTTCTTTGCCATCCTCATGTTCGCCATCATCGGCCTGGACTTCTACATGGGGAAGTTCCACCACACCTGTTTCCACAAAGACACTGGTAGGTGGACACCACACACTCGCATGGAAACTGAAAGTGAAATGGAAACTGAAAGTGAAACTAAAACGACTGAGTGAAATAATACTGTTACTTATGTGATATGCTGTTGCACCACCAAGTAAAATATAATATCAGGGTGGTACATAATGTAATAGGGATCAGGGAATGGGTGTTTATTGATCTGTTTGGATAGTTGGGGTACTTAGGTAACAACCTAACAAAGCAATCTATATTTCAAATATATTACTGTTATATTCCAAACAGTCATTGGAATGTTATGTTGTGTTATGTAGTGTTATGAAGTGTAGTGTTATAAAGTGTTGTGTAATGTAATTCTATGTAGTCTAGGGTTATGTCGGAATGTAATGTTATGTTATGGTCTGTTATGTTGTAATTCAGATACATATAGCAGGTAGGCATCTTGACTTTGGGGATCAAACCCAAAACCCTTTGCCTTGGAGTCAAACACCTAAAAACGTTCATGTTGTGCTTTGTATGTTACACACCGCCACGTAGACATTGGTGTCACAATCACACAAAAATAACTGCTTCAGAAGAAATGAGCTGAGCTGTTCTTGTTTTATTTAAAGAGAAAGCCAACATTCAATTCAAACATCTGGAACAGCACCCCCTCTGGACAGACAGTGGGTCCTGCTGTTCCTGAGTCCTGCTATCCCTGTGGTGTAATAAGGAGTCGTAAAACATGACGTCCATTTAGCGCTACTCACGTCACCGTCCCACTCTCGAGAGGTTCCTCCCTTCACCTGGAGTTTCCGCACAAGCAAAATATAATGAAACACCTTAACACGTGTGTGTGTGTGTGTGTGTGTGTGTGCATGTGTGTCTGTGTGCATATATGTGTGTGTGCATGTGTGTGTGTGAATATGTACATGTGTGTGCATGCATGTATGCGTGTGTGTTTGTCCCAGGTGAACTGGCGGCAGACTTCCCATGCGGTATGGAGCCGCCGGCCAGGACATGTCCCAATGGCACGGTGTGCAGGGAGTACTGGATCGGACCCAACTACGGCATCACCAACTTTGACAACATTCTGTTTGCCATCCTCACCGTGTTCCAGTGCATCACCATGGAGGGCTGGGTAGACATCCTCTACAACGTACGTACAGAACCGCCCTAGAACAGGACTACAACCGGTCCACTAGAACCGTTCTGGAACCGTACAAAACAGTAAAGACCCGGACTACAACTGTACTAGAACGGTACACAACCGTTCTAGAACCGTTTTAGGACCATTGAGAATCGTACAGAACTGTACAGTACTGTTGTAGAACCTAACAGAACTGTTCTAGAACCGAACAGAACTGTACTAGAACCATACCAGAACCTCTGTCGCTGTTCATTCGCTGTTTCAAACAGTGTTCTGGTCAGGAATGCAAAACACACTTTCATTGTTGTAATAATAACAATAATTAATTGCGATTACACAGGGCTTTTAAGGCACTCAAAGTGACTTACGAACACACCTCATCCTCTACCGGTGTCTAGCACCCATTGTGATTCACTGCTGCCCGTTTTGCACCAGAATGCTCACCACACACTGGCTTTATACTATTAAAGAAGTGAATATCATTAATACAAATAGGCTATTCCAATTTAAGATATGAATAGATAGGATAATACCTTCTTTATCTGAGAAGATACCTTTAGGTGTTACAGCAGCAAAGCATTGACAGCAATAGTGAAATAAGCGATACAAAAAACATACAGTATGTGAATATACCGATTTTCAGTGCTATTTTTCATCTGATGTTAAAAGGTTATCTTGAGATCATAACCATAGTATTATTTAAGAAAGACGTACTAATCAATATTGAAGATTCATACAAACCTTTCACACTGCTCTAATCCACACTCCCCTCACCTTACGGCAGTTCGCAGAACAACAGCAAACAATAACCAACCAACAATAAACAACAAACAATGAACAAATGGCCTGCTCTGATAGGCACAGAACAACGTTTACCTGCAGCATTCGATGCTCTTACCACCACGTGCACGTTTTTTCCCTGGGACGTACTGCTGGACATGCACGTGAGTGTGACGTGCACATACTGTACACGTCATGCACGTGTGTGTGTGTGTGTATGTGTGTGTGGGGTAGTGTGTGTGTGTGTGTGTATGTGTATGTGGGGTTGTGTGTGAGGGTGTGTGTCGGTGTGCAGAAGAAGAGGCTCATTAGCTGTTGAAGCCGAGCAACGGTTGTACACACACACACACACACACACACACACACACACACACACATTAATACACGCAGATAAACACAAACACACGCACACACTCATACAGACAAGCACACACATGAACACACACACACACACACACACACACACACACTGCAGTCCTTGGGGGAGTGGGGGTGATTAGAGGCAGAGAGGAGAACCTGCTTTGTCTCCCAGGAAGATGAGTCACACACACACACACACACACACACAGCCTCCCATTAGCAACAAACCACGCAGGCCCCTTCCTGTGTACTATACAGATACACAGGTCTGATCCCCTGTAGTACTGTAGAGGTGTTAGTAATATACAAGTCGTCCGTTGTATTTAAGCTGCTGCGTTGTACTTTAAATGTGTGTCCCTTTGTAGTACTGTAAAGTATGGTCCTGTAAAAGATAAACATATGTTAATTAATAGTATAGTGTATATAGTATAGTACTATAAAGGTCTTCTCCTATGTAGTAGTACTATAAAGGTATGCTAGTAGTACTATATAACGCTGGTATTTTCTGCTGGATAGGTCTGGTCTGGTATAGTCTAGTCCGGTATAGTCTATTCTGGTATAAGCTGGTCCGGTATAGTCTGGTATGATATAGTCTGGTCTGGTAAAGTCTGGACTGGTGTAGCAGCTAAATTAAATATAAATACATTACAACACTCCAACTTTTGCATATGGCATCGCAGTTGTATATTCAATAATAAATAAAGAAATGGTAAATAACTAAATCGCTCTGCTGGGAGGAGTTAGTGTATCTAGATATGTGTGTGTTTTTTTAGAGAACGAGAGTGACAGAGAGAGAAGAGGAAGGTAAGTGAGACGAGGGGAGAGGGGAGGGGAATGAAGGAGAAAAGAGGGCATTGGCAAGGGAAGGGGGAGAGGTAGATCAATAGCTGTTGCTAAGTGCTAGAAGGCGAGGAGGAGGAGGAGGAGGAGGAGGAGGTGGTGGGGGAGTAGAGGACCGTTGTTGTACAATATGAGATAATTGTTTCCACTGTGCACTGGAAGAGTGAGTCAGGTACACACAGTGTTAAATAAATAAAGAACAAATTAATGTACAGCTAGCAGAAGGTGCAGAGGGATCTGAGTGGAACAGACTGGGTTGATGTTTACTTTGCGGCGACAGAGAGCTGAATACACCTGGATTTACCTGTCTGACTCACACACATGCACACACACACACTGACTACGGCACACAAAACTATACACACACACACACAGACACACACAAGCAGGCCGTATGCACGTGCACACACACACACACACACACACACACACACACATACAGAGACATTGTTATAGACTATTGGTTTTATTTTATTTGTGTGTATATATGTGATAATTCACTTTAAAAGGACGATTACATGGTTGCAATACCAATGTATGTGCACATACATGAGCATAAAATGTAACACAAAATGTCACAGGACTTATTTCCATTATGGTCCTTGTTGTAGTTGTGGTTGTGATCCTTTACTGAGTCCATTGATGTTTGTTGTGTAAGCTCCTCCCACTAGGACCTTCTTGCCCTCTCAGAATGCCTCACTATAAGAGATTAAGAATTACAGTAGAAGAACAATAGAATCACAGTAGTACAATAACAGTAAAATCACAGTAGAATCGTAACAGTAGAATCACTGTAGAATCAAAGCGTTATCAAAATAGAATAACAGAAACGCAATAGAATCATAGAATCAGTGCATTTACAGAACATGTATATGATTATGATTGACTAGTGCTGATCCTGTGACTTACAGATGTCAACAGTTCTTACGTTTTTAACTGTTCTTGATGGCATCGCAGCTCATCGTCCATCTGCATTATGAGTGAAATATTTGACTCCCCACTCAGCTCAGCTGCTCTCAGAGATACCAGCTGTGTTTTTGTCATCATACTGGCACATCGTTCTCTCATCCGTCATTCGCGCATCCATGTGGTTGGGGTATTGATTAGTAGGTTAACAGGGACATGTCAAGGAAAAGTTGATCACTGCAGCTCTCAGTGGTCGATTAGTACGTCCAGATCAATTAATGTGATCTTAATGCTGCTACAAATAGACTTTAACAGCTGTAGGGACCCTGAACCTCCCCCCCCCCCCCCCCCAAACACACACACACACACACACCGCACACACGCACATACTCACACAAATATACACACACACACACACGCACACACACGCACACACATGCACACTCATTACACAATGACACAGCACATAAATTCATTTTCCCTTCATTACATTCTTGGAAATTAAAATGCCCCCAAAATTAGTTTAAGAATATCGGACATTTTGAAGGAATTATTATTAAGGAGCAGTACTCTCCTGATAAAAAAAATAATGATTCTAATTATGTAAATTGGCCGCGAGACGACTCAGTTTAGTCGATAGCTAGACCAGGCTGGAGTGAGTCCATGACGTTCCCTTGATGTTCAGTTTAATTAAAAATAAAAGTTACCAATGCAGGCTCACACTTTGAATGGAGATTGTAGATTGCATTAGCAGATTTCGCCTTTTTGATAGCCGGCTAGTATCTGTATTGCTTTAAGGTTTTGAAACCTGTTGTTTCTGTCTTACCTGCTATGATGAACAATGAATAACGCTATGATGATGGGCCGGAGGGGAGCTCTCTCCTTTGGTCTTTCTCCCTCTCTCTGTCTCCCCACCCCTGTCTCTATCACACCTCTCTCTGCTTCTCTCTCTCACCTGCTTTCTTCCTCTTGCACACACACACACACACACACGCACACACACACACACACACACACACACACACACACACACACACACACACACACACACACACACACACACACACACACACACCTCTCTCTCACATTTCACTCTCTAAGTCTCCTCTTCACTATTCTCTCTCTCTCTCTCTCTCTCTCTCTAGCTCACTCTCTCTCTCTCTCTCTCTCTCTCTCTCTCTCTCTCTCTCTCTCTCTCGGGACATTCTTTTTACTGCCACTTCCTATCCCCCTCCTTTAAGTCCTTTAGAGGGCTTAGGGTTAAAGGGCCTTGTATAATGTGGGGCTCGGTGAAGTCCTTTGAGACTGGACCTGTGATTAAGGGCTGACCTGATTATGTTGACCTGAATTGACTTGAAAAGTTCCTGTACAAATTGCTGGGCAGACAGCGCAGAGAGTAGGGCTACATGGTACTTGAATTCCACAGTTGGGAGTTGTTCTGCAATGTTTATAGCAGGTGTCTATAACTGCTTAAGATAATTGTTATGCACAAAATACTATTAATAAAACCTTCTTCCTGAAGCATCAGCTATCCCTGAAATTATATGATACAAATAGATATATTGTGATATAATAAGATATGATAATATAGTGCTTTGGGAAATGTGGGTTTCACAGCAGAAAATGCAGGACAGTAGTAAAAATGAAAGAGATAGACTTAATAATTAAACCAGAGTAAAAAACAGTAAACCACGCTTCCTTTGACTCGGAATCATTTAATACATATACATATGTACATAAATGTATTTGGGGTATTGTGATACCTGATACAGGCTGGTATAACAACCTTATGCAACACACATCTTGAGTCTACTATGTTAGAAGTTATTAGGCGATTAACAACAGTTCTAAAGCCAGTTAGTGTTCAGATCTGGAGCAGGGCTGTCAAAAATAAAGACCAAAGGAAAACAACTGAAGAGTTAGGAGCCCTCTTGGCTGCATATTGTTACGACCAAGCATAAACCCGTCGGTCTTTAATGCTTTATCACTGCAAATCGTACTATATACACACACACACACACACACACACACACACACATACACACACGTGCGCGCACACACACACACACACACACACACACACACACACACACACACACACACATATACTGAGTAAGCCGTAATATCATGGCCTGGCTGGCAGGGGATTGGAGCTGGTGGTGGTGGTCAGGAGGTTGTCTCCTGTGATAGTGGTCGGGAGGTTGTCTCCTGTGATGATGTATTGATCACTTTCAGCCCCCTAAATATTACAGTAGAGTCATAGTTAAAATCACAGTAGAATCACAGCAACCATCAGACAGGAAAATCGGACATGTCAGATCACAAGACCAGATGACCCTTAGTTTTGCACATCCATTCATCAGTTCTGTGAACCCATCGCTACCCTGTCTGCAAGTCAGTCTGTGTGCCAGTCAGTCAGTCTGTCTGTCTACTAGCCAGTCAGTCTGTTGCTCTGGCTTTTAAGTTATTTTGGAAGGCGGTTGTCAAGTTCGGTCGTGACTGGGGAAGCTCTTCGAGATTGTAAAACCCCTCCTCCTCCACCACCAACATCAACACCACCGCCACCACCTCCACTAATAAAAAATATGTCTTCATCCCATAGCTATATAAGTCTTTAATAACCATGTCTGCTAGCTAGGCTAGCCAGGGGGCTGCAGGGCTGTTGACCTGCAGGCGGACCGCTGATTAACGGTCCCCAGGGAGTCATGACAGGTTAATGTAGCATCTCCTGTCACCGACACTCCTCTCAGCAGAGGGCCACGGTCTTTGCCCTCCTCTCTCCTCCTCCTCTCTTCGACTCTTCTTCTCCTCCGCCTCCTCTTCGTCTCTTCTACTCATCTCCTCCTCTCTTTCTCCTATCCTCCTACTATCCTCTCCTCCTCTCCTACTCCTCTCCCTGCCTCCTCCTCGCCACTCTCGAATGTCTGTAGACCCCACTGCCACCTCTGCATCATGACTAAGCTTCTCCGCCTGCGCCTCATTCCACTCCCTCGCCACCGCCGCGTCCATCACACCCACCTGACCCTCACCCACCCACCCACCCACCCACCCCTCCTCCTCCTCCTCCTCCTCCTGCCTACTGCTGGGTCTCTGCAGTGAATAACTCTGTCACCATATGGCTGTCATTAAGGTTTGAACTCAGAGTGCTACACCCTAACCAATAGACAATCACGCCCCCCCCCCCCCCCCCCCTTGATATCTGACAAACCCTTATGGTGTTGTTTTACTGTATTTTAGGACCATTGTTATTGAAGGGGTTGTGTTTAAGATTAAGACCATTCTGCTCACATTCAATGACCAGCGAGAGTGACACAATTTAAACTTCAGGTAGCATAAGTTAATGACCATTTCATATAAGGGTAAGCGTATCACACGATACACTGAGTGTTATTGCAGTTAAGACCTTAAATGGCAAGAACCTCGAACTAGAAGTTAAAATCACAAAAGAACAGTCCCTTTAAAAAATGTCCATGTTAATCATGTAAATGATAAAAACATATTGCAATACATTTAAGTTCCACATGCACCTGTGCTTATCTTGGGGTGTAATAGTGATTACTCTGACCAGCTCCAGAGTGGATCACTGGCTATGCTCGTTCCATGTGTTTGCTGCACTATCGATTAATGGTTTTCTTGTTAAAGATAGCAGATAAACATGATAGTGCCTGGCCTTGTATTGCTCTGTCTTTAGATGAGAGACCAATTTATTCTTTCTTTCTTTTCTTTTTTCCTCCTTTCTTTCTTTCTTTCTTTCCTTCTTTCTTACTCTTGTTAATTCGTTTGTTCTTGCTTGCTTTCTCTCTTGCTCTGTTTCTTTCGATGGAGATGTTTGTGTGCTAATAGAGTGTGTTTCCCGTCGCAGCGGAAGTGTGCGTTAATAGCGTGGATGGTAGTCTGAACACTACACTACTACAACTACCAGGAAGTAATAAGTGAGGTGCTGCCAGGGGATTACTGGCAGAGCCTCACCTATCTCTTCCTGGTAGTAGTAAGGGGTGAGGGCGGTGGTTCTCTCGGGCCCAGACCCAACTTGTGTGGACAAAGAGAGACCTGTGGTTTACAAACTGTATTGGCCCCTGACTCTGATTCTGAGTTCCTGGGAGTTTCTGGTATGGACTTGGCAGAGAACGTACGACAGTTTTTGGCAGTTCAGAGACATTCAGTATTATGGAGCTGCTGATTGAGTCGGTCGCCAGATGCCTCTTCCCAGGCAACTGTTGCTAGGCAACGATGTCTTGAAGAGAGGCCCAGTCAGACCCTAGATGGTTTCTGACTGTTTTCTAACAAGAACCGGCTTGAATAATGTGTAGATTCAGAGCACTTAATTGATACAGAGGGAAATTATTTCTGTTACAATTGCTCTGCTCAATATTATAATAATAAAAAATAAAAAAGAGAATAGTAAAGAAGTAAAAAATAGACCAGTATATCGTTATAAATCTCTTAATAAGGATATACAAGGAATCCAATGACAATGATGAAAACATCTTGGTTCTCTCCACCGCCCACTCCTCCTACCAAAAGCCTTTTATATCGCTCCAGTTTCCCCGCTCCAAACCAATGCAACAAACAAAGCAGTAATACTGCGATGCTGTTCGTGTGTAACCCTCTGTTGAGGAAGCCAGACAGCCTCCCTGGCAGCTGACCACAGCTGGCTGATGTTTGCGTTTCCCATTAAGTGGAGCTGGGCGTGTT
Source organism: Lota lota (assembly GCA_026745465.1). NCBI lineage: Eukaryota > Metazoa > Chordata > Actinopteri > Gadiformes > Lotidae > Lota > Lota lota. The sequence continues at coordinate 10,210,484 of JACYXH010000479.1, read as the reverse complement.
CTCCGTCCAGCCTGCTCTGGCCTAATGTTCTCAGAGCCCTCTGGAGTGCTGGCCAGGCAGACATTTAGGCTGGATTTAATTAAAGCTCTCTCTGTTATCTCCTGTGTGGCGCACTAAAACCCTTCCATGTTTGAATCTTGTGAAATGAAAGCAAAGAGAGAAAGGAGAAACATTTCAACGGTGCGATCTGAAACAGTATCTGTCGGTCTGAGGAGCAGTGAAGACCACTGTGGAGCTCTATGTATCTGTCTCCAATGGGAGCCAACTGGCTTTTGCTAACAACAGAAAACACCTGTTCTCTATAGGGCTAATAAATAACTATCTTTAAAAGATAAGGAGGTATAAACACTGTGATCCCTCAGAGATGACAATTAGCAAATATGTGAAGCGCAGATAAAATGTAGAAGAGTTTGTTTTAACGATGCGTAAACAAGAAAAAACAGTCCACAAATGTCCTCATGTGACTCATCTCTGGAAATGAATGAGATACACACGCGCGCACACACACACACACACACACACACACACACACACACACACACACACACACACACACACACACACACACACACACACACACACACACACACACACACACACACACACACACACACACACACACACACACACTGGGTGGGTGGGGTAGTGGTCTAGCTGCTGGATAGAGGAACAGAAACCAAGTCCAATAGAGAGCAGAGAGGGAAGATGAGGGGATTTAATCTCATTCTAACAGTCACACCCCTAGGCTCCCTCAACCTCTCCCTCTATCTGTCTTTCTCTATGTCTCTCTTTCATTCTATCCCTCTATCTGCCTCCCTCTCTTTCTCTCTCTTTCTCTCTTGTCTCTCTTGTCTCTCTTACACTCATCAGAGATCGATCCATCCAATAGCTGTACAAGTTTCACAATAAGAACAAAGACAGCACATATTCACACACTCACACACACGTACGCATGCCCATACGCGTGCACATACACGCACACACATGCACACATACACACACATACAGCCTTTTTCTCATTGGTTGTTATCATTTCCAAAGGGAGCCATCGATTTTTCTATTAGAGCAAGAGCAAGGCAGAGAGAGATAATACAGACCAAGAAATATTCATTTCAGCTTGGGTGTTGTTTTATACAGTCTGTGAGTGTTACACTAAAGCTTTTGTTCAACCTCACAACTCAAAACACACAAGACACAACTGAAAAAGAGCCGCACAAATGAAAATTAGAAACACAACTGAAAATCTGTCTCACTGAAAACTAGCTACACAACTGAAAACTAACCACACCTGAAAACTAGCTACACAACTGAAAATAGCCACACAACTGAAAACTAGCTACACAACTGAAAATAGCCACACAACTGAAAACTAGCCACACAACTGGAAACTAGCTACACTACTGAAACCTAGCCACACAACTGAAAACTAGCTACTCAACTGAAAAATCACTATTCAAAACCAGCTAAACTAGCAATGAGTGTCCAATTTAACGACCTAATCAAAAAAGGAAATAAATAATATAAAATTGAAAAACAACACTTGAAAACCTGTGTGTGAATATTTGATTGAAGAAATATCTTGACAGTTGGGGTGGTTCTTCAAACGTTTCTGCTTTTTCTGGATGTTTCATTGAGAATTGATTATCTTCATATATATATTATATTTTATATTATAAAATGTCTATTTTTGTAAAACTTGATTTGACCTTCACAGACTGTTTGTATTTACACTACACAAAAGGAGAAGGCCTACCGGTAGTAGGCCTACCATGCTTGGTTATTATATAAAGTTAGTCACAAGTACTGACAATAAGAAAGTAAAAATTGTATCAGCACCCCTCACTTTCAATAAAATATTTGTTATGTATTACTCTCAAGATAGCAGAGGATTTGGGAGGAATGTAATTTTCTTATTATCTGGCTCATGAATGATTTTGAAATGGTGTATTTTAATGTGTCTGTAAGAGCCAGATGAAGCCACAGGACTCAGCAACAGTGATACGGCAATAAATATATTATTATAATCAGATCACAATAAATTATTCCAGGAAAATAGCTTCTGTACTTTAATTTTCATTATTACGATAATTGTATTAATCATTATGTTTATAATTAGGCTTATAAGCAGCATTAGCGGTAACAGACTGTGGGAGTGTGTGTGGATGATGGCTGGTTTAAGCAGCCTCACCTGGCCCGAGTCACACTGATTGGAATCTGGAGCTGGGTGAGGCTGCACACCTGTTGCACATTGAGCAATCAATGTGCACAGGTTAAACCAGCCACCACCGCACACACTCAGGGAGAGAGCTCCTACATGGCAGCATGGAGCACCATCTGTATGTATCATTATACTCAACCTTGGCAATAAACCAGTTTAACATCACCACCCTGTGTCCTTTTGTTTTGGAGGAGCCCAAGAGAAGTCACCTAGGTGGAGTATGGAAGCCACCTAGGTGGCGTGTAGCATGGACCTTTGCTACACAGACGTACTAACAGTGGTATTCAGATTGCAATATCTGTTGCTCTGCAACATAATTTTGTCAAGTGGGATATGGTCCTGGTTCAGCATCGTAAATGTTTCCTGGAACAATATTCCTATTAACCAATCACGGTCCGCTGATGTTATTAGTATCCGGAACAATCGCCCTATCTGTGTGTATATGAGCTTTCCAGACTCATACACTGACTTTATCCACACCTAACCACCTAACACCCTAACCCTTTAACACTCACCGTCAATCTCTAACCTCCTAATCTCCAATCCATAACCCTCTAAACCTTACATCACCCATTACCCCCTAAATAAACTCCTTAGCCCTAACACTTACCTAACCCCTAATTCTAAGTATTTAACCCACTAACTACAACCCCTAACCCTCCAACACTTACCTGCTAACCCTATCTGCCTAACCCACTAACCCAATCGTAGCCCTAAGCCCTAGCCCTAACCCCCATAGCCCCAGGTCACTTGCAAGCTAGTACTTCTAAATTTACCTCTAAAGTTAACCCTTAACGGTTACTCCTTCAATTTGAAGGACGATCTGACTTAACATAAGAGTCGACTGTGTTTATTACAACTTAGAATTTAATTACTGTATTGCTTCTGTGACTGACTAGAAAATATCATAACTTAATCTGCATGTGTGTGTATGTATGTGTGTGTGTTTAGGCCAACGATGCCTCAGGAAACACGTGGAACTGGCTGTACTTTATTCCACTCATCATCATCGGATCGTTCTTCATGTTAAACCTGGTGCTGGGCGTCCTGTCTGGGTGAGTTCACACTTTTTCATGACCATCATCTAGCTTCTATTAAATGTCGTTTTACAGAAACACTCTGCTAATTGACTGAATGTACACATGGTGCTTAATGGTCTTGATGTTGGTGGTCTTGGTGCTAGGGTCTTGCTGCTGATGGGTCTGGGTGCTAGGGTCTTGGTGTTGGGGCCTGGTGTTGGGCTGGGGGGGGGGGGGGGTCTGGGCTCTAGGGAGTGTTGTGGGGGGTTGTGATGTTGGTGGTCTTGGTGCTAGGGGGGTCTGGGTGCTAGGGTCTTGGTGTGGGGGTCTTGGTGTTGGTGGTCTTGGTGCTAGAAGTGTCTGGGTACTGGAGGTATTAGGGCTAGGGGGGGTCTAGGTGCTAGGGGGGGTCTTGGTGTGGGGGGTCTTGGTGTTAGTGGTCTTGGTGTTAGGGTCTAGGTGTGGGGGCCTTGATGTTTGTGGTCTTGGTGCTAGGTGGGTCTTGGTCTTGGTGGTCTTAGTGCCAGGGGGGTCTGGGTGATGTGGTCTTTGTGCCAGGGGGGTCTGGGTGTTGGTGGTCTTGATGCTAGGTGGATCTTGGTGTTGGTGGTCTTGGTGCTAGCGGTGTCTGGGTGTTGGAGGTCTTGGAGGTCTTGGTGCTTGGGTGATCTGGGTGTTAAGGAGGTCTTGGTTTTGTTTGGTACTGCGTCTGAATTCACAAAAGACCTTGTCATATTAGAGCAAGGCTTGCCCTTGATCACAAAGTTCTGGCTCAGAAAGTCCTGCTCAGTATACTCATAAACACTAATGTCCTTACAAACAGGGTGTGAAACGAGAGTGAAATCTGCTGGATCAATACTTGGATAGAGCACAGACTGGACGATTTCAGACAGGACAGGATCAAGTTATATAAGTTTCATAATTAAATGATTCAATATTTTACTAGGAATATTTGTAGTATGCCCCTTTTCTTATTGCATACCCAAATACATATGGTATTACAAAAATTAACATGGAAACATGGTCCATGGTGTCTATTATGCAGCACATGAAGTGCCCCAAAAATTCAGATTTAACAGTGAAATGTGCATGTGTGAGAATCCCAACAGCCTGATTCGATTTAAATAGATTTATATTGGATTATATTAGGCCATCTTTATCCTTGCATGCTAATCCAGTTTTCCTCACTTTTTCTAAAGACAACAAACTATACAATGCTATGCTTTACTATATATATACCCTATACTATACTATACTATACTATAATATATTATATATACATACTAAATGCTGGTGCTTGGTATAATCCATAAGAGCTATTGTTGTTATCAGCCAATTGGTGTTTTTTTTTGGTGCATTCACTTTTGTTTCAATCTCTCGACACACTCAAACACATGCATGCAAGCGCGCGCACACACACACACACAACACATGCTGGGTGTGAATGAGAACCAGAGGGTTTTCTGTACACTATACTATTTTCCTAAATTGCAAGGAAAACGAATACAGGTCTCCCTTCCCCTTCTTGGTGCTAAACGTCTCCCTCCCTGCGTCCTTTATACTGTCACAACAACATTAAAGCCACCATTACTGAGAATGCACCACAGCTAACTCATTACTTCTCCTTTAGCTGCTGTGACATTTTATTTTATTCAGTGTTCTATTCAGGTGCGCTGGCGCAGTTTTGACTCTAATGTCTTTAGTGTCGGCATCCTCTTGGCCAGGGTCAGTTGCTCTTCTAGGAAGGTGATAAGACGTCTCTTCCCTGTGAACAATGCAAGCGTTAAATCTACTCCTCCCAGGTTCTCCTTACTCCTCCAAGGTGAGAGAAAGTCCTTTGAAGAAAGCTGTAACTCAATTCCTCCCAGTGATGCAAAGAGTAAAAAATATGAGTCACTAAATAGTGTGTACCACACTAAAGGTGTGGTATGTATGTTACGTTACGTAAGGCATAAGGCCTCGGCTGTATCACCACCCCCGTCATACATTATGTTCTGATAACGAGACACCCCAGAGGGGTTTATTTAGCTTATACCACAGTTACCAACAATAGGAAAGGTATTAGCTACTTTCATCTATAATGTTATTGGTGTTTTATTGCCGAATCAGCTGAAATGTAAGTTTTCTTTCGCGGAATTTGAGCATATTGTTTTTGCATTGTCAAGGAAACATCTGGTAGATTAGTTCAACTTCACCGTTGTGTAATAATAGAATAATAATCAATCAATGCGCTACAAATCCAACATTAACAACAACAGTCAAATAGAACTAACGTCCAGATGTTTCCTTGACAAAGCAAAGAAAAAAACATATGCTCACTGCCGCTTAAAACCCAATAACATTCAAGATAAAAGTTACTAATCATTGTTGGCAACTGGTTTATTCTTTACTTGAGGAGAGAGGGTTACTAGTCACAGATGTTTTATCCATGCACAGGTTAGAGGTCATGCTCCACAGTTGGTAGCCTTACACACCTGAGGGCATGACGAGCATGTCTCCTGTCATGTGTTTGTCTTTTATAGGCCATTGCATTGTTTCAAACCCTGAAATGGGTTTGACCAAAAATCCAAAAATAGAAAAACGTGGAAAGTAGATATATCAATAAATAAATCAGAGGAAGGTCAGAGTGGTGAGCCGTGGGGGCTGTAAGAGGGTCTGGCAGTCGCCAGGGGAGGTTAAAGGTCACTGATCCTGTGTGACGGGCGCTGATGCGTGCACGGCGGGTTGTGCACTGTGGGCGACCGGTTTCATGTCAGGTCTGTGAAAGGTCACGGTCCGAGTGATCCCAGCTATATGAGTCTATCTCCCACTCTACCCTCCTCCCAATGACTCCCGGCACTCCCTCAACCTCACCCTCTCGCGGGCTGATGATTGGGTGGGTGTGTCAGGGTGGTGGGGTTCATTCAGCCATTGGCTCAACGCTTTGGACACATTGTTTTGATACTAAACATATGGACACATTGTTTTGTTCTTCATTTATTGATCGATTGATTCAATGATCAATCAATTGACAATTAGGATTCACAGTATTGCAGTACTTACAGTAGTATATATTACTGAAGCTAGTATTGCAGTCCTGACAGTAGTATCTATTACTCAAGGTAGTATTGCAGTACTGACAGTAGTATCTATTCCTAAAGGTAGTATTGCTGTACTGACAGTAGTATCTATTACTCAAGGTAGTATTGCAGTACTGACAGTAGTATCTATTACTGAAGCTAGTATTGCAGTCCTGACAGTAGTATCTATTACTCAAGGTAGTATTGCAGTGCTGGCAGTAGTATCTATTACTGAAGCTAGTATTGCAGTCCTGACAGTAGTATCTATTACTCAAGGTAGTATTGCAGTACTGACAGTAGTATCTATTCCTAAAGGTAGTATTGCTGCATTGACAGTATAATCTACTACTGAAGGTAGAATGTAGAGATATCCCTGCTATATGTACCACATAATTTTTTGTAGTTGTATTCTTATTTTTAATTGTTTTAATCATTTTTTAATTATATTACCATCCTGTTCTACGTCTAATAAATTGATGTCTGATCCCATCTTATGTTATTGCAGTATACTGGCCAACCCATAACACAGCTTGACATGGTGCAGTGTTCAGGGCTGCAGCCCAGCATGGTAGCATGTTGCATGTTGGTGCGGTGAATGTTTGAAAAGGTCAAGGCGAAGGTGGGGGGGGGGGGGGGGGGGGGGGGGGGGGGTGGGGAGGCAAACACACTCCCAGCAGGGAACCTGTCCACTCCGTGTTAGACATGGGATCTGTAGCAGACATGGGTGCAGATCCCGGGGGGGACAGAGGGGACGTGTGAAAAACATGAAGTTGTCCCATCCAATATAAATTATTTCTAAATGTATGCAACTGAAAGTATATATTTAATAGAAGCCGATTCTGAAATAATTCACACATAAACACAACTCTTTCTAAAGGTTTTGTTTATGTCCCCCCTGTGTACCCTGCTCAGTGGTCGTAACCGTTGCATATACGAGTAGCCCGTTATGCCTCTATGACTATTTTCAGAGAATGAATGGTGCTGCATTTGTTGATGTGTGGCTCTGTAAAATAGGTAAATATGTATAGTGATGGCCTAAAAATTATTCATTAATATATATTTTAAGCTACTATTAATGGCTTTGTGTCTGTTACAGTAGGTCATTTGATATACGTTGGCGAGATTATTGATGTCCCCTCCAGAAAATTATTGAAAAAAATGTCATGTTTGTGTTCCCCCCCTTAAGTTATAATGAGATATGCGCCCTTGGTAGCTGAAGCTATTTTTACCTTTAAAAAGACCTTGCGTTGTGTAGTTTGGCTTTGCTTGTTCCATTCATTGTTTACATATGTATCTACTACAATGTGTTATTTCTGTATTTATTTCTGTATTTATTACAATGTGTTGAATATGGATATAGTACTATGCATTAAATGTTGACATCATTATATCTATATTGCCACTAACTTCTCTTTGTGTGGATTAAGTAATTATTTATTCATAAATATATAGATATATGCCATGTATGCACATACTGTACATACTAAATAGCATACAATGGTGATCACTGTATATATGTATACATGCATTTAAATGCATATGCTGCATACTATAAGACATCATCGTATACCCCATGAATAAGGATAGTACTGTTGGGATGATTGGACATTATTTTGCTTGCAAGGAAACCCCTTTCTGAAGTTACCATAGGAACTGTGGAAGAGAGAGAGAGTGTGTGTGTGTGTGTGTGTCTGTGTGTGTGTGTGTATCAGTTTTTTCTAGTAGTTGTAGTTGGCAGGCGGGGGAATTCTAGCTGGCACCACAGTCTTTGGCTGGCACTGACACTGTGTTGTGTTTTTGTGTGCGTATACGTGCGTGTACGTGCCTGCATGCGTATGTGTGTGCGTGCAGGGAGTTTGCCAAGGAGAGAGAGCGAGTGGAGAAGAGACAGGAGTTCCTGAAGCTGAGGAGACAGCAGCAGATAGAGAGAGAGCTGACTGGGTACCTGGAATGGATCTGTAGAGCAGGTTGGTACCTGTCTCACCCTCCACCTATCTCACACTCTACCTCTCCCATCCTCTTCCTGTCTCACGCTTTACCTGTCTCACACACTACCTGTCTCACCCTCTACCTGTTTCACCCTCCACCTTTCTCACACACTACCTGTCTCAACCTCTACCTATCTCACAAACCACATGTCTCACCCTCCACCTTGTGTCACATGCTACATGTCTCACTCTCTATCTGTCTCACGCTTTCAACCTGGTGTCTCACCATCTGCCTGTCTCAACCTCAGTCTGTCTCACCCTCTACCTTTCTCACCCTCTACTTGCTGTCTCACCCTCTTCCAGTCTCACCGTATACCTTTCTTACCCTCTACCTGCTGTCTCACCCTCTCCCTGTCTCACAAACTCTGTTTTACCTTATACCTGGGTCACACACTGCCTGTCTCTCCCTCTACCTGTCTAACTCTCTACCTGCTCTCTTACCATCTACCTGTCTCCCCCTCTACCTGTCTCACCCGCTTCCCTATCACCTGTCCTAATGATCATGTGATGGAAGGCAGAACAACATGAGATGACTGTTGTTTTCTCCTCCTGCAGAGGAGGTGATGCTGGCAGAAGAGGACAAGAACGCGGAGGAGAAGTCTCCGCTGGACGGGGCGTGGTACAAGAGGAAGCACAACAACTCAGGTCAGAGGTCAAAGGCCAAAATAGGACAATTAAACGGAAGCCGATTTCACTGCTTATTTCTCAGTTATTTCTCTTATCCTCATTTAAATTATTTATTATAATATATATATATATTATTATATTATATTATATTAAATCTATATCTATATATATATATATATGGATACATATATTATATTATTATTATGTTATTATATTATTAATAATGATATGTAGTTAAGTCTTCAAGGTGTCAGTGATAGAATAGAATAACACATATTGGCCCTATTAACACAAGAAAAATGTCTAGATTCTTCCACTGTTTCTTTTGTTTCAAATGTATTTATATTTAAAACGAATATGTTCACGCGAAACACAAAATTACATAAAATATAAAAAAGGGCTAGTTATACGTTTAGATGCCTAGATCTGCAAGCATCCATGACCAGATGGTATCGATACAATATCAATAATCAGGAATTTCTTTAGTAAAGTACTATATTATCTTTTTATCTAATGAAATGATCAAACGTAGCTTGGTATTAATAGAGCATCCTGTGTAGTGGACGCCTGCTGTCTTCAGTGAAAACTTCCTAATGACATCTCTGTCTCTGCATGAGGCTGCACACTGAGCGGGGGATGGGGGGGGTGGTGTCTGTGTGTGTGTGTGTGTGTGTGTGTGTGTGTGTGAGAGAGAGAGAGAGAGAGAGTGAGAAAGACAGGGAGAGAGAGAGAGAGAGAGAGTGAGAAAGACAGGGAGAGAGAGAGAGAGAGAGTGTCTGTATTCTATCTGCTTCTAGTTATAAGCTAAGAGAGAGAGTGTGTGTCTGAGCAGTATAATGAGATTATGACTGCAGCAGAGTTCAGACCAGAGGTTCAGACAAAAAAGTTGGAGTCTGAGGACACTTCACAGAAACACACGCACGCACGCACGCACGCAAGCACACACACACACACACACACACACACACACACACACACACACACACACACACACACTCTTAACTCTCTTTAGGAAAAAAGTTTAAGGTCATCTTCCTTTGAGGTATCGTAAAGTTGAAGTATTGAATGATAACGTAAAAGAAACAAGGGAGGGAAACGCACCAGGGTTCAGAATAAACGCTCCGTGTGAACTTGGTGTGAAAGCTCCCTGAGATACTAAGACATACTGTATGTAAGGGAATGCTGTCGGTGTGTTTCCCTCCCCACAGTGCTGAAGAGAGGAAAGAAGAGTAAAAATGAGCTAATCAACGCAGAGGAAGGAGAAGACCACTTCACTGACATATCTTCTGTTGGTGAGGACAGCTACACCTCCACAGTGCACCTCCACCCCTCCACATCCACCTCCACATCCACACTGCACTCACACCCCTTCCATCATCCCACCTCCACACTGCACCTACACCACTACATATCTACCTACATCTCCACAGTGCACCAACACCCCTACACATCCACCTACACCTCCACACTGCACATACACGCCTACACATCCACCTACTACTCCACACTGCACTCACACCCCTTCCATCATCACACCTCTACACTGCACCTACACCCCTACCCTTCCACCTACAGCTCCATACTGCACCTACACCCCTACACATCCACCTACAGCTCCACACCGCCCCTACATCCCACACATCCACCTACATCTTCCATTACCACACCTCCCCCAACATCCACACCATCAACACACCTACACATCCACCAGCCCTAACATCACCACCACACCTGCACCACCACACCTCCACCCTCCTCCACCACATACACCTCTTCCATCACCACACCTAAATATCCACCAGCACTTACATCATCACCGTCACACCTGCACCACCACACCTCCACCCTCCTCCACCACCTCCACCTCTTCCAAAACCACGCCTAAACATCCACCACCACTAACATCACACCGACCAAGAACACTACCGCCACTTTCTGGGTCGTAACAAGGCACTGTCCGTCGGACAGAATGGGTAAAAGAACGAAAGAGAGAATAAAAGAAAGAAAGAAAGACAAGAACACAGACGCAGAACAAACCGACGGAGGATAGGCTAGCCCAGGGCCCTGGTTTTGGGGGTTCTGTGTGATAGAAATAGAACAGGAAATGATGTTCTCCGGTCTTCCTGTGGCAATAACGAGGCACTAATTAAACAATCTTTCTACCCCCTGGCTCCCACTTGACATTTATGAGTTATTTAAGTTGGAGAAAGTTTAATATAGACCCGGGCAGAGGTGACATGGAGAGGGGAGCGGAGGAGAGAGAGAGAAAGAGGGGGGGATGAGGAAGAGAGATAAAATAGGAGAGATAGAGATGAAGCTTGTCAGAGGAGGAGTTAATTATAGTACAGCTGGACCATTCATCCTGCAGCCTCACTCCTCATTACCCAGTTTTCTCTCTGGTCTCCAACATGGAGGAGAAACCCTGTTGCATATGCATACAGTAAACTGTAACATACTGGGATGTGTTACACACTGGAATCTGTTACATACTGGGATGTGTTACATATTGTAATATGTAACATACTGGGATGTGTTACATTCTGTAATCTGTAACAAACTGGGATGTGTAACATACTGTACTCTACTGCATACTGTAATCAGTAAAAAAAACCTGGTATGTACGTATAACATACTGTACTCTATTGCATACTTTAATCTGTTACATGCTGTAATATGTTACATACTGTAAACACTCAAGCTGGTACTTCAGACGTTGAAAGAGTACAATACAAATTTAAACAATACAAACTTCTTCTGTGCTGAAGTGATCTTTGATCAGTCATTTTCTTGCCTGATATATAAAGTATAAAAATATACATATATGAATAAATGATTGTGTTAGCTAACATCACTATCACTTAGCACAAAACTCGGTCTCTGTAACCGTATAGATGAAAACAGAAATGCCTCAATTTAAATGCTGTGACTTTATCGCCTGTTTTTTCGTCTTTCTTTATCTCTTTTTCTTTCATGCTTTTCCTGCCAACTGCCCCCCCAGGGTCTCCGTTCGCGCGGGCCAGCCTGAAGAGCGCCAAGATGGAGTCATCGTCATACTTCCGTCGAAAAGAGAAGCGTCTGCGCTTCACGATCCGCCGGCTGGTAAAGGCCCAGAGTTTCTACTGGACCGTGCTGTGTCTGGTGGGCCTCAACACACTCTGTGTGGCCATTGTCCACTACGAGCAGCCTTTCTGGCTCACCTACGCTCTGTGTGAGTACATAGGTGGGCTGGGGTCACATCCACTCCTACACGCATTCTCAACCAGGAGTCATGAGATGAATAATAACATGGTTTTACAACATCCCCTAGCCCCACTGTATCTCATAGTGGTTTTCACGGATCTAAATGTACTTTCAGTCATGGTTACTAAATCTTTATACTTTCTTAAATACTTTTTTTTAATTTGAAGTGGAGCCATTGCAAGAAATGTATGTAGTGATGTAACACAGTTTTTGCTAATCTGATACCATCTCCATCGTTCAGTGAAAAAAAAGAGGCTCATCATACTAGGGTTTGAAAAAGAAAGTTGTGTTCTTGCAGTATGAGTCTTAAGTTTCTTCTGCTAACATCTGCTAAAATGTTATAATAAAGATAGACAACATTTATATGGGTCTGGTGTCGCAACATACATAACCGTACACCTAAAGGGTAGCCCATGTATGATGTAATTAATCTGGAGCCCTAAGCAATACTTACCTTTTATGACAGAATATATCACTGAACAATTTACATGCCTTGTCCGTCAAAGTAAACACTGATTAGCTCTTCACTCATTGATGTCACTCATTGAAAATATAGGACGATTTGGCGAGATTTAGTAAACCTGACTGAAAGAAGATGTAGATCTGGGATGCGAAAGGGGCCTCTTGCCTTGACAATAAATTATTTAGGTTTAAGAGTAGTTTAGGTATAGTGTTAGATTCGAACAGAAGGTGAGGGTGATAAGTCAGCAGTCATCAACTTTATCTTCTCTTCTTTTAATACACCAGCACCTCTGGTGTGCTGGCCGGGAGCTAGTCGTTCCCACATCTGTCACACAAACTAACACTAGCACACTTGCACACACTTGCACACACACACACACACACACACACACACACACACACACACACACACACACACACACACACACACACACACACACTAACACACACACACACACACTAACACACACACACACATACACACACACACACTCACACACACTCACACACAAACACACACACACTAACACAATAGCACGCTAACACACACACACACACACACACACATACACTAGCACACACAAACAGGACTGTTTTTGTGAACTGTGTAAATATGCCAACAGCGCTAAATATACAGTGTAAGTGTACATTTCACTCACCTGTCCCAAACACATGCAGATGCACACACACACACACACACACACACACACATGCATATACACAAAGTCAACACGACAACACGGCAGTGATTTGACAGGGTATGTCATGGGACTAATGTGTGATTGTTTCCTCAAACAACCGGCTACATCTGGGTCTATTTGCTCTGGAACCCAAGGACTCCGCGGTCCACTCCAGCAGCCTGGCTCTGTTGAGCTGTGGGGGGGATTAGGGTGGGCTTCCCTGTGTTTGACCTGGTCCCTGCCGTGGATCCGCTGTGTTGCAGACTTAGCAGAGTTTGTCTTCTTGGGGCTGTTCCTGACCGAGATGTCCATGAAGATGTACGGCCTGGGCCCCCGGAGCTACTTCCACTCCTCCTTCAACTGCTTCGACTTCGGGGTAAGAGCATGAACCCACTGGGTCACCATAACGTATGTTATTTTGCCTCAAAGATTTCCTCCTACATTTCTCGCTTTCTAGCAGCCTCGTAAGATCAAATCCCATAGCTGCAGTTTTACTGAGGATAATAAAACAGAATAAAAATGGCTCTCGCAACTTTTGTTCTGCAACAGATGACATTATGAAATCTGAATCTGCATTCAAAAACACTCTGAGAAGGTGAGAAGCTGAGAAGGAAATGCAGGGTAATTTAAGGTTACGGTAGCTCTCCCGTTGACTGCTAGAACCAGCGAGAATCGAGTCTCTTTACAGCACTATAGCAGACCGATCTATACAGCCTAAGGGACCAGCCAGCCCACTACTCCTCCTAGTTTAGTCTTCATTGGTACATGTAGACCTAGCATGGTCAGCATTGACTTCAATGTGTATGATTGATGTAAAATAAAATTAACTTCATTAATCCCAAATGAGACATGTGGGATTAGGAAGGAAGGAGTTAGGATTAAGATGGAAGGAAGGAAGATGATATTATATGTTGTCCGTTTGTCTTCTTTCCTTGTTGTTTTGAAAACCACCATGCATTAAATTGCCCCTCGAGAGACAAATGATGTATATTGGGTTGAACCGAGTGGAATTCTCACAGGCTTGGTGGTCAGTGTAAGGTCTAACGCACACAGAGAGACACCCCGGTTAGAAGCTTCTTAGAGTCTTGTAGAGGGTGAATTAAATACAATACTTCTCGGTTTGGCTCCAGCTAAGCCCTGTAGAGGGCTGTTTAAATAGATCTAACCCCACCTCCACACACATACGCAAACAAACACACACACACACACACACACACACACACACACACACACACACAAACATATACACAGTAAAACATGCACGCACACACACACACACAGACACACACACACACAGGAACACACACACATACGCAGTAAAACCCATAACACACATACACACACACATACACACACACACACCCACCCACACAGATACATAGTTAAACACACAGGCACGCACACATACGCACACACCCACACTCAGGCACCACAGGCATACACAAAAACCACCATGAATTAAATACAATACTTCTCAGGGAGACTGATAGTTATGTGTGTGTGTGTGTGTGTGTGTGTGTGTGTGTGTGTGTGTGTGTGTGTGTGTTTGCAGGTGATCATCGGCAGCATTTTCGAGGTCATCTGGGCGGCCATCAAACCCGGTGCATCGTTTGGCATCAGTGTCCTGAGGGCTCTGAGACTGCTGCGCATATTTAAAGTTACCAAGTGAGTATGTCAATAACGTAGTCAAATAATATGTAATCAAATATATTAAAATAATATAGATTAAATCATTAAGTGAGTGGTATTTAAATAATATAGAATCAAACAATATGTAGTAAAATATATTAAAATAATATAGATGAAGTCATCAAGTGAGGGGAATTTAAATAATCTATAGTAAAATAATACAGAATAAAATAATATATATTAAGTCACAGAGTGAGTGGTTTTTGAATAAAACATCTCAAAGTTGCATATGTTAAAATAATATATATTTAAGTCACCAAATGAGTGGTATTTAAATAATTAATGGGTTATCACATTCACAGTTTCATATATTACAATTAATCGCGTATACCTCTTTTGCGGAAACAGTTCTTCTTGAACATATATGTGTGTGTGTGTGTTTGCGTGCCTGTGTGTGTGTTTGTGTGTGTGTTCCTGTGCGTCTGTTTGTGTGTGTGTATATATGTGCGTGTGTGTTTGTGTGCCTGTGAGTCTGTGTGTGTGTGTGTGTGTGTGTGTGTGTGTGTGTGTGTGTGTGTGTGTGTATGTGTTTGTTTGTGCAGGTACTGGAACTCCCTGAGGAACCTGGTGGTGTCCCTGTTGAACTCCATGAAGTCCATCATCAGTCTGCTCTTCCTTCTCTTCCTCTTCATCGTCGTCTTCGCTCTCCTGGGCATGCAGCTGTTTGGAGGACAGTCAGTATCACGAGTACCTTGCCATATCTCTTCATGACGAGAACAATTTGTTTGCAATGCTGCTCATTCCAAATGTCCAGGCTGGTTAGATACATGCTGGTTCAATTATAATACATTTAACTAAATCTCATTATTTTAGGCTCTATTTATAAATCCCATTAAGATTAAAAATATATTTTCACACAAATCAAAGTTCAAGACAACACCAAAAAGGACAATAAACACAGAAAATTGACTCAAATTGTAAGTACAACAGCAATCAGTTCCAGGTCATTCTGGGATGGTTCCAAGTGGGAGAGGCAGGCACTGGGAGGGTAGTTGATGACATATGTGTCCCAAACGCGTTCTCATTGGTGGATTTGGTTCTGTCAATGAGGAAGTCACATTATGTTTGATTTGACCTTATTCTGATGGGAAACAGTGTCAGGATTACAAACAAGTTAGGATTTATAAGATACGGCTAAGATACAAAGGTTTTATTATGTCTAGGTATGTTTGTTAAGTGTAGCTATAATGTAAGAAGCTTTTCTGAAATCGGTATTAGGATGACTCCGTTTTGGTCTGATTAGGTTATTCAGCTCATGAATAGTCATCAATCTCATCAATCCAATCTAATAATAAGATAGATAATGAGATAGATAATAAGAGATAGCATTATACTCTAGTGTGGTGAAATCATACGTAATGTCTTTAACTCCATGTGAGACACTCTACACTCATACTGAGGTCTGGCTCCAGCTAATCCCTGTGGAGGCCTGTTTAAATAGATCTAACCCCACCTACACACATACATACATACATACACACACAAATACACACACCCACACACACTCACACACACAAACAAACACACAGTAAAACACACATGCACGCACACACACACAAAGAGACATGCGGTAAAACCCATAAAACCACACAAACACACACAGACACACACATACACACAGTAAAACACACACACGCATGCACACACACACACTTACACTCAGACACACACAAACAGATACAGATACGCAGTAAAACACTAAAACACACACACACACACATGCACATCTCCAATACACTGAAAAGCTGGGCTGCTGCCAGTGCTGCTGGCATTTACCTGGGCAGGTGTTCTAACTGCATAATGGACACATCAGAGTTGTGTAGTCAAACACACACACACACACACAAACACACAAACAAGATCAAATATTTGTTTATTAATAAAATACAGGGGAGTGGAATGGTACAAAAGAACAGAGAGAATAGAGGAGAGGTTTATATGTTGACAGTATGCCTAGAGGGCTTGGAGGGGAGGGAGGATGGAAAAAATAGGAAACAATAAAAGATCAGAGGTATTTCGTATTGCAATTATAAAGAGACTACAAGTAAACGTTTTTTTAAAACAACGTTTGCATTGTCTTGTATTGCAGTACCAGAGTATTGTAGGACACGTTAGATGAAGTGTCCACCAAATAGCATTACATTATATTATAATAATTATTATATTTTGGCAAAATATGAAAAAATATTAGTAGTAGTAGTATCTTTTGTCTCTAAAAACAGTTTTGCGTCTCACAGGGAGAAAGAAAAAATGAATAAAGTAAAAAAGCTAAAACAATGTGAGAACCAGATGCTCTGCTGTAAATCACTCTTCTGTTGGGAGTACTTTATCAGGGAGTGGGAGGGAGAGGGAGTACAGCTACCTAAGTGTTACCCCTGCTCCGAGACCGTCTGCATCCGAGCAAGAACGCTGCTCTTAGCTAGGGCTAATGAGATCCCTGGACATGCTAATCATTAGCGTTAGCTCGTCTCGCTAGCAAAATGGTACCAGGTGAGACCAAGGTGAAGGCTAGAGAGAGAAGGAGTTTGATTTTGTGGTTCTGTTTATGCTAGCAGCTGATAAGTGAGAGTTATTGCGTTCAGGAACAAAAAACCAACCAACCCCCAGAGATTGGTGGGGTGGGAATTGAGAGGCCTCCTTTTGTAAGAGGCCTCCTTTTGTATATCTGTCCTGTAGGTTTAATTTTGATGACGAAACACCGACCACGAATTTCGACACCTTCCCGGCGGCTATCCTAACCGTGTTCCAGGTAACACACACAGGCACAAACACACCCACACAAACACACCACACACACACACACACACACACACACACACACACACACACACACACACACACACACACACACACACACACATATACTGCACACACATACACACACAGCTATCCATACTCTATGTAATGTCTGTATTGTCCTCTGGCAAGATACACACACACACACACACACACACACACACACACTCTTACAAATTGTGTATATTGTCACTCACTCATTCTCTCTCTCTCTCTCTCTCTCTCTCTCTCTCTCTCTCTCTCTCTCTCTCTCTCTCTCTCTCAGATCCTTACGGGTGAGGACTGGAATGCAGTGATGTATCATGGGATTGAGTCCCAGGGGGGGGTCCACAGAGGGATGTTCTCCTCCATCTATTTCATCATTCTCACCCTTTTCGGAAACTGTATCCTGACATGTGCTGACACAACTCAAACACTGGCCTGTCAGCTCACTTTGCTGACTAAACAAACTGATAAAGACAGAAGTTAATGCTAAAGAAAAAGGTAGCATTTTAGCATTCAGAGTTGTTGTTTTTGCGGTTTGTTTATTTGTGCAGTCGAAGCTGCAGTTTCCTTTATTTTTTTCTCTGGGGTGCATCTTTTAGTCGTCACCAAATTACTAACTGAAAACAACAGTTGTTGTTTTTCAACAACAACTGAAAAAGTTAGGGACAACTTAGAGGTAATTAATAGAAGGTAATTCTGTATAGCATTGGCTACATGTGGTTAGCGTTTCTGTGTTTCTGTGTTTGTTTTCCTGAGCTGGTAAACAACCAGATACTCTCCTCAACGTCTTCCTTGCAATCGCTGTTGATAACCTCGCTAACGCCCAGGAGCTAACCAAGGTAGCGTAGCGTAACCTACTAGCATAGTGTCCTGACCAAGGTGGTGTAGCATAACCTACTAGCAGTACTTGCACTGACAAAGGTGGCATGTGAGTGTGTGTGTGTGTGTGTGTGTGTGTGTGTGTGTGTGTGTGTATGTCTGGTATGTTTCCATGCAATAGTATATATGTGTGTGTGCTCCACAGGATGAGGAGGAGCAGGAGGAGGCGATCAGTAAGAAACTGGCCCTGCAGAAAGCCAAGGAGGTGAAGGAGGTCAGCCCCATGTCTGCCGCCAACATCTCCATCACTGCGTAAGTCCCCAGGAACCTCCCCCTCTTTTGCCTCTCCTTCTCCCCTGTGTCCCCACTATGTCCCCACTGTGTCCCCACAACTCTGTTTACTGTTTAATACTACTGTGTTATGTTCTGTGTCATCTTTATTGTTGTCATGTTCGGTCAGGGGCTTTGGCTGGATTGGACCAAAGCTTTATAATATTGGTTCTTGTTCTTTCTCCCCACAGAACCCCTCAGAGCATAGTACGATGAATAACAAAACGATAGAGGAAGCTAGACTCACTGAGATTACTATTCACTATTCAGAGTAAACGTATGTGAGAGTTTGTCAGTTCTCATGTGCTTATTTTTATTGAGTCATCCAGGACATGTGTGTGGTGTGAATCGTGCTTTAGTGTGTGTTGATCTCACATTGACTGCTAAATGTCTTATTAGTGTCTAAATAGCGTGTTTCTATGAACATGTACTGAGTGTGTGTGTTTGTGTATATGTGTGTGATGTGTGTGTTTGTGTGTGATGTGTGTGTTTATTTTACAGGTCTGGGTTTGGCTTGTTCCACTGGAATAGCTTGTTGTTCATGGATTTTATTGTGTGTCTCAATTCATCTGGAAGCTTTTGCCCACCCCATTTACATTTTCAATGTTCAAGTTCTACTTTAAATACTTCCATTAATGACTTACAGTTTTTTATTTAATGGGGTGGTGAAAAGTCTCCACTCGTCTGCCTTCCTGGTCGTTCCTGGGCCTGGCCGTTGTCAGGACGTTTTGTCGTGTAAGAAACCCCATTAAAGAGCCTGTAATGGGGAGTAAGGTAACCAAACACTCCCTTCGTCCGGCAGAGACAGCTCCAAACTCTGGTTATTGCAGTTGCCAATTCTGATCCGCTCAAACTAGTATCCAGAGACGTGGTTTAACCAAGGTTAAGATAATGAATGAACCAAAGTTACAAAGTACGGCCTGATGTGCACCCAGGGCAATACAGGACTGCTTTGTCTCTAACCTTGTCTGTGTGATGTCCTCCCCCTCTCTACACCCCCCACCCTCCCCCTCCCCCCTCACCCCGGTCATCTTGTTCTGTTTGTTTATTTTTGTGCATGTGCAGTTTTGTAACGCACAGTCGAGGTGCACTCTCTCGCAGCCCATCCGTCTGCAGCGTGAACTCACTGTGAGTTCCGACGTTTCGTAGACAACTTTACGACCGGTGTCTTCCCGCCGTCCCCTCTCTCTCTCTCTCTCTCTCTCTCTCTCTCTCTCTTTCTCTCTCTCTCTCTCTCTCTCTCTCTCCCCCACTCTCTGTTGTTCTCTGTCTCTCTATCGTTCTCCCTCTATTCTTCCATAGTGGTGGTTGATGGTGTTGTGATTGTGTCCGTACTGCACCATCGATGTCACCATGTGCGAATGGATGACTTCCGCTTTCAGACAATGTTTTGTTTTTTGTCTCTCAAGCCGACACCCGTCACAGCAGTGTTCATATTAAAATGTTTATATTCTATAGCATTGTATAGTGGTGTTTTTTAGTGCAGTGTTGGTTGTAAAAGTGCTCTTAGCCTGGCTAGCTATCTTCACACATGATTGGTCAAACTAGTTAGTTTTATACAGTCACCAGTTCAAACATCCCCTCTTCAAGCACAGACAAACTGTTCTTCTTCTACGTTGAGGTGTATTTTCTATCAACCACTCACATTCCTCCCCAAACTACACAGACTGGTCTTGTTATCAAGAAGTCTTTGACGGCTTGCACCGAAAGAGTAAATTTATCTCAGACAGAACATTTAATCGTCAGTCCTCTGGGTTTCTTCAAAGACCAACAAAACATGAAGGACAGAGAGAAGCTGATGATTGAACGCTAGGCTCAATGCTAACCATAGCACACACTGGATGAATGACGCAGGGCCTGCTGAGGGTTTGAGCTTCCAGCATTTTAGCTCTTAGCATTATGCTAATCGATCTTTGACATGTCTGATAGTGTGTACCTACACAGAAAGCGCTTCCATCCCCAAACACAACTGTACACTGATTGCAAACCATTTCCTAAATGTGAATTTTAATATTTTGTTGTGTTCTGTGTCTTCCTTCCTTTAAATGTCTTTTAATTCTTATACTCCCAGCCAAAGTCTGTCTCCCTTTTCTGCCTGTGCTGTTTTGTTTGTGTTTTTTGTGCCTGACCTCGTCAAGTCTGTGCCGTCTTAATGTCTGCCTAACCTGTTTCTGTCACATTGAAAAGCTTCTATGCTAAGTCTCTCTCCCCCTCTGTGTTTCCTCGTCGCTCCCTGTATGTGTGGCTAGGAGTTATGTGTGCACCCCTGCCCATCACTACCTGAGGTAAACAGAGCGCTAGAAAACCCACGACTGCTACATGTTTTAATGTTCATTCATGTGACCACTGGAAATTAATACATGAACATGGTTCACCATAATCACTATTCTGAGAGGTGTTCAAAATGGACAGAGAGCACTGAACCACCGTTATAATCATCCATTCACCCTGTTGAACATCCCATGTTGTATTGAGGTGCTTTTTGTGTTTCTTAGTAGCCAGATTTCATCAAACGTTATGTGTGGAAATGTCTGTAACAAGAACAGAGCAGCAGTTGCCGTTGGTGTTGACGATATTTTGACAAATGTATGAACTGTGAGATACAAATCAGTTTGTTAACAATTTTAATAACAGCTAATGGGATCAGACAGATGCAGAGATACGTTTTTAATAAGCACAGTTGGAGATGTGAGTGAATCATCATACAACTGCACATGTTCAGCACACACATCAGAGTGTCCATAGTGCTGTGTCATCCTCCTGTCGGTCTTAGTGGAGGTAGGAGAGGAGACATCCCATAAACCATCTCCCTCGCCAGTAACTAAAACCCTAGACAGGTTTTATAGTTTGAATACTGTCATTGCATATTCATCACTCTTTGTTCGCTCCTTGGTCACTCTTCGGTCACTCCCTTGGTCATTCCAGCATGCAAGGATCATGTCCATCCTTCACTCTCCTGCTCTTCTTCTCTTCATTGGGCATATCCTATCTGTGCATCAATGCCTCATTGGATTTCTGTCATTAAGTACATATGGTTGAATCATGCCTTACTGTAAATCACAATTGACGTCATTAAAGTGTTGGGAAAGATATTACATACTTTTTGATTTTGAGACATTGAACTCAGGAGAGTAGAAACCGATTAACGATACAATTTTACAAGCTATTCTGAATGTCAATTTGTTCTGATGGGATTTCCTCCCATCTCCACCCCCAGTAAAGAGCAGCAGAAGTCCCTCCGGCTGATGTCGGTGTGGGACAAGCGGGTGGAGGAACTGCGGAGACACAACCGGGCGAGCTGTGAGGCGCTGTACAATGAGCTGGAGCCTGAGGACCGCCTCCGCATCTCCGCCGCGCTCCACCTCCAGCCCAACATGAAGACCCACTTGGACCGCCCTCTGGTGGTGGAGGCCAGCGACGGCGACGACGCCACACCTGCCGCAGGTAATGCTGGCGGTAACGGCGCTAACGGCACCCACCAGCACCACCAACGCCACCATCATCACCACCAGCCCAAACCCAGCGAAGCCCCCATCAACACCAACGGGGAGCAGACCACAGACGGCTCTGCCCCCGAGGCCCCAAGGATGGCGGCGACCCAGCCGGGCCGACGCCACCACCGCCACCGAGATCGGGACCGGGATCGGGAGGAACCCAATGAGAACGGAGACGTGTCCAAGGAGGAGCGCTACCACGTGCACCACAGCCGCTCCAAAGACCACAACGGGTGCCGGGGGAAGGAGGGCAAGAGTGACAGCAGGTCTCGGAGTAGAGAGGGGGGCTGGCGCCGACAACACCTCCCCCAGAACCAGCAGCAGAGCTCAGTGGATGAAGGAGGAGGTGGAGGAGATGGAGGAGGAGGAGGAGGAGGAGGAGGAGGAGAGGGGGTCGCGGAGGGCGAGAGGGAGAACAGCCACCACCAGCAGCACCATCACCACCACCACTCCCATGGGACATCCCGCGAGGGGAACGGGATAGTGTACAGTGGTGATGGTGGGGGTGGAGGAAGGGGTGAGCGGCGGTCCCACCACAAGGAGGGCCGCAGTTCCTCTAACCGGGACAGAGAAAGGAGTTCTCGGGGCGAGAGCAGGACCAACGGGGAGAGGAAGAGACGGCGTGCGCATGGGACCAAAGGTCACACAACCGCCTCAGAGGGAGAGGAGGCGGCAGAGCAAGACAAAACCAACGGAAACAGGTAGCGGGCAAACGTTACTACTGAGAGAATGTATTTAATATACGTACAGTATTTCCCGAAATGATTTTATAAGGTTTACAGTTGGGGCAGCAATGTTTAGGGTGTATTGTAGTATTCAAGTCCCTTCAAGAAGGTACAAATTTACAGCACTTACTCGCAAACTATCCACTACTACTATCAACTAATCCAACCAACTCTCTCCTCTCTCCTCTCTCTCTCTCTCTCTCTCTCTCTCTCTCTCTCTCTCTCTCTCTCTCTCTCTCTCTCTCTCTCTCTCTCCTCTCTCTCCCATTGTCTCTCTCTCCCTCTACCTCTCTCTCCCATTGTCTCTCTCTCCCTCTACCTCTCTCTCCCATTGTCTCTCTCTCCCTCTACCTCTCTCTCTCCAGGTTTGGTGAGACTGAGGGAGACTCCCTGGCCGTCTCCCCCCAGCAGGTCCCTGGGGTGCCCAGCTGGCCCACTGACGGTCTAGAGGACTCTGACAACCAGAAGAACGTGAGACGCACTGGGCAGAGCTCCACCTACTTACCCCCCGTCACAATCACCTCCCCGCCTGGCGACTCCACCCTGATACCCAGTATGTCCTGTCGCTATAATGCGTCTTGCCTACATGGTCGTTCCCTTTCCTTTTTTTCGCCATACTGGATTACAGTTTTTAAAATCTTTTCAACTTTAGACACGAATGGTCTGATGTGTATTTCAATTATGTAAATTAGACTGTCAATAAGGTCCCCGACTGTCGACCATGTTTACATTTACGTTCTGCACCGGTGTCTCTCCCAGTGAACAGTATCGACAGTGAGACGGCGCCAATGAACGAAAAGACACTGGAGGACCTGGAACAGAGCCGGACCAGACCCATCCTCCCATACAGCTCCATGTTCATCTTCAGCCAGACCAACCCGTGAGTTCCCCCCCTGTTGATCTGTCTGTCTGTCTTCTGAATAACTCTATCTTCTCCTCTGCATCTCTGTCTTTGGCTTGTATGTTCACATGTGTTTCCCTGGGTGCTCCGGTTTCTTCCACCACCAAAAGACATCCATGTTAGGTTAATGCCGGTGCCCTTGACCAAGGCAATAGGCAGTAGACTGGAAGTTGGTCCCCGGGTGCTGCACTCTGGCAGCCCACTGCCCCTAGCGCTGCTAGTGATGGGTTAAACGCAGAGATCACATTTTGTTGTATAGTACTTGTACTTGTACAATGACAGATAAAGAATCTTCTTCTTCTTCTCCTCTCTCCCTGCCCTGGTATTTCAGGGTGAGACGTCTGTGTCACTACATTGTGACGATGCGTTACTTTGAGATGTCTATCCTGGTCGTCATCACGATGAGTAGCATCGCGTTAGCCGCTGAGGACCCCGTCCATGCTAATGCCCCCCGCAACAACGTGAGAACCACACAGACGTGCACACATGCATGCACACAGATGCCCATACATGAATCATGTGGCAGCATGGACAGAAAATATTAAATACATATGTGTTTCATTGCTTGTGCTTCAGTGCTTCATGCTTCATTTGCTTCAGTGCCACCAACTCGTGTTTAATCTTTCCACAGGTGCTAAAGTATTTAGACTACGCCTTCACCGGCGTCTTCACCTTTGAGCTGGTGATCAAGGTGAGTGGCTTCACGGTAAATCTCTACCCTCCATCTCTCTGTTGTATAGTTAACATCTACCTACCTGTGCAAATATACCTTCTGCCTCCTTGTGCAGTTTAATATTGGTGCCACACTGTTCTCTAAGGGGCCGCACAGCATTTTTTAAATAACGCAACGCCCAATTTGCTATTGTTTTCCTTTAGCGAATTTTGGCCAATTTATTTGCAAGCGTAAGAGGTCGGGATCTTGTGGAATCCAGTTTTACCATTAAAAAGTTGAAATGGCACCATTGCGCACGCAGCCCTGCTCCCCAAGCACTCCGAGCAGTCCTCACAAAGCACTCTGCCATGGTGTTTCTGAAGTAGCCGCATACTCTCTCCTTCTTAGAGGAGAGGGCTTCAAAGGGATAAAGATTTAAAGGGCTTCACAGACCTCACAATATATGACACCCACTCTAACCTCATGCCCTCTAAAATAGATAAGAAACCTTGAGAAGGAACCCAGAAGAGGGATCTCTCCTTCCAGGGATGGTTAGGAGTGTGTGTCCGATCTAAGTTGTAGATCTAGTAACAGTGTGTGTTCTAGAGGGTAGACCATAGTAACTGTGTTTGTGTTCTAGATGGTAGATCTAGGTATCCTGCTGCATCCCGGGGCGTACTTCAGAGACCTGTGGAATATCCTGGACTTCATCGTGGTCAGTGGGGCGCTGGTGGCTTTCACTTTCTCGTAAGTTCAAAGATGATCACCCTTTTGATTTATTGAGATATACATTTACACTCAACCACTAAACTTGGCCGGGAGACGCTGATCTGTTGTACAATAGTCAGGATTCTGTTTTAAATGTCTCTCAAAAAGCCCACCATTCTTAACCTCTCTAATCCAAAATAATCACAAACCAAGACATTGTCGTTATTTACTATTGTGTGGTGGTTATGAAGTTACTGACTCAATAATACATTATTGACTCTCTGATCCTCGTGATTTTATGAGTTATGAAGTTATTGACTGTGACCCCTGTGCTGTTTTTGTGCTCGGATCGCTTGAAAGGAGCTTCATGGGGTAATGTCAAATATCCGTCTCTCACGCTCACTCTCACTCTCTCTCTCTCCCTCTCTCTATTTTCCTGCCTGACTGCCACTTTTCATTCACCTGCGAGAGAGAGAACATTTATTATGCTGCAAAAAACAACTAAATATCCACTATAACGTTTCCATCATATGTTCAAAAGGCCCATTGGCAAAATCAGAGTAACCAATCAATGTAATTGTATTGACAAAACAGACTTTTATTTTTTGCCTTTACCTTATTTTAAACAACAATAATATTGATGTCCTTCAAGGATCAACTGGTGGGCAGAATTATGCATTTTTATTTGCCATTATTATGCAATTTCCTTTTTTTGACATGACAAGCAAAGTTTCTTGTCAGGGTGGGCAGATTTTTTTTGCAGCGCATGCTCCATCCATGTAGACACTCTCCCACTATCGTCTGTTTGCCGGGAGCTCCACCACCTCCTCCACTTCCACTTCCTCCAGCTCCTCCTCATCTTTCACCTCCGTCTCCTCATGGACCCGCTCATGGTCTGGTCTCCTCACTCTGCGTCTCGATTCTGTTCCATCACTCTGAGTCTTCTCAGAGTGCCTGCTCTGACCGGAATGACATCATACCTCTTCCATGTTTCACCTGAAGATGACTCCCAAAAATATTTTCTCCTCAGTATTGCTGGCTGTAAGAGGGCCCATCAGGGGCCATGGGAGCATCTTCTATTCATAACAGGAATGGGAATACAGATTCATACATCTGTATTCTGTTGGAAATGTCACACTTTCATCACCCATGGATGTTCTTGGTGTGGAAGTGGAATGTGGCCTGGTCACCGCAGTGTGCACATGCACTGAATTATGTACTGTTTATCTGTCCGATGCCATTTCAGCTTGCAACATCAAAATCTCTTTATAGTTTTAATTTGTTTATTTGGCGTGACAGCATTTGACGTTTACCTCTTGGGACAATACAGGAAGTGTTTTAAGATGACAGCATCATTCTGCACTCAAGTCAGTGTTGTCTGTCATTACTGTGATTAATTAGCTATTCACTTTAAATGTATTGTTCCAATAAGGTAAAAATCACACCCCAGCAAGTTAAAAATCACAATAATTATTGGTAAAGAAGCAGAATTTAAAGGAGAACTGTGTAAAATGATGTAGTATTTTACTTCTTGCACTCTTAAGGTTAACATTCAACCCATATCATAGTTTTCAATTCATATAAATTGTTAAGTGTAAATGGAGAAGCTCGGGTCCTAAGCTTTCTTGTATTGATTATGATCGCGTTTACATTTAACCTCTGCATTTACAACATCTGAAGTTGAGCACGTAGCACACAAACTTTCAATTTCAACAAGGTCTACAGACCTCACCTGGTCATTTAAAGTGTGAATAAAACAGGCACGCTTCTTACGCAGATCTTTTTTATAATCTCAAAATGTGTGCTATGTCCTTACTCAAAGTGCTGTGTGTACTGTGAGTACTCCAAGTACAGTAAATATGTAGTACTGGATGTAGTACTATGTGACGGACCTCATACTTCACCCATGCATGTGTCTGGAGCTCAGCATGGTGTTCATCCAACCATCTTTAGCAGGAAGGAGTTTCTGTGATGTTTCATTACAGGTTTACTTTTTTATTGTCTTTAATCCCCACTCACCAGAGGCCAAAGCCTCAGTCTGCAGAATCTTTTGTTGGTCTTAACCTCAGTCATGCTGGATAATGTAGAGTTGGCTGTTTTTTTTTTTTTTACAAGCGAGTTAAAATAGCAACTCCCCATTACAACTCATCTCTGAGTTACAGAGCTCTCAAAAAGCCCACTATTGTCAACCGTTTTTATGAACAGTGAGGATTAACACCTAGAAATGGTTTGCATGTTTAATCAGTAACAAGACGGCAACCGTGTTTGTTCAAGATTTTTCCGCCATTTTGCCTCAAACTCGTTGCTCAGTCTGTTCTGTATAGATCTGTAAACACTTAGCGGCCATATTGCTTAGTTTGGTGGATAATCCTTCTACAACCTTTGAGGAAACAATGAAAATGGATGGAAGTTGTCATGGTTTCCAAAGATTCTCCCACCCGGCTAACCAATATTGCCACAAGGTGATTAAGGTCTATCAGAAAGTGACTCAAAGCATGTTGTCACTGTCCATCTATTAGTGCTGTTCAATATCTGTTTAATTTATTCCGTGAATCCTTGTCGTTTAATGATTTTATCTGAACATACTGCATAATCTATGCGGTGTGTGTGTGTATGTGTGTGTGTGTGTGAGTTTGTGCGCTCACATGTGTGTGTGTGTTGTGTGTCAAGCATAGATAATTGTGCTCTGCCTCATGTGTTTTATCACCTATTTTTATCCAATTAGATCGCAGCACAGTGTGACCAGGTGGGGACCCCCATATACCCTCCAACCCCCCCCCCCCAAAAAACCTCCAACCCCACCTACCCCCCCCCCCCCCCCGTTCCCCATCACCCTCTCCATCTATGCAAGCACTGTCTGACAGCATTCAACTGAAACTTTCTTATATTATTAAAAAATATATATTTTTCAGACCCCTACCATCTCCATGCCAGTTATGTCCTAGTATTTCTACTGAAGAGCATGCATCAAGCATGCTCCTGCATGTGGTAGTCAGCCAGAGTAGTAGAAGATTGGAGGACGACACAGGGTAGAGAGACACAGAGAGAGAGAGACCGAGAGAGAGACCAAGAGAGAGAGAGAGAGAGAGAGAGAGAGAGAGAGAGAGAGAAAGAGAGAGAGAGAGAGAGAGAGTTATATGAAACTTACTAAATCATTACAGCTGCTTTGCTATTTTGAGAGTTTCCCAGCAGTAGAAATTAATGGAACATATGGAGAGTTATACAAATGCTCAGGTGTGATATGCTTGGAGGCTCATCAAAGTTGCCTCTTGTTCAGATACATCTATCACACTGTGTCATGCTCATTCATTAATATAAGAGAGATGACCTTGTTTGGATGAATATCCCAGCTTCTCTCCCTGTGCGCTCCTCTTGACCTTCTGTCTCTGAGGATTGAAGGTTTTTTTAGGTGTAAGTGTAAGCGTAAGTCTGCAAAGGTTAAACACAGAATTCTAAAGCATCCAGCATTTGTTATTGGTACCCTGGTGAATCACCTCACAGTGTGTCAGAATTCGGACACAATGTTAGGTGATCAAAATAGATAGCTCAAATTCTCTCTCACATCCTTTTATCCAAAGCAATTTACAGCGAATTCAGATACAGGTCATTATGGAGCAGGTAGGGGTTAGGGAGCATCTTGCTCTTAGGGGCCTTCAGGTTAGACTGTTGACGTGGAGGGGATCAAACCCAGTACCTTTTACTGGGATCCGGGAAACCCTAGCCACTAGACCCCACAGACCTTTTATTATTTTTCAACTGATCAACCATTCTGTGACAAAAAGAAGAGGAGTCTTCCTTTCCTAGTCTCATTCATGACTTTTAACCCCGATGAACATGTTTAGACACCTTACCTTTGCATGATGAGAACAACATGTGTTGACAACTTGATAAGCTCACCTAACTGGCTCATGTAACCAAGGTTACATGTTATGTGTACATGGTTATGAACACTGGCATGTTTTCTGATTATCTTAACTTAAAACACAGAAGATATCATCATTTAGGAATTGCAACGTAGCGCATGAAGAGTGTTGCTCCATCTCCAACGCAAACCACACGCCTGTGGATTGCCATGGTTTAAAGCTTGAGAAAAAGCTTTAAATGTTCAATTTTACTTTTGTTTCACCTGTTGACGTACTGTTCAATTGAACTTTAAATCCATTAACCATTCATCTTTTCTACAGAGGTTGTTTTTTTTATTTTTTTTATTCTGCATCACCTGTCCATGTATGTGACTAAACGATGTCTTTCCTTGCAAACAAACCTACTTACACATAGTTTGTTGTTATAGTATTGTTGTATTTGATTGTTCTGTTAAGACTTTGACACCTTCAGTATCTGCGGCTAGTTAGTTCTAGGGGTTCTAGGTAGTTCCCGGGGTTCTGGGGGGGACCAAGGTTTCTAATGAAATCTAGTTAGTTCTAGTGAGTTCAAGGAGTTCAAGTTAGTTCCAGGGTTTCTAGTGAGTTCCAGGGGTTGTAGGTAGCTCCAGGGTTCTAGATAGTTCCAGGGGTTTTAGCGTGTTCCAGGGATTCTAGTGAGTTCTTGGGAGTTCCAGAGGATCTGGGGAGTTCTATAGGTTCTAGTTAGTGGTAGTTAGTTATATATGTTCTAGTGATTTCTAGCGAGTTCTACAGGTTCTTGTGAGTTATCCGGGTTCTAGTTAGTTCTAAGGGTTCTAGTGAGCTCCAGGGGTTATACTGAGATGTATGGGTTCTAGATCTCATTCAGTGTGTTTACCTCCAGAGGGAGCAAAGGGAAGGACATAAGCACCATCAAGTCCCTCAGAGTTCTCAGAGTCCTTCGCCCTCTGAAGACCATTAAACGCCTGCCCAAACTCAAGGTATGGACCAAACACACACATACATGCGCATGCACACACACACACACACACACACACACACACACACACACACACACGTACGTACGCATGCACGCCAACCACACACACACACACACACACACACACACACACACACACACACACACACACTGTTTGGACTTGAAATAAACTCCTACCTTTAATATGTGTGTGTATATGTGTGTGTGTGTGTGTGTGTGTTTGTGATATTTACTTAACATATATTTACTTGAGTTTCTGGACTCATGTCTGTTTGTGTATGTGCTTGGTCTTGTGTATGTGTGCTCACTCTCAGATTTAGATACAGATACAGATAACCTTATTGATCCCGCGGGAAAATTATTTGTTACGATTGCTCAGCTCAAGCCAGGTTCAGAATGGAAATACAGTTAGTAATAAACATATGATGAACATAAAAAAAAAAATGAACATAAAATATACATCTCCATACAAAATATATTTAACTTTAACTAATGTATCTTGTGTTTGTGCGTGTGTGTGTGTGTGTGTGTGTGTGTCCACCAGGCGGTGTTTGACTGTGTGGTGAACTCTCTGAAGAACGTGCTGAACATCCTCATCGTCTATATCCTCTTCATGTTCATCTTCGCCGTCATCGCTGTGCAGCTGTTCAAGGGCAAGTTCTTCTATTGCACCGACGAGTCCAAGGGCCTGGAGAAGGATTGCAGGTCGGTGGTCGCCCTCCCTAGCTCCTCGTGCTACACATAGGATCCTGTTGTACAGGATGAAGAATACTCTTCTGTTCTCTTTTCTTCTCTACTATCCTCACCTTTTGGGCGGATATCTCCTCCTCTCTTTGCTTTTTTCTCTCCTCTCCTTCTCTTCTATTAAAAACTAATTATTCTCCTCTCCTTATGTCATCTCCCCTTTCCTTTCCTATCCTCTCTTCCCTTCTCCTCTCCCACCTCTGTTCTCTCTCCTCTCCTCTCCTCTCCTCTCCTGTCCTCTCTTCTCCTCTCCTCTCCTCTCCTCTCCTCTCCTCTCCTCTCCTCTCCTCTCCTCTCCTCTCCTCTCCTCTGCTCTTGTCTCCTCTCCTCTCCAGAGGTCAGTTCTTGGACTATGATAAGGACGAGGTGGCGTCCATGCCGAGGGAATGGAAGAAGTATGAGTTCCACTACGACAACGTGCTGTGGGCCTTCCTCACCCTCTTCACCGTGTCCACCGGAGAGGGCTGGCCAACGTAAGACCAACCAGGGCGTGGGGTACATTTTAGTCTCCACTGCATGCACTCATGTAAAGGAGGGATAGCACGCTGACCATCATAGATGTTAAAGAATATTCCTAAAGTTAAACCATTGTTCGTAGCTTTTATAACTTACAGCCATTTAGCCGCCGCTTACCTATGTAAGGAATAAACCATGACGGGGTGTCAATTTATTTGAAAATAATGTAAGACGGGGGTGGTGATGGAATATTGGTGAACATTGGGTATTGTTTCTATATATTAGTGCAGTACAGTTTGTCCGTTTGGCTACTACCGGGTTCTTAGGAAGGAGAATGCTTGGGTTCGGCAAATGTAGTCTTTAATTCGGCCAACATCAGGTGCCAAAGCCACTTACACATACAAATACATACATACACAGACAAATATACACACTACATTACTGTTTGGGCTGCGCCCTGCTGACACCTGTGTCGTTCATCTGATGAATCCAGTCTCACTGTGGGGGTGGAGCACAACATAATGAGTATTTATAGTAATATACCTCATTAAGCTTCCACCCAGAGCTGCGTCTGTTCCCGCAATTTAGCCACCCCGCCCCCTAGTTTGTAGCCGACACCAAGCCACGCCCCCCTTACACCACAATTAGATATTACTTTCATCTACATATTATCTACTTAATAAGCTGAAATAAAAATATTTCGATTTTTGCGTTGTATAGGAAACATCTGGTCGGTAGTTGTTGTTAATAGACATCGACAGCATATCAAACGCCTTTGACTGGGGTTTAACATTTGTATTCCTGCCGGTGTAAAACACAGTGAACGGCCTTGTGTTTGAAGGGCTTTGTAAATGTGCCTTTCCTTGGCATGCCAACCACTTTAAGACTGGTGTGCCACCTATTTAAATGTTTCACAAATGACGAATGAGGTGTGATTAAATGTTTCTTCATGTCAGCCTTAAACTTTGTTGGGCTGTGTGCAGTTCAAGTGACTTTGCTCGCGGTCAGCAGTGAGTGGATTTATAAATTAATTAGCACTGATAACAACATGCTCCTCCTACCTCCGGCATGAACACTAATCCCATGCTTATTACGTCTCTACAAGAGTTGTCTTTGTTCCTCCTGTTAGTCTGTGAACTAAGCTGTGAATGGAGCTGTGCCAGCACTTTATATGTAGATACAGTGTCTATCTGTAGATACCGCTAATTATTGTGGTACGAATATGAAGATAAACACAAATATGTTACATTATCTTCACATTTTTGGATTCATTATCATTTCATGGTTGTCACAGATTGTCTGTTTTTGTTATCGTCAATTCCTGAAATGGTCTGTTCCGTTTTTAGAAAATCTCTGCCTAAAAATGACCTAATGGCAATATTTCCTCCATTTTGCATTCATCACGCACGGCCCTTTTCATGTTAATGTCCATAACATGGTGACTTCATGATTCCACAAATGGTGACAGAGATCACTTCATAACCCCTAAACCTAATCTAATATAACCTAACCCTAACCCTAGCATAACCCTCAACTAACCCTAAATGTACCCTAACCTAACCTAACCTAACTTAACCCAACCCTAACCCTAAACATAGGGTCATAAAATGTGAGGGTGGATAAGTGGATATTAAGCTCAATATGCCAAATGGGTAAACACTGTTCTCTCTCTCGCTCGCTCTCTCTCCTTTCTTTCTCTCTCCTCTTTCTCTTTCTCTCTTCCTCTCTCTCTCTCTCTCTCTCTCTCTCTATCTCTCTCTCTCTCTCTCTCTCTCTCTCTCTCTCTCTCTCTCTCTCTCTCTCTCTCACTCTCCAGGGTCCTAAAGCACTCTGTGGATGCTACGTTTGAAGACCAGGGTCCGAGCCCGGGCTACCGGATAGAGATCTCCATCTTTTATGTGGTGTACTTTGTCGTCTTCCCCTTCTTCTTCGTCAACATCTTCGTGGCCCTCATCATCATCACCTTCCAGGAGCAGGGAGACAAGGCGATGTCTGAGTGCAGCCTGGAGAAGAATGAGGTCAAATTTAACAAACATTACACTATCTACTGCTATTATTATACTGCAATGTCTCAGTCCACTTGCTCCAGGGTATGAGAGCTAGATGTTCTTGGAGTTAATTATACTTGTGTCGACTAGCCACCAGAGGTACGTGGTGGGCGTCTATGCCTGTGCTGCTTGCATTTATGATTCCATTTCGGTGATTCTCCCTAGATCCTAATAAATAAATGATAAATTGACTGAAATTCTGCTAACCTTGGGTTCCTATGGCTACTCTCTGTCTCGTTGTTTTTCAGAAACTTGGTTGTGCAGAACTTTTAATTTATTTGAGTACTTTCTCAAATTTTGATTGTGTGTTTTGAGTTTGATTGTGCTTAGCCTCACTTGTGGCGTTATATAAAAGCCTCTGCTAATTGACTAAATATAAACGTATTTTCCTTAAAGTGAGGGTAGGCAATTGGGAGATACCAGCCAGAGTAAACTAGATTTTGAAAGTATCCAACTGAAGAATCCAATCCCTCCCTTCATGCCTTTCTCCAAAGCCACTCTCACAAAACACATTACTAGCTCGCTTGCTTTAGCAATAGGTCTGCCTTGCTTCATGGAAGACTCTGGTTATGTGCAATGAGTGCCCGGACAGTATACACAGGTAATCGGTAGGTAGGAAGACAGACAAGGAGGCCGTCCAATCATTTCATTAAGGCGAATAGATTGAATGGGCTTATTACAGGCCTGGGATAGCCACAGATAACAGATTTTTTTCTTTATTTTGTCAGAGCAATAAATCAGAGCATTTGATTTATTGATTGCTGGCGGGATGTTAAAAGAATTTCAACAAATATGACAAAATATGTTTCTAAAATAAATTGCTTACTCTAGCTTTAAAGAGATAGCACGAGAGATGTGTCCCTCGTGTCACAGAGGGCTTGGATTGTTCTACCTCACTTGTAAACTGCTTTGAATGAATGCGACCGCTATTCTGAATGTACAAATGTATTCCCCTGAATGACTTTCATGCTTCTTGTGTCACAGAGGGCCTGCATCGACTTTGCCATCAACGCTAAGCCGCTGACGCGCTACATGCCCCAGAACACGCGTTCCTTCCAGTACCGCATGTGGAAGTTTGTGGTGTCACCGCCGTTTGAGTACTCCATCATGATCATGATCGCCCTGAACACCGTGGTGCTCATGATGAAGGTACACCTCACGTCCACACGGCTTGAACTCCGTCTAAAAAACAACAACACATACACTTTTCAATCATGCATAGCGCTGACTGCCTGGGAGGTTTTATTTAGCATCCGCTGAAGGCCTGACCCAGCGAAGCTCTGTGACACCTCGGTGAAATAAAAATAGATATATTCTCATACATCTTTAACACACGTAAGAAAATGTTCTTCATCTCAGAAGACACTGCTGGCAGCAAAATAGAGCTACATTTTGACTGACAAGGATTGGTCTTGGTGAAATAATGATGAAATAGAATGAATCTCTCTTCCCCTATGTCTCCAGTTAGCATCTAATATTCATATTTGAATACCAGCAGTTTGCACTTTTCATATTCATATTGTGTTTATTTTAATACTTATCTTTATTGTGTATATTTTTTTTTATTTGATTACAGCTTTTATTTGTCACTTGTTGCACAGTTACCTGAAAGTCAAGCATTTCATGGCCTTTAATGACTTCTACCTGTTGTTCTTTAATGTCCATATGACAAATACACTTTAAAACCAGTTCCATGGAGCTCCTCCGTTCTACGAGGCCATGCTGAAGAACCTCAACATCGTCTTCACCGCCCTCTTCTCTATGGAATGTGTCCTCAAAATCATCGCCTTCGGCCCATTGGTCAGTCCCATCCAAAAGATGAATTATTGAACATGGTTGAAGTAGATGTAGTATGGAGGGGGATAGTTTTGAAATTGCAGGAAATATTTAGTACAATATCTATATCTGCTACTACCAGCTAATGCTATTGGCGCTTGTGTCAAGCTGTGTAGGTATCTAAATGCGTATTTTATTAGTTGCTCCATTTTCCAAGTATTCCTCATGTACATCCTTTAATTTGTGTAATGTACTATAAGGGAAACGCAAATAGTTTATCCTGATTGGTTCAAATTGGTGCAACGTGATATTACTCATTGGATGGCGAGTGACATCTCATGTTTCCATCTCATCACCAGAGATGTCGCTGTTCCTGCAGTCATTCTGCTTGTTTGTATTCTTTAACCTGAAAGATGTTTTTTGTTTCATTGTTGTTTGTTGTTGTTTGTTTTCCCGCCCACCCCAGAACTACCTGAAGGATGCCTGGAACATTTTTGACTTTGTGACCGTCCTTGGCAGCATCACAGACATCCTGGTCACAGAAATCAACGTGCGAGACCACCGAACAAAACACACGAACATGAATGCATTACAACCTCTGCACCTTACCCGGGAGCTACACTGAGCATGAAAGCGTTGCGTCGTGTTGCGTTGCGTCGCGTTGCATGCGTTGCTTCGTGTTGCATCGCGTTTCCTTATGACCTGCTTCACCTGACACGTAACAGTGTCGCATCGGGAGCAAGAGGAGCATATAGCAGATATAGAATAAACAACGTTGAGTGCCCAGCTGGATATCGTTTTTCATTGTTGTGTCAAACAATCATAAGTGGATTGTGCATACAGTTCATATTTAGCCATTTAACGGGCCAATGTTTTCATTGGCGAACTTCTAACCGAACTGACCTGAAGCTCCGATTACAGCACCAATTATCTTCCAAATTTTGTCTTTCTTTAAATTCTCATTGAATAAACAATATCTGGGGTCGTACAACTTGCTGTATTTCTCTACCTCGACTATCAACCGCACCTTGTCCACGATCGCAAATCGAAAACTAGCGAGAAGATGTGAATTAAACAAGAGGTGCATAGTCTGCGGAGGGACACAGGCTTGTAGTTATATGGGGGGGGGGGGGGGGGGGGGGGGGGGGGCTATATAACTACAACTACATAACTAGAACTACAGTTATTTCATTGTATATGATATGGGGGTGCATCATGATCCCTACGCTGGGATCATAATCTAGTATGCAACTACTATTCTATACATTATTTAAGTAGTTGACATATAAACATATGTACATTCTTCAAAAACACACCGTTTATTCATAGGGCTACACGTCAACGCGTTTAAAAATAGACACCAAGTCTAGTTTAGAATTTCTTGCGCGTCTCCTACGTGTCTGCTGCACGTCTGCTGCACATCTGCAGCACATCTGCTGCTCGTCTGCTGCTCGTCTGCTGGCCGTCAGACGGCCTCAGTGTAGCAGCTCTCATTGATAAGAGTGGGAGCGTTTCCTTATGGCTCGGCGCAAGGCTACGCGACACAACGCTTGCGTGCCCAGTCTAGCAGGGGGGTTACAAACATGAACACATCACAACCCCACGTATGCATCTAACGAAGAGTAACGCATCACAACCCCACTAATGCATCTTGCAAACATGAACGCATCACAACCCCACTAATGCATTAAACGAACATGAATGCATCACAACCCCACTAATGCATCAAACGAACATGAATGCATCACAACCCCACTAATGCATCAAACGAACATGAATGCATCACAACCCCACTAATGCATCTTACAAACATGAACATATCACACGAACGTGAGCGCATCACACAAACAGGAATTCATCACACAAACATGAATTGGCAATTGGTCAGGAGAAAGAGCTTGCTACATCCAGTCACAAATGCAAGTTGTAGTGCAGCTAGCTGTAGTATATGTTTAATGGTTTAATTCATGTTAGCAATGTTTCGTGTGTATGTTGTCAGCCTGAGATCACAGTGCCATTTGACTGTTGCTGTTTTGTTGCCTCTCCTGTCCTACTGTTTCTCCTCATTCTTTCAACGTCTCTCTGTCTCACTCTCTGTTGGTTGGTGTCTCTTTGCCATCTTCTTCTGCCCCAATGCCGTCCCCATAGACCACGGTGAGTGAATTTCCATCTCACTCTAGTGTGTTTTGGTGCTCTCTCTCTCGCTCTCTCTCTCTCTGACAGTGTGTTGTGATACTCTCTCTCCCCTCAGGATCGGCTGTTGAACCTGAGCTTTCTGAGGTTGTTCCGGGCGGCTCGGCTCATCAAGCTTCTGAGACAGGGATATACCATCAGGATCCTGCTGTGGACCTTCGTCCAGTCCTTCAAGGTATACACACAAACAAACACACACACACACACACACATACACACACCATCAGAATACTGCTGTGGACCTTTGTCCAGTCCTTGAAGGTATATACATGAACACACACACACACACACATACACACTATCAGAATACTGCTGTGTACCTTTGTATAGTTATTCAAGGTACACACACACACTTAAATGCGTGTCTGCATCGCATATAAATATTGAGTACACAAACACATTGAATACACACATAACCTTATTAGCCTTACATAACCCCATGCCTAACAACACTGGTCAAGTTTAGTTCACCCAGAGCCGGTTGAGACTGGTCAAGAACAAGAACAGGCAAGAAAGAGAACATGAACTATGACTAATGTCTAATAGCTGTCTGTATTTGTCAGGTCACATAGATGTCAAGACCTGGGGTGAACCTTTTCAATTCCTGTTTTTAATGGCAGCCCATTTTCATCCCACTCAATTGTACAAAACGATAACCAAATAAGGCAAAGCAAATATCGACAGTCACTGAGGAACACACAGGCCCTCCTCACCAAGGAGGAAGGAGCGATCAAGAATAAAATCAGCACACACAAGGTGCTCAGTGGACATTCAGAGCTGCACGTCTTAAACGAGTAACTCGAATCTCACTGCCGGCATTAGTTAGGATCAATTCCCTCCATTCTGCTTGCTATCGCTGTGCTCCATACTATTTCAAAGATTGAATAAAATCAACGAAAATGATCGGACTTCAGTGATTTTATCAGAAAGAACACGACACAAACACACACAGTCCCCTTAGTGTACCATGGTGTCTGACTGACCTAACGATACACACACACATCCACCACAAAACCAATGCACTATCAAGTCCTTGTGAGTTGATAGTATTTTATGATAAATAATGAAATTGTTTGTCCTCTTCCTCTCAAGGCGCTGCCCTACGTATGTCTGCTGATCGCCATGCTCTTCTTCATCTACGCCATCATCGGCATGCAGGTGGGAGACCTCACGTCTCACCACTTCCCATAAACTCACACAACAGGATTCACAGATCTCATGTAGATTCACTGATGTCACGTAGATTCACTGGTATGATGTAGATTCACTGGTATAATGTAGGTTCACTGATATCATATAGATTCATATACTTGCGAAGCCAGCCTTGACTACAATCGGCCAATCAGCGAATAATAATATTCACGCTCCAGAGACGAAGACCTTTGACTTTAACTTAGCACAGAGAGACTCTGGGAACACATATTCACTCTATGGAGTCCTGTGTGTGTGTGTGTGTGTGTGTGTGTGTGTGTGTGTGTGTGTGTCTGTGTCTGTGTCTGTGTGTTTGTGTGTGTGTGTGTGTGTGTAGGTGTTCGGTAACATTGATCTCAACGAGGACACGGCCATCAATCACCACAACAACTTCCGCACCTTCCTGCAAGCCCTCATGCTGCTGTTCAGGTACGACATCGCCAGACACATCACCAGACACCTGACCAGACACATCGCCAGACACATCGCCAGACACCTGACCAGACACATCGCCAGACACATCACCAGACACCTGACCAGACATATCACCAGACACCTGACCAGACACCTGACCAGACACATCACCAGACACCTGACCAGACACCTGACCAGGCACATCGCCAGACGAATAACCAGAAACATCGCCAGACACGTCACCACACACACCAGAAACATCGCCAGACTCATCACCTGACACATCGCCTGATACATCACCACACACACCAGACACACCAGTCACATGACCAAACACATCACCAGACAAATCCCCAGACACATCACCAAAAACACACTACCGGACACATCACCGGACACACCACCATACACATCACCAGACACCTCACCAAAAACACATCACCAGACACCTCACCAAAAGCACATCACCGGACACACCACCAGACACATCACTAAAAACACATCACCAAAAACACATCACCAGACACACCACCAGACACATCACTAAAAACACATCACCAGACACATCACCAGACACCTCTCCAAAAACACAATGATTGACACCTCACCAAAAACACTTCACCATACACATCACACCACACACATCACCAAAAAAACAACAGACACATCACCACACCCCATCATCACCAGTACATCAATTAAAAAAAAAGTGCTCACTCAATAGACTAACACCTTGTTGCAATTTCAGCACATATATATTTAGAAGTAGACACTTTCATTCAAGATTTGCTGTCTCAACAAACAAAAACGTGTTTGAAAGCGAAGGATTCCAGGGATTCTTGTATTTCATATTATTATTACTGTTATGTAATTTAAGATGCTTTTATCCAGAGAGACTAATAGTGAGTTTAGATACATGTCATTAAGAAGCAGGTAGGGGTTAGGAGGCATCTTGCGCTAAGATGCCTACAGCAGATTGGGGATCAAACCCAGTACCTTTCTGCTGGGAGTCAAACACCATAACCATTTCACCATCTTGCCCCTTGCCTCTTGTTTAAAGCTGCAGTGCAAACATGCAATTATATGCAGGTAGTAAGTGTAGTTGATCATTCTCTGTTTATTAGTGAGTTGTCTTTTCTCCGTCTGCCCGTCCCTACAGGAGCGCTACGGGCGAGGCGTGGCATGAGATCATGCTGTCGTGTTTGAGCCGGCGGGCGTGCGACCCGGGGTCAGGGAACCTGGCCAAGGAGTGCGGCAGCGACTTCGCCTACTTCTACTTCGTCTCCTTCATCTTCCTCTGCTCCTTCCTGGTCAGAAACAACACTTACAATCTGAAACAACACCGTTCACACTAACTACAGTCAGAAACAACACTGTATACACTATCTAAAGTGTCATTCTTATTATGTGTCTGTAGATGCTGAACCTGTTTGTGGCGGTCATCATGGACAACTTTGAGTACCTGACCCGGGACTCGTCCATCCTGGGACCGCATCACCTGGACGAGTTTATCAGGGTTTGGGCCGAGTACGACCCCGCTGCCTGGTATGTTACGCCCGCCTCCCCGAGGCTGGACTTACAGTCAGAAGAACGGCGTATACCGACAGAAAACAAAATATACTGTCAGAGACCATCCTTTTAAAATTGTAGCTACAGTCATAAATCCGTTCCTACATTCATAAAACAGTTCCAATAGTCAGAGAACAGTACTTACAGTCTGATAACAGTTCCTACAGTCTGAATACACAATGTAAATAGGTAACCTTCAGGTAGAAAAAAACCCTGTATACTCTACATTCTGATGTATTTTTTCCTCAAGCACTCACTTAGCTTGATGGTTGTCCATGAAATGATTGTACATCTCCACAAGTCGGTCTTAGGTCTCCATGACCCGAATACAACAGGTGTCTCTCTTCTGCCCACTGAACATTCTTCTCTAACCATGTCACTACTGTGGCAATGAAACACTGTGGACAGCGTTTTCAACCAGTTGTTCAGAGCCGCTGGACCAACTTTGTTGTTTGTTGTTGTTTATTGTTTTTTAATGCAGTGCTGAAACATTTTATGTTCATATGTTTGCTTGTTGTCGTTTGTTTTTACAGCGGGCGGATTTCCTATAAGGATATGTACAATTTGTTGCGCATTATATCGCCCCCTCTTGGCTTAGGGAAGAACTGCCCTAATAGGGTAGCATACAAGGTTTGCAACCTACACCAGCCACCTCCATCACTTAGGGTGCTTTGTGTACTTCTCAATGGCTGTGCACCAATGAACGAGCACCCGCACCCCTATCAGACTGACTGGCTTTGGTCAATGAGGCCGGATCAGAAACAAAGCTTTCAAGGCCGTTGACTCCCAACCTCACATCTCTCGTAAGCTGCTCACTTGAAGTTCTCTTAAAGTACCGTTAAATGGACAACGTGTAGTATATACTTACATAAATCACTTTAAATTGCCAATATATAAACAGGCTGTAATTTAACTTAAACATTTGTTGTGTAGAACAGCCTGTTGGCAGATTTATATTATATTTGAACCTGGGCGGTTTTGCCGGGCAAAATGAAGTGCAATCCCGAGTGCCCTAGTTTATAAGGAAGAGCTAGCTATAGCCAGTTTGTCTTATTGTGTAGTTAGCTGCCGAAAAATGGACCCATTTCACATTTCAAGCTTGAGAAGGCTGCAGTTCACTTAAGGACAAAGGGGTCAGTCATGAGAAGGAATATCTGATTCTTACACGTAGTCCCTTTAAAATATCGGTGTATCATCTATATGAGATGCTTTCAAGCGTACGTTTTTGAAAGAAAGGATCGGATCGGGAACAGTTGGGGATAGGCCCCTGAAAGCTTTGTCACTGTGGATCCGGCAGAGCGAAACATCCAGGGATGTCGGCTGGCATGTCCTGAGCAGACATCCCCGACCCTCCTCACCCATCACCCCTTCAGAACCCACCCCTCCACCACCCTCTGATCTGGGGTGGGGCCACATCAGAAACATACGAACTGACTCGCATCACCACCATCCTCCCCCCCCCCCTCTCCCTCTCCCTCTCCCTCTCCCCTCTACCCCCCCCCCCCCCCCCCCCCCCCCCCCCCCCCCCCAATGTCACCTCCAGACCAGCTCACCATCTCATCACCAGAGAGCTCAAACTTTCCTCCCAGGGATCCTGAGTGATACATCCCACCCAACCCCACCACTCTGCTCCACCCTTGCAGCAGCAGTGGAGGCTGGGGATTGCATCTGTGTCACATCTCATTCTGGGAAATCTAATGCAAGATTTCTGCTTCTCTTATGTTTTTTATTGTTTTCATGTCTCTCCCTCCATCCTTTTGTCCTCCTTCTCCAACCCCACCATGCGTCTGTGTTGGGTCTTTGTGTGTGTCTCCATCTTGGCTCCTCCTGACCTTGTGAAGTGGGCGTATCAAGTACCTTGATATGTATCAGATGCTGCTCCACATGTCCCCGCCCTTAGGTTTGGGAAAGAAATGCCCGCCGAGAGTCGCGTACAAGGTAGATCCACCTTTTCTTCCAAAACCTCAACCCCTCCTAACCCAACCTCACCCCTTACCCCGCCCCTTCCTCTCTCCCCCCTGCTCTCCCCTGTGCTCCACAACCCACATTGCCATTGGCCTGAGCTTTGGGCAGCTGTCTGTGCTCTGCAGTGCAGTGTTCCCCGGATCTCACTGTTTGATATTGTTATTTTTTCTTAATAGTCCCGTAATATTATTTAACTTCTATGCCTAGTTGTTGGGCATTGCCTGCTTTGTTTTCAGAAAGCTCAGTTGGTTAGGTACACTTCCCATAGTTTATAATAACGTTTTTAGAATTTCGGCTTGGAAAGGTCTCTCTTTAGGAAAACTTGAGGGGCCCTTAGAGCACAAAATACCGGCGCCCCCTTGGAACACAAGTATTACTGCAAGGCCATGCTGCTAGTGGGTTATTTAGCAAACACAAATTAATATAAAACATCAATGGAAAACATTACAATGGAAAACAAGAGGTGCACCAATGCACAAAGGTTGACGCTATATTTGAAATAACAAGCCATAATACTATATTTACTTAACAATATTTGTAATATATTTATTTTCAATTATCTATTTTATTTCTTTCTGTTGTTATAAATGAAAAATAAAATTAAATCCCACGTACCAGCTGCAGTACCCATGCATACCACCGGCGATACATGTACCACAGGTTGAAAAACACTGCTCTAAATCATGTTGCCTAGTTAGGGGTTTGATTTTGTGGAGCAGTCCGAGTCAGCTTAAATGTGTATCTTATATGTTGCTTTCCTGTTCTACAAACACCAGTCTGTCTCTGCTATTCACCCCCACCCATAATGTTTTCTTCCATCTCCTCTGTCAATCCAGTGTTAGATTTGCTCCTGTGTGCTTTATGTGGGCTTATGTTGTGTTTTTTTGTGTGCGAGCCTGGGACCTTGTATGTTTGTTTGTGTCCGTATTTGTCAGGGCTGCACAATGGTCACACATTGCTTTCCAATTTCGATTTCTTCCGAATGAAGAACAATACATGACAATTCTATCTAGTACATCTTTCAGTCATTCATTATTTATTTACTAATTACATTAAGGTTCATACAAATAAATTAAAGAACATTTAGAAATCAAATCATGAATAATTAAATAAAATGTTGTCCATTATAGGGCCATCTAGTGACCAGCTTTTAACCCATACTCAAGAATACCGTCAGTTTGAATGTTTTTGATATATTGCGCAGCTCTTGTTGTATGGTTGAATGTGGACCCGTGTGGGTGTGGGTTTGTGTTTGGTTGGCGCCTTTCACACCTCCCTCTTTGTTGCACTGAGCTCCTGTTCTGTGTCACTCTGCACCGCACCGTGTAGCCAAGTGCTCTGTCAAGCGGTTTCATGTCGGACGGAGCTCAACTCCAACACAGCGGTGGTCACAGGGTATCGTGCATGCGGGCATGTGGCCGGGTCATTAGAATGCCCAGACACCGCTGAGCCCTGGAGCTCACCAGCTACACCACAA
This sequence comes from Lota lota, assembly GCA_026745465.1. Lineage (NCBI taxonomy): Eukaryota > Metazoa > Chordata > Actinopteri > Gadiformes > Lotidae > Lota > Lota lota. The sequence continues at coordinate 10,166,417 of JACYXH010000479.1, read as the reverse complement.
CCACACGGTCGCCTATTGGTAGTGGCCAACATAGACACCAGTTCTAAGGCCCGTGCCTTGGCTGGCAAACAGAGTGGAGCTCCTGCGCCGGTCGAAGCCTTGCCATGATTATGCGTCTTGCCTTCTTCTTCTCTTCGTCTTTTCTTCCAGTCTGTTTCGGCCTTGCCTTGGTTTGGTGCACTTTTGACTTGCGTTGTGTTGTGGTGTGTACTCGGCCGTTAGCGATGATGTCACTGTGTAGTCTGTCTCCTCATGCTTGCTGAGAAGGCTTTTTGTGTGCTGAACTTAATCCTATATTCACCCACCACCCTCTTATTTTGATTGATTTGAATTGGAAGTGCAGTTGTTTTAAAATGCATGACCAGTTTTTCAGTTTTAGTTTTAGATTTATTTTTTAAATGTAAACCAAGGCACAATGTGACACATCATATCGCTTTCCAACAGCACACTCATTTAAATATCTCATTTAGGTTTGTCAGGGCAAGGTCTAACCTCTAACCTCTCCTCTTCCCCCAACCACCACCACTACCACCACCACCACTGCTCCTCCTGCTCCTCCACCTGCACCTTCTCTTCCTCCTCTTCCTCAGCGCCTGGTGAAGATGAACATGCCCATCGCCGACGACAACACAGTGCACTTTACCTCCACCCTGATGGCTCTGATCCGCACCGCCTTGGAGATCAAACTTTCCTCAGGTCAGAGGTAGTATGGTAACGATGTCACACACCAGGCAGAGCAGCTGGTGGTTGTGATGTTGTGTACTGTGTGTATAATGCAGTAAGACATGCGTTGAACTGCAACCATCACCATGAATTGAAATTACAATGAGCCAAATCTTTTGCTCATTCCGACAGCGATTCACCGATAACAATGTTTGATAAAAATTTGGAAACTGCTTGCGCTCTGCTCATTAGTTAATTTTCATCCAAATGAAGACCTAACGTTCAACCAATAATATAACATCATGTATTCCCTCTTCATCATGAAAAGTCTCGAACTGGCGCACCTGGCAAGCATGTCAATGTGCTACGATCCAATCAAACCACAAAGAATCACATTACTCCCATGTTCTGTTCTTTGCTAATTACCTGTTTCACTTGTTTGTTTGTTTTTTTAACCATAAGCAAAGCTCCTCAGATATGTCACAGCACAGTAAACACAGGTGTAGCTCAGTACACTAATTATACGATAGCCAACGCTCCAGACAAAGCTGTATGAGTAAACAAAGTACTAGTTCTGTGGGTACTCTGGCAGCTTCAAATAAAATGCATCCAATATAGTCATTTCAGGACAAATCCGGTGTTGACCCAGATATTACACCCTGAAACATCGTGAAAACGGCCCCCACAAAGTGTGGCTATATCTTGGGATTGTATTTTGTCCCAGGATAATATAATTGAAAACTGTAGTTATCTAAATCTAAATATCCCCATGTGCAGATGTGTTCCGAGCCTGGTGCCCTGTGTTCTGAGCTGGGAGTGTGTATTTTCAAGGTCCCATTTGGACTCATTAGGACATTTCTGTGCTTGTTCCTCAGCTCATATGGCTTAATCACCCCCCTCTATCCCCCAGCTTTACCAACAGAATGAGAGCATTTTAATGAGCATCTCTTGTTTGTGCCGCATTGGGCCTGGTGCTCGTTATGTCTCTCTCTTTCATATCTGGTGCTCTCTCTCTCTTTCTCTACATTTCTCTCTCTTTTCTATCACTCTCCGTCTGTCTTTTCTCTATCTGTCTCTTCTCCTATCTATCTCTCTCTCTCTCTCTCTCTCTCTCTCTCTCTCATATTTCAGGGGACCATCTCAACTGGTAGAGCAAGGCATTAACTGCCAGGGGTTTGACTCCCACTGGAGTCATGTTAAGAACCAATGCTCATACATTGACACTCATGTATTGTAAGATGCTTTAGGATTACAGCATATGTTAACTTTGGTTCTCTGATGCCCCATCGCTGCTCAGCAGGGTTTCAAACTGGCAGCCACAGGGTTGGAAGACAAACACTCCAACTGCTAAGAAGCCCAATTACTTTCGGCCCAATTACAATTGCCATTTGGCAGGGCCCCTGTTGGCAGGACATCAGTCTCTGTTACGCATCCACCAAAAGGCAGACATGTATGTATTTAGATCATATCGTAAACCCCAACGTTCAAGCCTGTTGACATCCTTCCTAACCCCCACCTGCTCATTAATGAGAGAAACAAAAATACACTGCAAATCGCTTTCGAGATTTCCCAAATTTCCTGTCAGGTATTAATAAGGTACAACTCATCTTATCTTTGGGAAAATGGTTAGATGAGTGACAGGATAGTAACCGTAGTGTTGTGTCTCAGCAGGCATGGTTGCCCAGCGTATGAGTGATGCAGAGCTAAAGAAGGAGCTCTCCACCGTCTGGTCCAGCCTGTCCCATAAGACCATGGATCTCCTGGTCACCCCTCACAAACGTAAGCCCCCAACCCGGCAACCAGCCAACCCACCACCCTGCTACCACCCAGCTCCCACCCAGCTCCCGGAGACGCCTCCCCACCCAGCTGCCAGCTCTGGTGTTTTGCACTTTGTTTGTGTGTTTTGTTTGTGTGTTTTGTTTGTATGTGTGTGTGTGTGTGTGTGTGTGTGTGTGTGTGTGTGTGTGTGTGTGTGTGTGTGTGTGTGTGTGTGTGTGTGTGTGTGTGTGATTTGTGTGCGTGTAGATGTCTACTGTGAGTGGAAGTGAAGTGTCTCTGCTACCATCTTGTGGTAGAAATAGCCAACTGTCTTATGACGCATGTTTCAGCTGAATCTAGTTTCAATATGCGTCCCTGCTTCTCATGCTCGACATGCTAATGAGATGAAAGCTAAAAAATTTGTCAGCAGTTCTATTCACTGGTTCTCTCTCCTCTCTTTTCCTCTTGGCCCGCTGGGAAATCATTTATTTCCCTTCTCGTCGTGGATTTTCTCTCCTCTCTTTTCCACTCCAATCTGCTCGATCGTCTCTCAATTATTATCTTCTCTTCACTCTCTTCTTTTGTTCTCCTTTATTTTCTTTCCATCATCTTCCTTTGTTTTGCATAATCTTCTTTTCCATCCTCATTTCACTACACTTTTTTTTCTCTTCTGCTCTCCTTAATCCTCACCCCTTCTCACCCCACCCCTCCTATCCTCATCATCTTCTCTCCCCTCATCTCCTCTCCGCACCACTCCTCTCCCCTTCTCAATTCTCTCCTCTCCTTATCCCACCTCACCCATCCTCTCCTTTTCCTCGCCCCACCTCACCCTTCCTCGTCTGCTCTCTTCTCCTCACCTCATCTCATGTCCCCCTAATATCTCCACTTAACTCCTCTCTCCTCTCCTCAACTCCTCTCTCGTCAGCCAATGAGCTGACAGTTGGGAAGGTGTATGCAGCTCTGATGATCTTTGACTACTACAAGCAGAACCGAGCGCGTCGGCTGCAGCAGCAACTACAGCAGAATGCCCCTGGCTCGGTATAACACACACACACACACACACACAGACTGGGACATTACCACTCACATAAACACACACACGGACACAGCCACAGACATGCACGCACGTACAGACACGGACATGCACGCACACACACATACATACACGTACACACACACACACCCACATGAGCACACACACACACACACACACACACACACACACACACACATACATGCAAGAGCATACACACATGAACATACACACATACACAAACTGTAGATGAATGCATGGTATACATGGGCTGCACATACAAGTTTGAGCTCATGCACTCATTGATTGAAACACTGCACTAGTTGCACTAGTATCAACTTGACAACCATAATGCAGATATGCATGCTCCCTGCACTACACTGTGCTTGCCCTTGTGCTTGCCTAGAGAGATGGTACTACTGGACAGATGCATGGATACACATGTGTTGCATCAGACAGATGCACCTGAAGTCAGCTTTACTCACAAATAAAACAAATATCAGAGTAGATAATCTAACTGAGGGGAATCTGCTTTGGGCTGATGGTCCTTATTTTCTCACCCTGCAAACAGGCATGTGGATGCTTCCCACACACAGGAAGATGCATACACACACACATACACACACAGTTTCACACACACACACACACACACACACACACACACACACACACACACACACACACACACACACACACACACACACACATTCAAAGGCATGTGACATGCATGACTGCAAGCGCAACATGAATATACGAGGATATTCTCCTGCCTGTTCCCTGCTCTGGATGTGTTCAGCATGTGGCCCCTCCCTCTCTCCCCCTCCTCCACAGAGCAAGGTGGGGTCTCTGTTTAAGCCCCTGCTGCCTCTGACTCACCTGCAGGAGAAGGACCTGCCCATGATGCTCAACAGCGTGGAGCCCCCAAGCATGCTCCTCCAGACCCAGGCACGGGCCTCTGCCCCCTCCTCCACCTCCAGACCCAACGCCCTGGGGGTCAGACCCGGCCCGGGGGTCAGACCTAGCCCGGGGGTCAGACCCAGCCCGGGGGTCAGCACCCTCACCAACGGGGGAGCTTTGTAAGTTCTTAGAGAGACAGTGCGAGGGAGGGAGAGAGGGAGGGAGAGAGATAGAGCGGTTCACCACAGACAGCGAGAGGAGATGGAGAGGTTTACCACAGACAGAGAGGAGATAGAGAGGTTCACCACACAGAGAGAGAGAGGAGATAGAGAAAGGTTCACCAAAGAGAGAGAGAGAGGAGATAGAGAGGTTCACCACACAGAGAGAGGAGATAGAGAGGTTCACCACAGAGAGAGAGAGGAGATAGAGAGGTTCACCACACAGAGCGAGAGAGAGAGAGAGAGAGAGAGAGAGAGAGAGAGAGAGAGAGAGAGAGAGAGAGAGAGAGAGAGAGGACATAGAGGTTCACCACAAAGAGAGAATGAGAGGAGATAGAGAGGTTCACCACAGAGAAAGAGAGGAGATAGAGCGATAGAGTGGTAAGAGAAAGAGAATGATTATTTTCATACTGTGAGATGGCAAAATGATACACTCTTGATCGGCTGCCTTGTCCCAATGTGCATTGAGCGATTAGTTGAACAAGGCTGTAGACCTGCATTGCTCCTTTTTGTTAACGTTTTTCTGTGTTACCTCCAAAAAACGAGCAATGCTCCTATTGGTCAGTCGCCAGGACAGGGGCTGACATGGGAAGGATTTGTTGAGGAACATTTTGTCTGAGACATGAAGCTTCATCTGGGACCGCTGATTGTAGTCAAATTCACAGTGTTTGGAGCCCATAAAATGATCCCAAGACAATCATGGTATCCCTTCAAAATGTCCCCTAAGCTAGTCTGCACTGTTCTCTATTTTAACTAGGGGGGAGGGGTTATTTAAAATATGTTTATCAGCCTTAGATGGTAAACATATTTAGATAGGGCTTAGACCTCAATGTGGTCATGCAGCTGTTCCTAAAGCCATGAATAGTAGCTCCGCTCATTTGAACCATTTTCGTCATTAAAGTCTGATTTATGGTGCGATACATTGAAAGGTCAAAGTGCTTTATTATCGAATGTACAGTATGGTGTATGACCACAGCATGGTCGATCTGTACTGAAAATGTTCTGTTCTTTTTTCAAACTATTATGGCAAAGACAAGGGTCTTCCCTTCCTCTTCCTACTATGACATCAAATAGAGGAGATAATAAATAATGTGACTGTGTTATGATGTGTCCGCGTACCGCGTGTCCGATGCCCTCCCCCCCAGGTCAGGTCAAGAGGTCAGCGCCCAGGAGTCTTCCTCCTGGTTGGCCGAGAGGACAAAGGACGTCCCCCGGGGGAGGGGCAAGCGCACGCTCTCCAAGGGCCAATCAGACGACACGCCGGACGCCGCCCCTCAGGTACTGACCAATGGATGGACTCATTTTCTATGTGGTTAAATCTCAAGGGAGAGAAAACAAAACAATGGAAACCCATCTCAGAGAGTAGGAGTTATCTTCAAATTCACCTGGTATGACCCGCCCATTTTTGGCTGTGTATCTGTTGGGGAAATGATATGATAAAGGTAAGCTTAACCTAACAAAAAGTATGGTTACTTCCTTGTTGCTCTGAAAAAATAAGGTGAACACAGGAAATAGAACTGGTGTCCACCCAGATAATTTTAGAAAGAATACATAAAGTCCTCTTCAGCAAGACAATCAGAATATACCTACCTGTACAAGTGGACTTTACCTGTTCAGGTACCTATACCTGCCTGTACAGTTTGACAGTCTGCATGTGTGTTAAAGTGGGTGTGTGTATGTGTGTGTGTGTGTGTGTGTGTGTGTGTGTTGTCCAGGAGTCGGTGGAGCTGAGGAACATAGAATCTAGTACCATCAGAAAAGGGGCAGTAGCGTGCTTAGGGGATCTGGGCCCGGGGGCCCTGGGCCCCGGGACCCCCGCTGGCCAGGTGACACCCGGCTCCGGGCTGCAGAGCCAGGGCAGAGCTGTGTCCATGCCCCGACTCAATACTGAGCTACAGGTAAAGAGGATTCTAGAAACACAACAATACAAACACATGGGCAGTAGTTTAAATGTGCTGTAGGTACGATTTGAGAGAGAAGAGAGAGAGAGAGAGAGAGAGAGAGAGAGAAGAGCAGAAAAGAGCGGAAGAGAGTTGTTTTTAAACCAAACAACCAAAAAAACGTCCTCTCCCTCTCTACTCTACTCCCTCTCTCCCTACATTTCTCCGCTATTAAGAAGTGTTGCATTTCACGCACCTGTGATCGACAAACAAGATGAATTCTGAGAATCAGTCCCAGAAAAGATGCCATGAATGGCCAGAAATAACGCAGGAGTGGTCCAAAATCTAAATTGGGTCATACAGAGGCGGGAACAGTCAACTCGAAACGGATATTCTCACAGCGTATTTCTCTCAAAAATAGCTGATGGATGGCTATGCCATTTCTAAGAAGTTACACTCAAATTACAGTTTTCAATCTTACCTACAGCATTATCAACAGTTGAGGTAGACATTAGTGACATTTATGCTACCTTATTGAAACTATGCATTATTATATGTTATACCATTATACATAGGGGTCTATAGTGTCTCAGTGACTAAAGCAGTATTGGGTTCTTACTCAAAGAAAAAACATATTAAAGGCTGCATTATACAATCAAGGAGGCCATTCACTTTAAAACTGTGGCTTGATATCCTCTTCTGACCATGTAACCTAATATTACATTCTTTCAGATAATGACTGAGAGAAGAAGGTCAGGGAGAGTAATTTCCTTAGTGGCACTTGAAAAACTCCAATCTTAATCTTAATAAATTTTCACCTCTTTCCCAGAATCACAATGAACTCCTCGTTTATGGAGTGATATTGATCGATTGGCCGCATTAAAAGTGCATTTCCCACCGCCCTCCCGGGGGGTGGAGAACCAGTGATTTTTAATACAGGCCCTCAGACAAGAAGCAGCAGAGGTGGCTCCAGTCATCAGCCAATCAGTCTCCGCTTGTGATTGGCTGTTGCCTCCACACCCATAGGAGGGTAAATCAAAACCAAGGCCACCGATGTAAAATGCCTCAACTGATCTGTTGGTGCAATAGACGGTAAAAAGTATGGACGTAGACATGTCACCCAATGGTTTACAAAATAGTTTTGAGGGTGCAGGTCTTGCATATACAGAGGAAGTCGTTCTGATTGGAGGCCCAAATGAGAGGGAGTTGTTTGAGTAGGAAATCGACTTGCTAATGCAATTAACATGGTTTCGGGTCATTAGCAAAGTAGTAGAGAGTATAGAGAGTGAGCTAAAGTGTGTTGGTGTGGCATCTGTTGTTTAGTTTTGTTCTCCATTAGCGCTACACTACAGCTGGCCGTAACATTGCAGCTAGCCAAAACACTGCTGCTAGCCATGACTTTGATCATCATTACTTTGATACAATGGCCAGGTTGTCGAAGTAATGGTGTGGTTCTGATAACGGCATCACTCAGAATGTGTAGATAAAGTACACATAGCTTAGAGGACGAAGACGGAACTTAAATACTTAGACTTAGATGATATTATGATGAAGAAGTGGACTTAGTAAGTGGCTTTGTATTCTTTATAAGAGAGAGAGAGATGTAGAGCGAGAGGTAGAGAGAGAGTTAGTTAGTTAGTTAGAGAGAGAGAGGGAGAGAGGTGGAGAGACAGAGAGGTAGAGAGAGAGAGAGAGAGTGGTAGAGAGAGGGAGAGAGAGAGGGAGTAGGGGGCTTGCGGCACAGTGTCATCACCTTCTAATAAGTACAGAGACCAGTTAGTTCAGTTCCTGACTGCATATTCCCTCGGCTGGCCTCCGTCCAGAACATGTGCTCGAAAGAACAGAAGAGAGAGAGGGGGGGAGAGAGAGGGAAGGAAGATATAGATAAAGAGAGTGCCAGAGAGAGATGGGTAGAGAGAGGGAGTGAGACAGCTAGAAAGATGGAGAAAGAGAAAGAGACATGGAGAAAGTCTGAGAGGGAAAGAGAGAGAGAGAGGTGTCATGTGATCTGTGAATACCGACACAGAGGGCTACTGGGGATGCAACGAGTGATGAAAGGGATCAAGAAAGTGTATAGGTAAAGACCAGGAGAACCACACTTCTGCCTAGGTGCCCGACGCAGAATGGTGTAGTAAACAGTTCACACAGCAGGCGGCGCTCTACTCCCACAACACTACCTATCCCATGTTCGTTCTCTAAGAACTCCCCTGTGATCCAGAGCTCCAAACATCTTAAAATGAAGAAGTAAAATAATAATAATGCCATTATGAATATGTTAACAACCTCTTTTCTTCTTACCTTCCTCGCTCCTTTCCTTTCCTACCTGTTCTTCAATGACCGGACAGCGGATGAATTTGCACCCTGGGACCCTGGCTGTATGTACCCCCCCTTACCCACACACACACACACACATGCACACACACACACACACACACACACACACACACACACACACACACACACACACACACACACACACACACACACATATACCTATTTTATCCTTCCCACATGGCGTTTAGGCCTTTACCCCTGTCACACAAACAACATCAACACACACACATACAAACATTGTTATTAAGCTGAACCATACTTGACCGCCTGACACCCGCGCACACCCCCCATGGCTCTGTAGAGCCTCCCTAGGTACCGTGTCTGGATCTTGGGTCTCCGCACCTGCTCCATCATCGCTCTATATGGAGTAATGTAATCCTAATGTAATCATAGCCTTGCAACCAGACAAAGATGCCATTTTTTCGTTGCTCAGTGCTGCGTCACTTGTTTCGTTGCTATGATTGGTTGTGGGCCTATCCAATTGCGTCCAGAGGCATTTTGGTCTGCGCCCGTTGGTGACGCCCTTTGGAAATCGAAAATGAACGGAGAGGTTCCAGACTAATTGCAGTTTGCAATTCGTCTGGCGATGCCAGGCTAATGTAATCCAGCATTTAATATGCACCTGCAGCTGTAAACCTTCAAGGCGCGGCTCTGCAGGTGGCCCAACATATGGCTGGACAGGGCTTGGTGTTGCTTTGAGCTCAGCTGACTTGTTTGGTTTAGCAAAAGGTTCTTATTAGTGGAATGCATACGTCTATTACAAGGGTTGTTCTGTAAACAGGATCAGACGGACACAGCAACCACATTATTTAAACTGTGTACTATCATGACTTGCACATGCATTCACAAGTCTGTTTAGATGTGCTGTTGCACCTTAATTGCCGTTTTGTAAATTGCTATATGTTGTTTGCTAATGTATTTTTGTCAGTTGGTTGTCGATTGAACCGGTAGATAGTTTCAGTCAATTAACAGATTAATGTATGCACCTCCATTCATGTACGGCTTATCCTATCGGCAGTAAAGACTCTAAGTGACAGTGTTCTTCAGATTCCGATATTTTATTAATCCCAGGGGAAATTGTTTCTTCCACAAAGGCTCTGCTCAAGCACTCTCTGATGTGATGCCCTACTTTCCCATCTGGGAACGATGAAGTAAATCTAAAGATAGAAAGGACTTTATATAGAACAAAACACAAAAGATAAGATGAGCAAGAGTTAAACATACCAAGTAGTGTGTAAACATCCAAAATAAAACAAAACAGCAAGACAATGAAAATTATAGAAGAATATGCATATATACATACACTATATTGCCAAAAGTTTTGGGACGCCTGCCTTTACATGCATATGAAGGTTAATGACATCCCATTCTAAATTCGTAGGGTTTAATATGGAGTCTGCCCACCCTTTGCAGCTATAACAGCTTCAACTCTTCTGGGAAGGCTTTCCACAAGGTTTAGGAGTGTGTTTATGGGAATTTTTGCACAGATGTTGGACTCTGTGCAGGCTAGTCAAGTTCCTCCACACCAAACTCGCTCATCTATGTCTTTATGGACCTTGCTTTGTGCACTGGTGCGCAGTCATGTTGGAACAGGAAGGGGCCATCCCCAAACTGTTCCCACAAAGTTGGGAGCATGAAATTTTCCAAAATGTCTTGGTATGCTGAAGCATTAACAGTTCCTTTCACTGGAACTAAGGGGCCAAGCCCAATCTCTGAAAAACAATCCCACACCATAATCCCCCCTCCACCAAACTTTACACTTGGCACAATGCAGTCAGGCATGTACCGTTCTCCTGGCAACCGCCAAACCCAGACTCGTCCATCGGATTGCCAGAAAGAGAAGCGTGATTCGTCACTCCAGAAAACACGTCTCCACTGCTCTAGTGTCCAGTGGCGGTGTGCTTTACACCACTGCATCCAACGCTTTGCATTGCACTTGGTGATGTAAAGCTTAGATGCAGCTGCTCGGTCATGGAAACCCATTCCATGAAGCTCTCTACGCACTGTTCTTGAGCTAATCTGAAGGCCACACGAAGTTTGGAGGTCTGTAGCTATCGACTCTGCAGAAAGTTGGCGACTTCTGCACACTGTACGCCTCAGCATGCGTTGACCCTGCTCTGTGATTTTACGTGGCCTACCACTTTGTGGCTGAGTTTCTGTTGTTCCCAATTGCTTCCACTTTGTTATAATACCACTAACAGTTGACCGTGGAATATTTAGTAGTGAGGAAATTTCACGAATGGACTTATTGCACAGGTGGCAACCTATCACGGTACCACGCTTGAATTCACTGAGCTCCTGAGAGCGACCCATTCTTTCACAAATGTTTGTAGAAGCAGTCTGCATGCATAGGTGCTTGATTTTATACACCTGTGGCCATGGAAGTGTATGGAACACCTGAATTCAATGATTCGGAGGGGTGTCCCAATACTTTTGGCAATATAGTGTAATTAATCTCTCTCTCCCTGTCCTCTGTCACAATCCATCTTTCTCCCACTCACTCTCTCTCTCTCTCCTACGTTCTCTTCCTGTCACGGTTGTCTCTCTCTCTCTCTCTCTCTCTCTCTCTCTCTCTCTCTCTCTCTCTGTATATCCCTATATCCTTCTCTCTGGCTCTATCTCACTCTCTCTCTCTCTCTCCTGGTTACCTTCGACAGCCCGTTCCTGACAACAGCCCGATGAGACGCTCCGCCTCCACAGTGGCACCACAGCGCCTCCCGGAGGTCAATCTGCGCGACTACACCCTGGAGAAGCCCAGCCAGGAGCGGAGCCACCACCACCACCATCACCACCGCTGCCACCACCGCCGGGAGAGGGACCGGGAGCGGGGAGAGAAGAAGCAGAGGTCCCTGGACAGATCGCTGGGCGGACAGCACGTCGCTAACACTACTGGAGGTCAGCCACTTGGGGTGCCAGAGAGGAATTAGAGTAGCTCACAAATCAGACTTTAGATTAATATCTAAAGTCTGATGACGGACTAGCACAAAATAATATTTGGCTTAAACAGATAACACAAACTTGAAAATAGTTCAATCCTTTCAAATGTTGGTTTCTGGACCCCCAGAAGTTCTGGTATAACATGGTAGGATTGTTGGATCCGGGATAACAGATAGAGTAACAATATGATAACATAACTTATAACATAAAAAATGACTGGGTTCCAATACTGACTTAATAACAGCTGGCATTAAAGATGTGTCTCTAGGCATCAGTTCTGTGTTTCACCTCTCAGCATGTGGACAACAGCATCCACTCATTTTTTAATCTCTTTTCAAAGTAAGAGATACTTTAGCTGGTATCTACTTTGCCTTAATGCAGGCATGCTGGCTACCTGCATTCCAGATGTTGAACAGACAGCAGTACACTTCTATAGTTTTTTACTCCTTAAATAAAAAAAAATGAAGTACCAGGAGGCCTGTATCCATGGCAACAGTGATCAACAGCCTCCTTGGACATAATTTAGTTTGGCTGCTCAGACAGTGTTATGAATAAAGTGTTGTGTTATGAAAAGCGGCTATGTTAGGTCTACAGGTAGATCTACCCTTCAAGTACAACCTACACCCATAAGCTACAGCCTGCAGTGTGATCATCTTGAACTGTAGGGTTAAAAGGAATAGCTAATGTAATTGGCTGGGTTCTAAAACAAATAATTTGCATTAGGGAGAAAACCAAAAAATAGCAATAGTTTAAATGAGAGATAGTTGTGTGCACAAGCTTGGAAAAAATATTAGTGAACATGAAATACATTTTAAAATCTTGTCTTGTGGATATTTGGATCGCATCCTATTGGTTATACTACAATAGACAGACAGACAGACAGACAGACAGACAGACAGACAGACAGACAGACAGACAGATAGATAGATAGATAGATAGATAGATAGATAGATAGATAGATAGATAGATAGATAGATAGATAGATAGATAGATAGATAGATAGATAGATAGATAGATACTACTAGTACTATATATACTACTGCAATGTATTATATACATCCTTCTGCCTGGTTTCTATGAGGTCCAATGATTCTCCCCACACCTCATGTAAGCTGGGGGTTTGATCTCAGACACCCGCTCTGTGTGTGTGAGTGTGTGTGCGTGCGTGCGTGTTTGTGTGTTCAGTGTCGTCTCACACAGATGGTCTTTGTTGTCCAGATAAAAGAGACAGACAGGCAAACCAATAATTTGTAGCCCCCCTCTCCCCCCTCCATCAGAGGAGGGGGTAGAGGAGGGAGAACATGTGAGAACCATGGTTGGTGTGAGTAGGGCTACTGGTTGTATAGCTGTCACCGAGTTACAATGCTACCGAATGGCTTTGGGGAAAATGTTTGACGAATATTCATAATGACCATTTTCATATTGAGCAATACATTAAGCACATCACACATTTAAAACGATACATTCAGTATGACCTAACTGCTTATTATGATGTACATTATACATCCCATACTGGAAATGTGGGTGTCACAGCAGAAAGTACCGGATCTGAAGTATTACAGATATACAAAACAAAAATACTGCAGACAACAAAAATATATGAATCTATCTCTATAAACAGACTAGTACAAGTACAAATTACATGGAAGTGCAGATCTTGAATGTAAACTTTTCTAACATAAAATAATAAGACAGTTATTGGCAGTAGCTAAAATGAAACTACATTGGTCTCTTTTTCCTCTTCCATGAAGGTACTCCAGGGGACCCGCCGCTCGACCCTGCCCAGGCCAGCTCCTCCTCCTCCTCCAGGGACAAGGCCCACGAGCGGGGGCGTTCCCACGACCGGAAGCACCGCCACGCCCCTGTGGAGAAGCAGCGCTACTACTCCTGCGACCGTTACTGCAGCCGCGACCACTGCCACGCCAAGTCTGCTAATGCTAGCTGCGCCACATCGCCCAGCGAGATGCAGGACGCCGGCTTCAGCAAGCAGGTGGGCGCGCCGGGGCCACAGCTAGCGGCGTTACAGCTAGCGGCGTTACAGCTAGCGGCGTATAATGACTATAATAAATAATAAATAATAATCTATAATAACATTGCGCTGCGTGAATGTGGTTGTTTATCTGCATACATTGTAATTAAAACAAAAATAAATATGCACGTTGTTTTTTTTACGCAAAACAACGTGAAATAATTTGATTCTCGCTATAACGCCATCTCGGGAATAATACAGTCAGTCATTTAGGGACCCCATCTCGAAGGTTGATTGGTTAATTGGGTCAATTGTAAGGATAATCAAGAATTGAAGAATTTAGAAATTGTGTGTATTCATGATGTTCTATCTCTGGGAAACAAAACATATTGTTGAACTCTGACTCCTGCATGCTCTCTGCCTAACTTTCTCTTCTTCCTGCATGTGGAACAGCCCCTCATGGCCTTTGATCTCTCTTTCTACGTCCTGTCTTTCCTCATCATCATTTCCTGGCCATTAACATCTCGCTCGTCTCCATCTCGTTTGTGACGAACTCCCGTTTCTTTGTTACAATCCTTCATCTTGTACTCTTGGCATTTACATTATTTTCCTTATATAATTTTTCCTTCTGGCCTTCTTTCCTTTATCTCCCTCCCCTTCCTTCCTTCCTTCCTTCCTTCCTTCCTTCCTTCCTTCCTTCCTTCCTTCCTTCCTTCCTTCCTTCCTTCCTTCCTTCCTTCCTTCCTTCCTTCCTTCCCACCCTCCTGGTGGCCCTGTCTCCTATCTCCTCCTCTCCTCTCTCCTCATCTCTCCGTCGGTTCACATTGCTTGTCCACTCTTCATTCAGGGCAGCAGTTGGGTTAGGGGCAGTCTGGCCACCCTCAGCTCCACCTCCAGCACGCCAAGCCGCGGACGCCGCCAGCTGCCCCAGACCCCCCCCATTCCCCGGCCCAGCGTGGCCTACAAGACAGCCAACTCCTCCCCGGTGCAACCCGCGTCAGACCCGAACTCGGTCAGCCCGGGCCGGATGAGCCGAGGCATTTCAGAGCATCACGCCCTGCGACACAGCGCCTCTTCCTACCGCCACGTCCCATGTCCCGTCACACGCATCAGCTCAGAGCCCTTCCTGGGCCAGGGCTGCGGCTACGAGCCCCTGCTGGGCCCGGGCCAGGGAGGCTACTGCTATGGCTACCCGCGCAATGCAAGCCCCTGCAGTAGCCTCCAGGACGGGTTCTCGCTGTCACCCAGCTCCCTGCCCCCGGGGCCCTCCCCTGGGGCCGGACTGCCCGATTACGCTGGGCCCTTGCCGTCATCCCCGCGGTACAGTCGAAGGGGCCCCAACGGATACCACTTTAGTTTCCCCAGCAGCGGGGGGCCCCGGGCCCCCAGGTATTACCAGGAAGTGGAGGAGGACGAGTGGTGCTAGCATGGCTACAACTAAACAACCCACGCTGGTGTTGTTTTGGTTTGGTTAATTTAACACATTATTTGAGGAATTGTGATGAGTTTTATCATCCTTCTTTGGAGGCTTTGGTTTACATGGTTGTGTGTGTGTGCGCGTGTGTGTGGGTGTGTGTGTATGCGTGTGTGCGTGCGTGTGTGTGTTTCAGTATGTGTCTGTGTGCGTGCATGTATCTCATGTTTTACTTCTACCCTAGATGAAGGAGAGAAAAATAAGATGTGTTTTTGTTGGAGAGGTCATATTTAAAACTGTAAAAAAAAGACCACTAAAGTTTGGTTGTTTTGGTTCTGGGACTCAACCATCCCATAACACTGCCTGATCCCTAGAAACATTCCCTGAGCGGACAGACAAGTCTTCAATCTGATGTCTTCACTTTGATTCCTCTCCTGCTCTTCTGTTCTACTGTTTCCCTCATTGACTTGAAGCAAAGCATGGCAGAAAACAGTGATGGGAGATTCCTTGATTAACTTATTTGGTTTGTTTTATAGAACGTGTACCTGTAGTTGTTACCTTTTTTCATTGTGCGCATATTTTTGGTATGAAACGACCAGAGGAAAGTTTGTTTATGTAAAAGAAAAGCATTTGTTGTTTTGTGTCAGGTCAGCTGTTTGTTACGTAGTTGTTTGCAATGTTTCCGGAACAAAGTGCCTCTCCTTTTAGATAATACTGTAGACACAAAAAATGCAACATCCATTGTTTTCTATGGCGGCAGATCCTGAGTAGCCGATTGGTTCCCGACGTAGCGCTCCAAGGAGAACCAGTCGTACAGGACGCCTTAAAGCGCACGCCACACCACGCCGTTTACGTTTCTGACGCAAGCAACTGAGCACCTCATGCTTGTTCACATTCTTCTCTTTATGTTTGTCTTCTCCGGGGTGCGACTGTCACTCAAAATGTATGGGTGTGGGTTGTACGCCAGTGGACTAAAAACAAAAGCACTACCACTTGAGATAACGTCAGTAACGAGCGTGCATGTTTGTATAGAAGGTAGCGCTCGTTTCATTTGTGTGTTTATGTTTTCCTCTGTTGCCTTTCCACTTCCTGGTGCGACTGTAGCCGCACATTAGGAAAGCTGCATGCAGGAGTTTAGGGATGGAAGACCCAAAATGGCTGACACAGATCCATTCCAGCTCTTATTGGCTGTCTTAGTCACAGACAGGTCAGGGGGTGTATGTTTGAGTATGTTTGATTGTGTGAGGGAGGGATAGGGGGTGGGGTGAGAGAGAGAGAGAGACGAGAGAGAGAGAGCACATATGCACATGTGGGTTTAACTGTCTGTATTCTGACCTGTTCTTCTTTAGCTTCCATTCCCAACAGAGTAATGTACCAAACACTGTCCCAACTTCAACATGCAACCTTTACCATTTGCACAGTGGGTGGACAACACCATCCATAGCCTACCGGCGACACAGTGTACGGATATCTATAAAGATACACTGGCTTCAGTCCTGTCATGAGCACACACAGCTCAACAAGCAACTTCAGAGAAGGGTGTGTTTCCACTTAGACAGACAGAGGGGCAGGCCTGTCGAGGTTAGTCCCCTCCCCTTTATTCCTACACGTGGGGAGTGAGAGAGGCAGAGGGGCCTGTTTTGAGGCAATGACCGACGAGTGACTACACCCACGGAGTGCAGTGTAAGAGAGTAGGAGAGCAGGGCTATGCAACACGGGTGATCGTCGAGGGAGAGAACAGAGACTTTTTCGCTCCATTCTGTAGCTTTACATGCTGGTCTTCACAGAATCAGACATCAGCATGAACGTGACCAAATGTTTTATATCTATATCTATACACAAAAGGTACGAAAACGCATACAAAAAGAATACAAATGATTACAATGCATAAGGTGAGACGCACACCGTGTAAAGCAGAAAGAATTACAATACTTAGGAATACAGCAACTTTATATATCTGCATGCATTACATTTACCCAAGTATCCCACGTTGACCAGGGCTGCCGCCGGCATCAATGATTCCAGATGGATGTCCGTGTGTTCTGTCCCTTTTCACTCTGGGGCCTCGGACACGCGGTAAAAACATGTTAACTTAAGACGTGAACACAACTTGACTTGATTTACGTTCATCACATTCCATTTAGCCTACCGGGGCCCAATTTACAGGCAGGCATACAATTAATTTTTGAAAACGATTTGTCATCCAAAAGAAAGTACATTTAAAGCGTTGACATGCCTTTGTCCAATATTGGCGGTTGGAACTTGTGTTCATTCACTACCGAGTTACCCAGATTTTGTTTCTCTGCATCACAGACAACGTAGGATTTATTTTGTCCTTTTTTCTTCGTGCATGACAATGTATGTGCATGTAAAAGCCTTAGTACTTTTTGATACTATGTGTTATTTTTTTATTTTTAATATTTGATATAAATAATGGGGGATTGTTGAACATTTCTAATTAAAAAAAGGTAAATTAACACAGTATTGAACATTGTTGATAGTTCCGCCTGTGTCCCAGAGCTGGAAGAATCATTATTTACGTCTTCGGATACAGTGACTTGTTGCCTGATTTTATGTTTCTCAGCCAGATTTTGAATTCTGCAGTTGTTTCTAAATTTAACATTTTGTAAGAAGCAAAGGTCCTTGAAATAAAAAAAAGAATAAAATCAAACCACGTGTGAGTAGGATACAGTCTGTGCGTGTGCTTGCATACGCGTGTGTGTGTGTGTGTGTGTGTGTGTGTGTGTGTGTGTGTGTGTGTGTGTGCTTGCGTACGCGTGTGTGTGTGCTTGCGTACGTGTGTGTGTGTGTGTGTGTGTGTGTGTGTGTGTGTGTGTGTGTGTGTGTGTGTGTGTGTGTGTGTGTGTGTGTGTGTGTGTGTGTGTGTGCCCGTGTGAAAATCGGATTGTCATACAAGTTCAACAAAATAGCAATTTGTGAATGGGGGTGGTCTGAGCGCTGCATGCAAATCAGTGTATCACAATAGGTCAGGATCCTCAGTGGTGGGCGCGGCCGAGTTGCACAAGGTGGAATGTGGGAATAAGACAATTCAACTCATGTTTTCCAAAGCAAATCTTGTTCTGCGTGTCAGTTGAGACGGACTGTGTCTACACAGCGTTGACTACAACACCGTGTTGACTATGAGCGGTTTGTCATCTGTAGGTCTACGGGACGCACGAAGGACGCCATGTTTGCGGTAAAGGACTCAGAGATTTTAGTGATATATTTCTTCTTGGTCTCCTTGGCCGGTCAAGTGTTCGGAAGCGGAATGGACGTCCAGCGTAAAGGTAAGAATCATATTCAGGTGAATATTTTATTGACTTCTTTATCATTTCCACGTGTATTTGTTTAGTTTTTTATGTTTGATAGGCTGCTTTTAGAGTTTGTTGTAATATTCTCTAATCCTGTTAAACTAGACAAGAATATATTTCAAAGCTTTAAGGTGTCCGTTGTAGGGGTTTGTAAAAGAAAACGTGTTGTGTTGCAGTACCGTCCCACTCCACTGGGGGTAGCTATTGCTAAAGCATTCAGATGTTCCCAATTAGGTCGGTCGTTATCTACCTCGTTAGTGTTTGGACTAACTAGTAAATATTACACTCATAGACTTGTTCTATACATTTTAAGTAAGGCTATTACTTTATAGGATATTTTGATATTTTTTCTCAGGTGCACACTTATTTTTGTCATTCACATTTAAATGAGAATGAAACATGCCTGTGTTAGATTTAAATTGACCAATAATCAAAATGACAAATTCCACAGTTTAGCCAAGGGGGGTGGGGGAGTGTGATCCGCCTTTGATCCGTGACAGACCTTCATGTGCTCGCCCTTGTCCCCGCTGCATTAATGTGATGTCATGACGTGAGAGATTACCAGATTGTCGGATTGTCATCCGCGCGCTCTGCTGTCGGTTAACATTTGATCAAAGCCCGGTCCGTCAGCCCGTGAGAGAGAAGCCGGGGCATCGATCCAAACACCTGTGTGTGTGTGTGTGTGTGTGTGTGTGTGTGTGTGTGTGTGTGTGTGTGTGTGTGTGTGTGTGTGTGTGTGTGTGTGTGTGTGTGTGTGTGTGTGTGTGTGTGTGTGTGTGTGTGTGTGTGTGTGTGTGTGTGTGTGTGCGTGTGGCGCACGAGACAGGGTGTCATGCTTGTTTCAGCAAAGTGCAAATTAAAAATGTGGTTCAAACATGGAGCAGGTTTGCTATATAACTATATAAGATTAGCACTATAATACCATAAGATGAGATAATGTAAGTTTAGAACCTGTAATAATGTACATGGAAAGGGAGGGAACCCTCTTCATATGTCAGTCATAATCAATAAAGTCCAACAGTGTAACATAATTATAACCTTTATTTTATACTATGCTGCAGATCAGAATGACTAAACAGTAACTAGTAGTTGCTGGGCTGATGAAGTGACCTCCACCTCCTGTAGATCAGAATGGTTCTCTATGGTCTTATTATTAAAGCTAGTGTGGGCAATTTATTTTAGAAGCATTTTTTGTTATATGTTTGTTGAAATTGTCTTTACATGCCAACAGCAATCAATAAATGCTCTGCCAAGAAAAAAAAAAGCCAGTATCTGTGGCTGTCGCAGGACTGTAATTAGCACATCCAATCATTTAATTCATCCCAAATGTAAATATTGGATGGCCTACCTATCTGTCTACCTAACTAGCCGGTGGCTACCTGCGTGCACTCTGCCTGTGCACTCATTGCACATGACCAGAGTCTTCCACATGGCTAGGCAGACATATTGTTAAAGCTAGCGAGCTAGTAATGTAATTTGGGGGAGTGGCTTTGGAGGGTGGCCTGAAGGGAAGGATTTTATAAAATACTTACAAAATCTAGCTTACTCTGGCTGGTTGCTCCAAAATGCCTACCCTATCTTAAAAAGGTCTTCTGACATTGGCACGGAGCGAGCACTTCTTCATCGGGCGCGTATGTGAAGTTCCACGTCACTAGTCTTTTTTTGCCGGTCAATGATTTATGCGTACGCAAAGACTTGCAATCCTCTCAGAGCTTAGCAGCGCGTTACCCCTCTGTGTGTGGGTTTGCGGCATATAGTCGCTGATTGGTCGAGCGGGGAACATGGGCAGTGTTTGATTTTGTTTCTGACAGCCAGACACCGGAATAAAATGAATGCACCCGGCGAAATCAAAATGTTGCGATACACCAATCCCGTTTCAGCAGTACATTTAACCAATGTTGCTACATTTTTATAACATGGATTAAATTACCTTTTCAAAATATTTTGGCGGCGGCAAGGGAAGGACCATGGTATTGGTGTACTAACAACTCTCGGGCCCCACACACCGCGCGACACCAAGAGTTGCCTTTTATTCAACACACACAACACAAAACACGCATGTCATGCCCCCCCACCATGACTACCTCGGTGGCGGTGCCGCTTCCGCTGACCCTCCCAGTGTCCCTTGCAGCACAGAGCACGGCGATCATGACTGTGATCGCCACATAATGTTAAATGGAGCAGACGCGATCTCACGTCTGCTCACAGCCTGCTCGTCTGTACCCCATGTGCACACATTAACGTGACGTGGACGTATAAATGCAGGCAGCTCTGTAAAGATCTGCGTTGTGTCTCTGAGTCCCAATGCAGATCTTCCCGAACGTGGGGTCTGCTGAAGTGTGAATGCAGCTTTACTGTACCACCATGGGATGTTGATCAGATTACAAGCTGTTTCAACATCTATACCTATAGTGACATCACACTTGGGCATGTCCACCCAGGTGTCTATGATGGATAGGTCAGCCTACCAGTTGGTACCGTCCACTTGGTAGGCTGATGGGTTGATCTATCTATCCTACCAGTTGGTACATTCCACTGGGTAGGCTGGTCTATCTATCTTACTTCAGGGTGGACACACACACACACACACACACACACACACACACACACACACACACACACACACACACACACACACACACACACACACACACACACACACACACACACACACACACACACACACACACACACACTTTTAAAGTTGAATCCCCTACTCGCCACCCGAGGCATGTGACCCTGGAGTCAAACAGGCCGATTTATCATGCCGGTGGTGAGACAGGCCTGACACGCCTCTTGGATCACTGCCTCACCGTCTTGGTGGTTGCCCTGATGACAACAAAATGCTGTTTCTTTCTAATACATCGGGCATGGCGACCTATGACCTCGGCCATCAAAACGATGATGTCACCTACGTAAAATGAAAGCGAGTGCACGCGGTAATGACGTCGCCGGGGTCAGATGATACGGTGTCGCGTTACTCCGTAAACGTTTTGCAAACATTCACGTGTGACAGCTGGAGCGTTAGGAAAACAATCATCCCCGGTAAAGTTATCCCTCTGTTGGGTAAGCGATACCTCCGGTGAAACGTATTAGCGTAGATTACAATGTGCTGTGTTTGAAGTGTTTTGTGTTTGAAGTATAGTCTGTTTTCTTACACACACACACACACACACACACACACACATACACATACACATACACATACACATACACATACACATACACACACACACACACACACAATTAAAGATTAAATAGTGCTCTGAAACATCTAAACCTAACCATGCAAGAGAAAAGTCATTTCATCATAGACATGATTTGGACTCATTTGTTTGGAGATAAAAAATGGCAGATAAGGAACCCTGTAACCAGCTTGTTCTGTACAATCATCCTCATCTCCTCAAATGACAGGACTTCCTGTCATCTCTGTTAAGTCTGGTGTCTGGTCCACGTCTCAATGGTACATGAGTTCAAAACTCTCTGTTTTCCTGGGAGACCGACGTTTTCTAATGTATCCACTTGGATGGATAGTTTGAAGTGTTTTGGTGGACGAAAAACCTGTTATAGTTCAGAGGCAAGGCTGAAGTGCAGGAAGATGCCATAAACCCTATCTGTGACCCCTAATTTTGACATGTATCATAAAATAAATTCCCTGCATCTTTGGAGAAAAACTTTTGCTTTATAACTGAGTAACTGAATAACTAAATGGTCAATCAGTTTGGTTGCCATGGTGACGTTCGGGTTTAGGTCAACACTTTCTAGCACTCGTAAACACCTTAATACTTTAATAGTTTTGATATTAAATGAAACGTTAAACCGGCCAACACCTTCCACACACTCTCAACAAACACACACGTACACAAACATACAAAGGTACACACAGCAACTGCCAAGCTAAACAACCCCTTTACGTCTGTGGCAGAGTTGGAATCAGGAATATATAACTGTATATTTTGTTTGAAGACTTTAGACTCTTTTGCAACTCTTAAGACAAAATTGGTTATTTGATTTGATAATTTCATGATGTCAATTGTTTAGATTAGTGCTTAAGTACGATTCCCACCTGGGGTTCTGCTTCATGTCGTCCCCTCTCTTCTTCGACCCACTGTCCTGTCCATAAAGGCACAAAAAAGTCATGCAACGTTGTATAATTCTGTTTTATTCGAAACGTCGGCAACCTGTTGAGAAGTCCTGATTTCGATATTGATATGATTAATTCCACATGAAAACCAATGCTTCATGTTGTCCTCTCGGTGATGATATTTCACCAATAACTACAGAACGCATTAAAGCAGCTTGTGAGGTGAGGGTCATCACGCCGCATAGCTGTGTCCCGAGCAGATCTAGTCATTGCGCCACAATTAGCCACAATACCCCTAAAGCAGTGTTGGGTTTCACCTTCATAGTCAAATGTGTATCTTCTCCCTGTCAGGGAAATTAAGAAATATCTCTGGGTCATGCTCTGGATGGAGGATGGAGAAAGATTTGAATGTCGACTAAATCTCTGTACTTGTCAGCAAGCTTTAGGGTTAACATTCCTGGATAGCTTGATTGTAACCAAAGACCCTTCCTCACTAATAATACCTTATTGTATAGGCAGCTATCTTCACTAAATTAGTCCGGAGGCATTTCCCTGTAAATATTACTGTCAAATGTTTAATGTATGCACCTCTAAGTATTTTATTCCTTATTAGCAATAGAGGTTTCTCATTCCATTTGTCTTCTATGTTAATTTAAAGTAACTTAGAACACATTCACTTCAGACATAAAAACATTAACTCACTCCTTAAAGTAGAACTTTGCAGAGAGCGGAGTTATTAACAACACCAACTGTCTGTTTTTCAAATGAAGGCTGAAACCAAAGCAGTGAAACCCGGAGATTCCAGTTCGTTATTTTTTCTTCTTTTCAGAACATAAACGATTTAGGCAGCAGATAAACTGTTGAGCCAACTCATCAACAGCTGTTAGAGAAGTCCTGGTGAAATACTGTACCCTTCATGTCCAATTGTACTAAATGCTGTTACCAAGGTTACGACTTTGTTTCCCTGGTTGTGATGACGACCGAGGTTCTTAACAGCTTGGACCTCAGGTTATGGTTGTCAGTTATAAATACCAGTTATAATGTGCCTTCTTTCCCATGACTGTTCAATTGAATTGTACAAAATAAGGATCTATTTCTGTCCATTTCTCTCTCTGTTTATCTTACTCTTTGTTGCTTGATCAGTAAACATATATATGATAGTTGGTGATGTAATCCTATTGAATGAACAACTTGAGAGGAAAAAGTGTATACATTTTCTCTTCCCCATCACCCCCTATTAACTTGGAGAACACAAGAAGCAGTACTGTGCTGTTTGTCTCAATAGCTTCCAGGTGTTGGTACCCTGCCTCTTGCATCTTGTCTCCTCCTCCTCCTCCTCCTCTCGTCCCTTCTCAGCTCCTCTGAACACATGTTCTCAAGATGGCTGCTCTCCCTCACCTGGGCACGATGCCATATTTCACCTCTGACAAGCTGCACACCTGCATCTGACATTGGTTTCCCCCCAGAGTCTGTCTGGACAGAGGAATCTCTACTCTAGAGGTTAGGGTGTTGGACTCGCAGCCGAAAGGTTCTGGGTTCAAAACCCTGATGTCCAAAGTCTACCTGTGTGGTATGTGTCGTAAATGATGAACCGGTGATCTCTCTTTCTCTTCATCTCACATCTGTTTTTATGTCACTCATGTCCATTAAAGATAAGCCTGACTTCTGCTTCCATTTATGGAAAGTTTGTAGAACTTTAAGCCTTGAATTAAATTTGATAAAAGTTATAAAGTTAAAAAGAATGTAGCAAATATATACCCCCATATTCTTAGTATGTAGTTGAAATATATAAAATCTATACCTCATATTCCTAATAGTAGTTGAAGTGCATTAACCACATATTCTTATTTTGTAGTTGCAGTATATCAGATATTTGGTGTGTGCTGGGGCCGTGGAACCAGAGGTCAACAGGTCAGGGTTTAGAGGTCACGCTGGGTGAATGAGGGGTTAGGACCATAGTTTGGCATTCCTCTATCTGATACCACACACTCCGAGCTGTGGCAGATATCGTTTTGATTAAATAAGGCTGCCATGTTTGGATGTCTGAAGCATTAAGAGAAATCCCTAGCTTTAGAGAGTCTGAAGCTAAAAAACGAAATATCTTTCTCCCATCATTTCCTCCAACACTCCTCCGCTCTCTATTCCCATTTCATTCCCAATTCATTCCATTTCATTCCATTTCATTCCATTTCATCAACTTTAACCTTGATGTTTGAATATCCCATTTGGGAGTAATAAAGTCTTATATATATATATATATATGTATATATATGTGTATGTATATATATATGTGTATGTGCTTTATGATTTTCTAAAACGTGAAAAGTGCTCTATCAATAAAATGTGTAATTATTTGTATTACTATTATTAGTGTGCAATTATCATTATTATTATTTCCAATCCGATGGCAGAATCAGCTGTAGGCGGTATCCCGATGCTGTATAAGATCAACGTGTTTGTCATGCGTCCACAGAGACCGTGGACGTGTTGGGGAGGTTTTATCTGACTGCGGCTGGCTCCAACAACGTGAGCGTGACCGTGGACAAGTCTCAGTGTTCCACGCTCCACATCGGCCAGTACGCCTCTCTCACTCTGCCCACCCAGCAGGCGGTTGGACCAAGGTACCGTCGTCACTCAGTAGCTATCACAAAGTTTATTTGATAAAGGATTTAGATGGTAGGATAGTGTAGTGTTGAGGGTGTTTGACTGCCAGCTGACTCCCCAGTTTATATGTAGGCAAGAATCCTCCTAACCCCTATCTGCTCCTTAATGACCTGTATCTGGATTCACATAGACATTTGGAAAAACCTTCTGCCAAATTGCTCGATTAATGAATAGCAATAGTCTTACACAGTAATGATTTGATGAATGCTTGGTAATAAAGTACATAGAGATTTGATTAGACAAGTCTAGATTAAGTTGATTGTATTATATCCAGTTGGATTACGATTAACTGTAATTGATTACATAGGCGTCCATGTGTTGATAATGGGTGTTTATGTACATGCATGCATACGGGTGCTCCTCCTCGGCAGCTTTGCGGAGGAGTTCAGTGTGCTCATGGAGGTCCTCAGCCGGCAGAGGGAGGAGGACAGCTCCCTGCTGACCCTGCTGGACTACGACCTCCACCTCCACCTGCAGATCCGCCTCGGACCCCACTCCCTCACCTACATCTCCACCCAGCACCGAGACTACGAGTACGTCTCAATACCTCACCCCTACACCACCATCCTCTAAACCAATACCACCACCTACACCACCACCATCTACACAACTACCACCTCCACCACCACCACGACCTCTCCCCAAAACCACCACCTCCTCCAGAACCACCGCAGTTCGCTCGAATTCTACTCACGCGAACGACGCAAATTCTCCTCATTCACGTGTTCGCTCGAGTTAAAGTTAAAAATATTTTAACTTTGGCACGAATTTTGCTTGATGCTGAATCACTCGCGCGAAAAAGGTTTGCATTTCACGCTTTGCTTTTGGTGTGAACTCACCTTTATGTCTGATCCGTGCTTTGATCCTCACTCAGGTTCCCGGTGGGGGATCTGCATGACGGCCGGTGGCACCGGGTGTCTGTGGGGGTCTCGGTGTCGGGGCTGGAGGTGTATGTGGACTGCGGCCTAGTGGAGAGGGTGAACTGGGCTTACCGGGGCCAGGACATCAGCACAGAGGGCCTGGTGATACTGGGGGGAATCCTGGAGAGCTTCGAGACCCCGTTTGAGGTGAGGGGTCCGATGCTGGATGCCCTGGTGGTCTATATAGCACATAGCCGGAGTTTAACGCACAAAAGCTGGCAAACCACGGCACACATTGTCCCCTGCTGTGCCACTCGATGGCGATAGGTAGTAGTTCATTGTTTCCATTTGTATTGGCATTTTGGATGAATGCATACATACATGCATACAAGAAGAACTTGTACATTGTGAAACAAAGTTACAAAACAAACAGAAAAACGAAAAAGAGAGAACGTAGGAGTCGTTCATTATAGAATGTTAACAAACAGTATTAACATTGAATATGTTTTGAATAATCATATTTGATGTGATTATTTTTCTATTACATTCAAACTATTAAGCCTAGCTGCTCATTTTATATTCCCTGTACGGTATTTGTGTTGTTTATGGTGTACAATATCCACTTATCTTCTCCATTACTGATTGAGGAACTAGGGGTCTTTGCGGAATAACACATTCCCTACATCCCATGTTCTGGCTGAAACATGAGCCACCTGCCCCAGGTCATGGAAAGTGGCAACAGAACATTCTCTTACATACTCTTCCATCATGCACCTCTCCCAGCGGACTGCAGGCAGTCTGTGTCTGATGGAGTGTGTGTATGTGTGTGTGTGTGGGGGGGGGAGGGGAGGGGGGGATGGGACCGCTGTCGGCAAAGTCTTATCTGCTGTGTCCCCAGGGTGCAATGAGACAACTGACCCTTGTGATGGGAGACCCCGATGCAGCGAGACATCACTGTACTCTCCACCCTCCTGAGTGTCCACGCTCCGCCCACAGAACTCCCAGAACAGAGCTCTCTCGTCGGGTAACACACGCAGCCTGAACCCCCCCCCCCTGCACTCAACGTGCAGCTGTCGGCTTTTCTTCCTTTGTTTCTTCTTCTTCTGCTGTAGTTTTAATTTCACATCATGCTAAACAAACACCATAATTCAAATTGTGCTCGTTTAATATAACAAATGGTAACAAATGATTAATGTTCATGTTTTGTCAAATCTGTTCATTTGTACTTCAGTTTTATTTCAATAACTTCAATAACCTGATATGATCAGGTATTTAAATATAAATACAGCAGGTAATAATACACACCTTTTGTCTTAATGTTTGTTGTTGTAGTACTTGAATTGATTTGATTGACCTCAAGAAAAGTTTAAGTGTGATATTTAACAATTTTACTAAATGTCAGCGCTCTCTTCTCTGGATATTTTGGTCCAGGACTTCGAGTCGTTCTACGGCGCCTTCGGTAGTGGTGGCAGTGGCAGTGATGGTGTTTCCAACATGGCGGAGGGTTCTGGCGATGACAGCGACGACCAGCTGGTGAGTTGATGAGCATATGAACCCTCTGGGTCTGTTGCTACGTGGCTGACGTAGCTCTGGGGAAGTCGAAGGCTGGGTGATTTAGTCTGCAGTTCTGGTTCTGCCCTGAAGCATCGCTCCAGAGGGAATGGGGGAACTGGGGGGTTCTGGTGGACAATTCTTAGCACCGTGACAGACACATGTGTACAAATAGCAGACAACAAATACATGCAAGTCGTAGATCCTGTGTAGTCGAGGTGATGTAACGGCAACGTTGTAAAAGGCAGTTAACATGAAGTCCATCTTGTGTGAACTTCAAAGATGAGATTTAGATTCATAGAATTTCCTCAGAAGAAGAAACTCTCCACTCATTCATTCTCCCAAAACATTTTTCTTTGTCTGGAAGGCCGGGATTTGATTAAGAACATTCCAAAGCGATGCATATGACAGCAATGACTTGTATACAGTATATGCATGTGCATGTAGCTGTGCGTGTGAGTGTGTGTGTGTGTGTGTGTGTGTGTGTGTGTGTGTGGTTTCTGCATGGGTCAGTGTTGAAAAGTTTGTTAGTAGGAGGGGCCATTATAAGGGATCATCTCACGTTTGTCAGTTATCATGGCTCTCTCTGTTGCGTGTTTCACATTAATATTAAAGCTGTTCTCTGTTTTTCAACAATGCAAACAAAGAACAGATGTACGTTCCTCTGCCCTGTCTGTAACAGCAAACGGTTTGAGGGCTTTTAGCTTAGATTAACAGGAGCCGATCGAGACAGAAATTTCTAGAAAGGTAAATTTACTCCTTTAAATATCAGCTCAGTAATCATCCCTGAAGACTTCTTATGATGCATTGCACCACTGCAGGTTTATACTGTAATGTTACCAAATCACAATCCCTATCATGTTCAAATGTGTAGTCAAATGTAGAATCTATAAATATAAATATTATACTTAGCCCTAAAGTGGCATTGTGTACCACTGATGTTGAGAAATGTGGTCCCATTGATATGCAGACATTGCTAATAGATGGATAGTTACTTTATTCATCTTTGAAGATAAATTATGTTTGTTAGAGCAGTTGTAATATAGTTTTATATATATATAGTTTTTCAAACTATATAAAAAATATATAACCACTATAAAACTGTTAACTGATCATTTAGTTACTAGGCTCTAGAAGGAACTCAATGTTTTTAACATCAACCCATTAATATAAAATTTGATTTGATGTGTAAAATAGTACGATTGATTAGCAAAATCAAACAGATGCAGTGAACGGAGACATGTTTCTGTAAAAGTCTCAAAGGTTTAGCTTGAAGTTAATGAAAGGAGACGTAAACGTATTTAAAAAACATGTAAATTGTAATCAGCCATTTTCCCTCTTCAGCAGACAGTCTATCTCTAAACTATTCAGATACACTTCAGTTCTGTGGTACTTTGATACGGTCAGTGCAAGTAAGTTAGTTATTTCTGTCAACAATTTTGTCACATGACATATTTATGTAAATAGTGCTCAATGTTTGCAACTTGAATGCAAGTTGAAATCTCCCTTTTTTATGATGCATGATGTCTCCTACTATTGACAGTGGTGTGTCCTGGATACCAGCTAATTAACTTTTTTTTTTAAATTTATTTTAGCATTTCCTTTTAATGTTATATTTATGACAGATACAGTGAGAGTTGGACAGGAAGGTATAGGAGAGAGAGAGAGGGGAGGACATGCAGCAAATACCCGTGGGGTGGAATCGACCCCGGGTTGCTGCAGTAAGGACTAAGCCTTAATGGTCCGCGCTCTACCCGGCGCCCCATAACTAGCTTTTTTTATGGCAGCAGTAGATGTCACGTTGTTTCATCTGGTGACTCTCATGTTTGTTTTGAAGAGAAACTCAATAGTCTGATTTCATCCTTTATATATAATGTCAACAATGTTACAGTTATGATAAGAACATGAGTAAATAGGTTTGTACTCCTTGCAGGCCCTTTTCAAGGATTTAATTAATATCCAAACATGTAGTCATAATGTTTAGATGATGTTGGCATCTTCTTTGAACCAGTAAAACTGGAGGTCACAAAGAGATGGTTAGAGAATGCTACCTCAAATTAATCTGACATTCTGTTTCTCACTGCTCGGCAGGAGTAAACATTTTAAAGAACTGGTGTTGGCCTAGCGTAGAGGTTGTTCTTTCTTCTTGTACACTGTCCTGTACCCACAGAGTAGTGTTTAAGTATCTCTGTACTTGTACTTTCAGAGAGTAGTATTTCATTATCTCTGTAAGGTAGTGTTTTGTTGTTTCTGTGTCATTACCAGTGTTTTCCTATCTCCGATCGCACCGCTTTCTCCTCCTCTTGTCTTGGTAAACGGAACTATGTTGGCTTGTCATTTCACCGTCACCGACCGCAGCTCACGTGTAAGACAGTGACACGGGAGACAACCCTGAGTTATACCAGCAAATAAACAGAGCAGTGATGTAACTCTCTCTTGTCCAACAAGATGTTAGGTTAACTTTTCCTGTGAACACAGTACACCAGCGCTAAGCACTGCCTCTGTAGCTCAACACAAACCACATGTTGGACAGCCACATGTTGGCCTCCAGTATGGCTGCTGTTGACAGTCGCTATAGCAGCCTTGTTTATAAAGAGACACAAGTGTGTATTTATAATGGGACTCAGTGCTGTATGTTTTACTATTGGTTGACTGTCTTTTTAGTTTAGAATGTGTAATTGATCAGAGGAGCTGTGATGTAGATAAACTCACCAATGGTCAACGCCCTCACTCAACCCGGTTGCCGTGGTTACTCTTTATTGAGACATTAACCAGCACCTTAACTAGCTCCTTAACCAGGGAAATCTTGGTTAGTCAGAGGCATAGTGCTTTCTTCCAAACACACACTTCTCTCTCCTCCAACACTGGAGAAGAGGAAGGTGAGGCAGGGGAGAATAGAGGGAGGGCTGGAGGCATTGGTTGAGGATGGTGAGGCTGTGGCGGGATGGGAGAGGCTTAGCGCGGGAGGGGAGGATGGAGCTGAGCAGGGGTGTGTGTCACTGGGTTGGCATTAGATGCCAGGTCGGGACGTCAGCTAACTGTAGTCCTCCTGTACTGGGGAGGGTTCAGGAGGAGGGGCCTGGGACAGGGTAGTACAGTGGGGTGTAGAGCCCAGCGGCACCACAGCTGAGAGTGGACATGCTGGAGCTATGTGGTTCCTGTTAGACCTGCTTCTGGTCTGCCTGCTGCTGCAGGACCCGCTCTGCCTCGCGGGAACACACACCGGCAGTCAGGCGGTAGGTGGAGGGATGATGGAGGGGTGGACGGAGCGATGGATGGAAGGATGGATGGATTGGGGTGTCAAGGGTATAATTGCACTGTCAAACTCTTGCCAGTTTTTTGTTTTCTTTCTGTTATATAAAAATGATTGTGTTAGCATATTGGTAGTTGTGTATTTTTGGACTGTTGTCAGAGGACATTTTTTCTTAATTTTCTGCAGTGCATATTGAGGTGTCAATCAAGTATTAAATGCCTATGATGTATTATTTTATTATTAGTATTTCAATAATGAAAACAAACTACTGTCGAATCTGTCACTGATAGGATGACTGGCCTATTCACTCAGGAGTTTGATTCATATGGTTGACAGCAGCTGGTTATGGTTCCTACTATGGTTTCACTCCTTGAGCTGAACTGGTTGCTGCTTCAGTAACCTGATAGCGCGACACACTACGTCCGGGACACACACGTATTAGCTCTCTGTTCGCCTTCATGCGGTTCGTCCTTGGTTCTGCCTCTTTTTGGCATACAATCCTTGGTTTTGTTCATTCATGGAACTCTCTTTTAGATGTTTCCAGGGCACCTCTCTGCGGAAAAGTTCTGTGTTCAATCCCCAGTGTCCGTATCCTAACCTGTAGCACATCCTAGAGCCTGTCATTATACCTACCTGCTCCTTCATGACGTTTATCTGTGTTCACTGTTAGTGTCTTTGGATATAAAGCATCTGCTATGATGACTAGACTATAGATTCGTGGTTTTTCTTCTTCTCTGCCAGTTTTCTGTACGATAGTATTTTCTTCTGGTCTGTTTGAATTGGTTTACTAGATGTTTTTTGTGAGTTGCTGCTGTTCTGGTCTTGGTCAGGTCTCTCTTGTAAAGGACATGTTTATTCTCTTGATGAGACTAAACACCTGGTTAAATAAAAGCTAAATATAATCTCTTGCTGCAGATCCAGAGGTCAGGGAATACATTCCTGGTTCCTACAACATGAGGGACCCTCACAGTTACCCCCTGTTGACCTCTCGTGCACTTCCCTTGAGTACTTTAGAGTAGACAGCAAAACTGCTATATACATTCACACATACACATGAAGAGCATAAAAGTGGTATTGATATTGATAACTAATGCAATGTTAGTATCCCATGTTATTCAATTGAAAGGTGAATACATATTGACCATCCTTATGTATGTGAAGGGACAGGGGTGTCGTGCCATATGGCCTGTGAAACCCTTTGAGACTGTAACTGAATTTCAGATTCAATAACTCTCAACACTGTTGCATATTTCACAGGCTTAATTTGATCAGCCAATCAGAGCACTCATGTCATAATTGATCACTGGTTGACATCACGGGTAACAAGAGGAGGAACTGAGAGCATCTCTCAACTGCAGGGCATCGCTGTCATTAAAAATCAACCTTTTGACCTCATCTGATGTAGGAGAGCATGGAGAATGAGATGGTCTACATGGTCTTTGTGGATCTATGTTCTTACCATTACAGTTAGACCAGTGTTAACTGGTCCTAACAAGTCGAGTTGAACCAATTCTAACTGGTCTTAACCACCCCTAACTGGTCCGTACCAGTATAACTGAACCAGTTATAACTAGTTCAGTCAAACCAGTCCCAATAAGTGCAGTTTAACCAGTCCTAACCAGTACAGTTAGACCAGCCCTAACCAGTACAGTTAAACCAGTCCTAGCCAGTGCAGTTAAACCAGGTCTAACCAGTATAGAGTATAGTCTTAACTAGTACAGTCAAAACCAGTACTAGTAAAAGTATTATCCAGTGCAGGTAAACCACTGCTACCCAGTGTTAACCAGTACAGTTAAGCCACTACTACCCAGAGTTAACAAGTACAGTTAAACCACTGCTACTCGGTCTTAACCAGTACATTTAATAACCAGTCCTAACCAGTCTGATACATGGCTAACCAAATAATAACCAGTCCTAACCAGTAGTATGGTACAGCTAGTACCCAGTGCGTTACAGTACTGTGTACAATACAGGGCAAAGTGCTACAGTTGCTAGTTGTTGGATGGGAGTGTTACGTTGGTGTTTGCTCTGCTATTTTTGCTCCTGATGACGTGTGATTATTCAAGCAGCGCGGCCTCCTCCTCTTCCTCCCCCTCTTCCTCCTCATATAAAACATTTGGTTGTACTACTTGCTGGTACACTCTGCCACTATCAACACTGTAGAGACCCTTGCACAGTAGCAGTATAAGCAAACTCTCTTTCTATCTGTGTCTCTCTGTGTCTCTCTGTCTGTCTCTCTGTGTCTCTCTGTCTGTCTGTGTCTCTCTCTGTCTGCTTTTTGCGACAAACGTTGACTTGACAGTCTGAGTTTAACCAGAATGAAGCTTGTTTGTGTGTGTGTGTGTGTGTGTGTGTGTGTGTGTGTGTGTGTGTGTGTGTGTGTGTGTGTGTGTGTGTGTGTGTGTGTGTGTGTGTGTGTGTGTGTGTGTGTGTGTGTGTGTGTGTGTGTGTGTTTTTGGTGTGTGTTGCGCACCTGTACCTGCTCCGGTTCTCATAAATTCTCAGGTGATTGTGTAGAACTCCCCTCCAAACTTGGAATATTGACCTCGGTTGTATACATGTTTCTTCAAGTTCTCAGTGAACTTCAGCCTAGAGATGTGTGTGTGTGTGTGTGTGTGTGTGTGTGTGTGTGTGTGTGTGTGTGTGTGTGTTAGAATATTGGTCGCCTGAAGAGCACCAGACGCTGTTTAATGGTAAACTTTATTAAATATTATAATACTATAATACTTCTTTCCTTGTCCACCAGAATCCCCGGCTGCAGAGCGTTCCTATCGAGTCAACCCATGACGACTCTCTCAAATCAGAGACTGGCTTCTCACTGGTCGCAGAAACCACATTCCTCCACGAAGACAGGGGGCACTCTAACGCTAAACTCCCCGAGGTCATCCAGACCTCCGACACAAAAGTAGGAAAAACCACCTGGGAGATATTCCGGTCCGTGTCGGACACGACCACGCACAACATCATCGACCTCGACGGGAAAGGGCAAAGCTGGCACAACGTCAGCTTTTACGCGGAGGAACACGTGATTCCGTCTGGGAAATCTGTCCCTCCGGAACACGGGGAGACCAGAAGTGTGATTGGTTCCCATTTGCAGATGCCAGCCAATGACAGCGCGGTTCTGCGAGTCCCTGATGTTCATCAAGGAGAAGCCTTACCTGCAGTGGCAAGAAAAGAAGGGGAAGTGATCTTCGTCAGTTCCCATAACAGGAAGTACCGACTCGTGGCTGGACCTCCCGGCCCGGTCGGGCCGTGGGGAAAAAGAGTGGGTTTACTCTCTCTCTCTCTCTCTCTCTCTCTCTCTCTCTCTCTCTCTCTCTCTCTCTCTCTCTCTCTCTCTCTCTCTCTCTCTCTCTCTCTCTCTCTCTCTCTCTCTCTCTCTCTCTCTCTCTCTCTCTCTCTCTCTCTCTCTCTCTCTCTCTCTCTCTCTCTTCCCCCCCGTTCGGAACGGCAGAACAGATATCTTTTGTTACTGTCAATGAATGACTCAAGCCATTAGAAACGGCATAAAAACACACACAGGATGCAGGACATTAATTTCCCCTGCCTGGTGAGTTATGTCATAGCCACAGCGCCTATCCCTGCTCTATAATCAGACCTATATTTGGTTCTAAGGGGAGGTTGCCGTTGTGTTGTACAAACTAAACCACATCAACATATGACTCTGCCCTCGGTTCACATCCACTTAGAGAGATGACGGGGCCAAACAGGAGGAACTGTTTAGGACGTGAGAAGCTAGTAAGACGCCACAGGAACAACAGGGACCCTTCTCTTTCCTAGAGATGCCTTGTAGTGGCTGCCAGCTACCACCAGCGGTGCCAGGCTAGCCACTGGTCAAGCCGCTAGGCTGTTAGCATGTGGTCACGCTGGCTCACTGGTTCTCTGTCTCAACAGGGATGCGCCGGCAGAGAGGGCGACTTCGGCTTCCCTGGCGACAAGGTAGGATGTGTGCTGCTAGTCGTGGTTGTATGATGTTTTACTGCTTATCTTTTTTTTTAACATTGAAAATATGGATTTGAAAACATAGAATACATCAAGGAATAAGATGGAAAATGTGAGAAGAGATGTTGGCCTCATTCAAGCCCAGAGTGATTTTAGATGAATGGTTAATGATGAATGGTTAGGAAATTCAGTAGGAGGGATGGAACATGATCACACATTAGCCCAGTCATTTTCTTTTCCTTAACGGCCCGACAATGATGGGTCTACTGTTCAGTTGAACATATCAAAGTGTCCTGTCTTCCAAGCCCTAAATGTATTTTGCAGTTATATTGTCATGGAAACCGGCGTTTGCCCTGCTGTTCCAGGGCTCCCAGGGGTTTCAAGGCCTGGAGGGGCGGAGAGGGGAACCAGGGGCTCCTGGGCCCCCAGGACTGCCCACCCTGTACCTCAGCAGGAACACTAAAGATGACTGGGCCGCTTTCTATGTATGTGGGGCAGGTTTGGATCAAGTGACTGCTTTGAAAATCGAAAGCCCAATTCATAGTCCAGCCATACCATGCACGGAACGAACTCTGCAGGGGTCCTCGATGACAGAAATGACACAAAAAACACACAAATAGTGCAAAGCTCATTTTTTGTGACTGCGTGTACCGGCGTCGCACAAAGCATGACTCGACAAGAGACATTATCATCGACACATTTTGCTTTATATACCTAATGCGCCTTCCTGTACACACTTCATTTTTTATGTAGCTTGTTCATATTTGTCATGAAAATGTACATTAATATATGATTATGAAAGGGTTTAGAAGCATTTCATATGGTACTGGATCAATACAAAAAAGGGAAACGGCAAGCAAGGATTGCGGGAGATGTATCCCTTGAGTGTGGCTTGGTACGGCTGGACTACGAAAGGCTAGAGTCTACAGACTGCCGTCCGAACCATGTTCTGTGTAGTAACTAGTGAACTATACTCTCCTCACTTCTCTGTCCCTCTTTTTGCTGCTTCATTTGTACGCTTTATATGTTTGATAACATAAAAGCCTACAGTGCATCTTTAAGAGAGTTTAACTCGCTGAAGTTGGAACTGGAACAGTTTGTTAGTTATTATCTAAAGGAAAACCAAACACTAAAACCAACCCACAGACTACAGTCCTAGAACGATTACACTCTGCCTATTTCTGATTGCTTCATATTGGTGCAGAGTGACATCACCTGGTTCTGATTTCAGCCAATCAGAAGGAGTAATTGTAATGATGGTTGGGGCTGTATTAATCTAGAATGGGGCCTTGCTTACCGGGACTTGGGTTGGGTCAGATAATTGGTATAACATTAGTAACACAATTTTTGTTTAGCATTTTAATATTTCAATATTTAGAAAGACAATTAAATCAACCATTTCTCATCCCTTCTGTTTCATTCTGTTAGTATTCTTTGAATTATTTTGAATAATCTGCCTCATCACTATGTCAGCTGAAATTGACTTCTGATCACTAGACAAGTATCAAACCCCATCTGATCACTAGACTAGTATCAAACCCCATCTGATCACTAGACTAGTATCAAACCCCATCTGATTACTAGACTAGTATCAAACCCCATCTGATCACTAGACTAACACCAAACCCCATCTGATCACTAGACTAGTATCAAACCCCATCAGATCACTAGTCTGGAGTACACCATCAAAACTCTGTGACCTCATCTGTGAACAATCACATAATAATAAAATGCTCAGCGTACCAACAGGTTTACCGGGTTTGATCCCCAAAATCACCTGTAGGCCTCCTTAAGCTAGATTAACCCTAACCCCTACCCGATCCTTAAGGACGTGTGTCTAAACAAATTCAATGTAAACCATTTTGGGTTAAAGCATAAAAATAAATAGCAGTAAAGTCAGTAAAACATATTTTTAAAAGTGTAGCATGCACATGGATCTGGCCTCACATGCTGCGTCTCCCTCCTGTGTGTTTGTTCCAGGCATTATACATATATAAACAACAAGACCCCCCACCCTGACACCCGTTGCCACCCATGGTCACCCCACCAACCACAACCTCTTCAAACACCCCATTACCACACACACATCATAGACCCCCCCACCACCAGACCCCACCACCACCACCCTTTCCTGGATCAGCGCTGTGTCTCGGCTGCCCCCCTTGCGGTGGTTGGGGGGCCGATTCGGTGCTGAATGGACCCCAGTGTTGGCCCTCTCATCGGGGGGACAGTGGGAGCTCTGACTGGCTGCTAAGCTCCTCCAGACCCATAGCTAGGATTACTAGGGGAGGTCTGACACTCACTGCCACCACACACATACACACAGAAATACACTGACACACACTCAATTGGGAACACTCACACACATACACACACACTCAGAAACACACTCACTCGGGAACACTCACACACGTATACACACTCAAACACACTGACACACACTCACTCGGGAACACACACACACTTAGAAACATACTTGCTAACACACACACACACACAAACGTTGGCCCGAGGGGGCCGGCACGAGCCCTTCAGTCCAAGACAAATATTACCTGGAAGACCTGAGCTGCATGGTTCAATAAATCCTCCACCATGTGTGTGCGTGTGTTTGCGTACACACACACACACACACACACACACACACACACACACACAATGGCGTGCTACATCTTATCATCCATGAAACCAGATGACTGGACGTGCTCTGGTCTCAACGTCTTCTCCTTTGCCTTGCGGCAGCACTGTCCTTGAGCAATCCACCACCATCTTCCAGCTTTCTGCCAGCACACTGTCTTCTGAGGGTAGCTTTTCGCTCTGCTAGTACTAAACTGATGGATCACTCACCTGCCTGATGAATGTAGACCACCAGGTTTAAACCAGAGAGAGGTTATAATAGTTCTAGAGAGCCTAGATCTGTTTCTTTGGCCATTTCTAGTTGAAGCTGTAACTACAATCTTTTATGATTTTAATTGGATTTATTTCAAATATCTATTTGTCATTTGGTGGGTAATTGTATCCAAATTGGCAATCAATACTGTGAGTGTTAACACCGTTGGCCCAAGTGGGAATTGAACCCCTAACCCTAGCAGTGTTAATGCCCTGCTTAACCAGTTGAGTTACACAGGGAATCAAACCTAACTGTTCTGGTTGTGTTTTCCAGAACTCCTACTTCTACCATCTGCTGCGAGCTGGTTGGCCGGTGAGTTCTGACCCAGCTCCATAGGGTTGTTATGGAGACAGTGAACACAGACACACACAGACACACAGGCACACATGCACACTTACCATTCTACATTTACACTTTAGATAACACTTCAATCATATTTATGCATATTCAATATATTTGATCAGCTAGTTAAGTAATTGCAGTGTCACTGAGTGTGTCCTTCACTGACTTCCTGGTGTTTGTGGTGTGTTCTAGACAGCGTCGGGTGACCCTGGGTCCATCGGGGAGACGGGACAACCAGGGGCCCCTGTGCGTCATTTTGCCCCTTTCGTCTCAGCTTCCATGTCTTTATTGATTATCTTTTATTATTATTTAAATGTACCACTTTCTGAAACATCTGGTTTTATTCCCTCAGGGAATTCCAGGAGACCCCGGAAGCAGAGGGATGCCTGGCCACCAAGGATATGTGGTGATTAGCCAATTATGTTTTCAGTGGTTAATTGAAGTGATTGGCCTTAGTGAGTTGTCATGGCCTTTTAATTATTCAGTTAATTGCTTATTAAGTCATGCATGACTTACTAATGGCTTATTCATGTTGCTCATTTGTATGCATGTTGTAGGGTTACCCTGGGCCGAAAGGCATGATTGGTCTTCCAGGAAAGAGTGGCCGTGACGGGGCCCCAGGTGTGGGTGGGGCCCGGGGCCTACCTGGCCCACCTGGGCTCCAGGTGAGGATCAGCAACACCACACATAAGTGCTCAGACCAGTTTATAAAGGCTTTAACGGTTTCTGTTTTATAATTAAAGGGTATCTATTAATTTAACAAATCAGCTAATAAATATTTCGGTTAATCAATGTGTTGATTGGTTGATTCATGTATTCATTTAAATATGAGGTAGTCGTTAGCCGGTAGGTTCACCACTTTCCATTCCTTACTGGTTCTTGGCAGCGGTTTTTTTTGTTTGAAC
Organism: Lota lota; assembly: GCA_026745465.1. Classification (NCBI taxonomy): domain Eukaryota; kingdom Metazoa; phylum Chordata; class Actinopteri; order Gadiformes; family Lotidae; genus Lota; species Lota lota. Next base: position 10,127,515 of record JACYXH010000479.1, on the reverse strand, counting down.
CACAAGCTTCTTAGGAGTTCTATCTCAATGGTCAAAATGAATATATAGTGTCTCAGCCCCTGGTTCATACGTTCAATGTAATGTCTAGTCTCTCCCTCATGCTCATGTTGACAACAAGGGGACTGAACGAAGAAATGAATCAGAACAAGCAGGAATAGAGAAGATAAGGTGTACTTAATTGATCCCAGATGGGAAATTTACCTTAGGGTTAGGGAAGAGGAATTATTACAAATGTATACTTCAATGATGCTCAATCTCTCTACTCCTCTCTGTCATAACCTCTTGTGGGGCTAATCTCTGTTATCTAACCCCAGAACAAGGCCTGGTGTTGGGCTTGTTATCTAACCCCATAATTAGGCATGGTGGGCCCGCTGGGACCCATCTGTCGCTGACGCCTGATCTATTTCCCCCTCTCAGGGCCAGCGGGGGTCAAAGGGGGAGACTGCTACGCTGGGGGAGCCAGGGGAGGAGGTGAGGGACCCCTCTGTATATGATCTGTATAAATCTGTATCTTATACAACTTTCTGTATACCTTGCATAACCAGACATAACTCTCCACACTGTGAAAGGCCGTCTTTACGGCCCTCTGTAGCCGGAGTTGGGGGGGTATCTGGGGCTGTGAGCACACACAGAGCGTTCCCTTCATATCTTCAATGGTTTAAAACGCTTTATTTTAATGCAGGGTTTAAATGATTTTAAAGCTCTCTCTTGACCCCAGGGGTTCCCGGGAGAGCCAGGCCCATGCGGGGACAGAGGGAACGCCGGATCGAAGGTGTGTGTGTGTGCGTGTGCGTTTGCATGTGCTTGTGTGTTTGTGAGTCATCAATTGGAGACCTGATGACATCACCCTGTTGTGCTTGGTAAAGACGTACTGATCTGGATTTAGTTACACATTAATAACCATGTCATTCATAGTCTAACAAATCAGACTTTAGATTAATATCTAAAGTTACTTTGTTTCATCTTCATATTTGTTTTGACCAATTATGTTGCCTGAGGCGGGGAGCTGTAAGCATATAATTGGCTCTAAACAGCAAACACAAACTTGGCCAGCAGTAGTAAATGTTGTAAAAAAATCCTGTAAAGGGTTCAAAACACCACCGTGTGTAGACTGGCCACTGTACACGCACATTAAAATCCCCTTCTGAAATCTTCATCCACTCGCGCAAATGAGTTGTCTTTGGCTGAATATCTCCATTACGAAACAGGAAACAAAGTGTATCCCCCCTTTCATTTCTGGCTTAGGCTCTGTGCTGTATCTCCAAAGAACTTCTGTGATAACATAGTAGGACTGCTGGATCCCAGATTAGTGGTTTTATGAATCAGGTTTATTGTCTGTGTGTGTGTGTGTGCTGCAGGGGTTTAAAGGAGAACAAGGAGACGCTGGACCCTTCGGACCTCCTGTAAGAATGATCAACCCATGCCCGCTTTATTATTTTCGCTCCAATGTATTTCCTGATCAAATTACTTCTATTATCAGAACAGAGTGACGATACATCTGTTGCGTCTTGCCTTGTGACGTGATATTTTCTGATCCAGGGTCTGTCGGGCGTGAGGGGTCCTCAGGGTCTCCCTGGTGTGACCGGACCACAGGTAGGTTACCTCACCTGGGGTGGGGGTTACAAAACCTGTAATATTGATACTTTGGTACGCAAGCCTCCAATGTAATGGCCACGCCCACAAAGACATGGTGCCACCATCACATTTCGTTGTTGTTTAGAGAAAATCAACTGTCAACGGAAGAAATTATGTGTGTGTGGGGTGGACTCTTAGTCAATTTGGATACACGTGTCTTTATCCTGTTTTTATCTTGACTAAATGGTCAATTGTAAACAGTAACATAAGCTTTAATATTGCATTTCTATGCTGTTGGCTGCCAAGACAGAGGTCTGCTATTGCACGCTTTGCGTAATTTCTGTCGTTGAGCACCTTTCTGTATACCGTGGACTATGAATTGGGCTATGGACGGCAACAAACACACACACAAACTCTTCCACCAAGCAGCTAATTGCTAGCTAACTGCAATTTTACTGTTTGACCAGAGAGGATGCTGATGAGTTTCTGGTTGCTCTTTGACGTCTGTGTGTTTATGATGCATTTATTTTAGGGAGAACCAGGAGATGAGGGTTTACATGGTCCACTCGGACCGGTGGTGAGTACTATTACCTGATCACCTGATCATGCTGTACATACACTCCAACCACTATATGCTACATATTGAAACTATACATTACAGACAATTATGTATGATGATGTAACAATTTATAGTATTAATAATATACTGTCCATAATGTCTACCTCAACTGTCCGTAATGTTGAAATTGTTGCTTTTTGCAGCTACGTTTCCATACTTGTATTGTGTATAGAATTTTTTTTCCTATATATTTCTTTTGAGTTTTTTCTCTTTATTTATACATTTTGTATCTCATTGATCTACCACTGTCCATTCTGCTGTGACATCCACATCTCCCTTTTGTGTTTCATAAAGTACATCTAATCGTATTATTGATAAGGCATCAGTTTGTTTTCTCCCTGAATCTTCAGGGTGCTCCAGGGGTCACGGGAGTCATCGGACCACAGGGGGTCAACGGATCTGAAGTGAGTGTGTGTCTTGTGTATTCTGTTTACTTCCTGTGTGTGTGTGTGTGTTTCTAATGTGTCTCCTGTGTGTCTCTGTGCAGGGAGATCCAGGGCCGTCGGGTCCCCGGGGTCGTAGGGGCCCTCAGGTAGGCCTACGCGGTGCTGCTCAACCAATGTGTTAAAGTCAAAGATTTTCCAGTGAGGGGAAGATACCGCATGGACCCCTTAACAGCCTAGAGAAATGTGTCTGCCTTTGTGGTCTGCTTAGTGGGTGTTGTCGCCGCGTTCACAGGAGAGAAGTGTTTTTGCTTGCACTAGTTAAAATTTCAGCTGGTGAATGGTAAGATGTGTTTTAGTGATTTACTACTACCCTGTCTCTGTATAATAATGTACTTGTATTTATCTTTTAAGTAAGGGATAATGTACAGAGAGCTGGTCATTATTGCGTTATAAACCCTGACAGGGAGATGCACGACCCGACGCAATATCCTCCCGCTAATTACACAAGAATTTACTAAATCAATCAATAATTTGACACAAAATATAAACACAAAACTTTATTTTATTTATTTACAAATAAAAGCATTGGTTCTGCTGCAATAAAGTTTTTTAGATTCTTCGGTTGGAAATACATCGGTTGGAAATGGCAACGGTCTGTTATTCATGGCAGCGGTCTGCTATTCAGAAATAGAGAGACCCTAGAATCTGTAATTGACCAGTCAGAATCGATTTATTCAACAAAGCAATGTAATAACGTTTGTTAACAGATGTCAGATCGTTATCTGATGCCACGTGGATCCCATCCCAGAATTGGGGCAGGCTTAATTTAACAGTATATTTTCTGATAATCTCGTCAGATTACAATGGGTTTGAGCATCGGGCTCGATTACAATGCAGATACTGTTAAAGATGATAAGAGCAAAATATCTCATACCTTTTTTTGCATCTCCCATAGGCTCTAATGCTTTCAATTTTTGCTGTAGTCTGCTTGTTTTTTTCACGCCCATTTTGCGGTCTCCTCCACAAGCTCCACCAACGACATTTTCTCTGAGTATCGTCCCCTCCCTAGAAACTCTTTGTGAAAGTGTGGCCTAATGGCCTAATGCAAAACTAGTGGCAGTTACTGACAGTTATATGACCTCCTCTACAGGGACCCCCGGGGTTAATGGGTGTGTCGGGCCCTGCTGGCCCCAGAGGGCCCTTGGTAAGAGTTACAGCATACACAAGCTCGTTGTCAATTTAATTAGAGGTTAACAAATTCCACAATCCTTTTTTATAAATCTTTTTCACTCTTCACCTATCCATCTTTCATTGATTTAGTAACAGTCAATATGCATTTCAAACCAAAGTAACGAAACTATTATCAAAGCAAATGAAATCTGAAATGGTATATGTGAGCACATTTTCTATTTAGAAAGTGAGGTTCACTGTGCTTACATTGGCTTTTACGTTATAAATATATATTTCTAATCATGAAGTCGATTTTATTATGTCACAAGAGGGGTGATGTTTTTTTGTTGTGCTCAGGGTCAGCCAGGAATAAGTGGCCCTCCAGGTTTAAAGGGTGTTGCAGTAAGTGTTAACCCCCCTATGTTTACCTCATTCTATTTTGTTCCATTATATTGATTCTCTCGATTAAATGGTTTATTTACATTGAACTTTTTGCTTGATTTTGATAGGGTGGACTGGGACCAATAGGAAGAAAAGGATTGCCTGGTTTTGAAGGAGCCATGGTAAGACTCTCCTCTGTGTTACTGTAGGAGTTAGTGGATCTCCTCTGCGTGGCTGTAGGATGCTCTGCAGTAGTGGATATTCTCTGTGTTACTGTAGTAGCTGTTCTCTGAGTTACTGTAGGGGGCTCAGTAGTAGTGGATCTCCTCTGTGTTACTGTAGGATGCTCAGTAGTAGTGGATCTCCTCTGTGTTACTGTAGGGGGCTCAGTAGTAGTGGATCTCCTCTGTGTTACTGTAGGATGCTCAGTAGTAGTGGATCTCCTCTGTGTTACTGTAGGGGGCTCAGTAGTAGTGGATCCTCTGTGTTACTGTAGGGGGCTCAGTAGTAGTGGATCTCCTCTGTGTTACTGTAGGATGCTCAGTAGTAGTGGATCTCCTCTGTGTTACTGTAGGGGGCTCAGTAGTAGTGGATCCTCTGTGTTACTATAGGGGGCTCAGTAGTAGTGGATCTCCTCTGTGTTACTGTAGGATGCTCAGTAGTAGTGGATCTCCTCTGTGTTACTGTAGGGGGCTCAGTAGTAGTGGATCTCCTCTGTGTTGCTGTAGGATGCTCAGTAGTAGTGGATCTTCTGTGTTACTGTAGGATGCCTAGTAGTAGTGGATCACCTCTGTGTTACTGTAGGATGCTCACTAATAGTGGATCTCCTCATTTGTGTTTGTCAAACTCAGTAGTAGGGCTGGAAGGAAATATCTTATACTGCTAATAGTAGGTGAAGTCTAGCTATAAGGGTGGTCCAGAAGTTATGGGTTTGTACCCCAATGTGTGTCGTCTACCTGTAAGCATCCTTAAGCAAGATGACCCCTAACCCCTACCTCCTTCTTCATCACTTGTATCTAGAACATACATTGAATAAAAGAATCTTAACAAAATGGGAATTGTTGTACATACAATAGATGAATGAACTATCAACTCTATAATTATTTAACCATCAGTCCTGTTTCAATGTTGAAAACATCACACTAGATTGTGTTACAGTATTGCTATGCGTTGTACAGCATATTTTGTGAGTGTGTATATCTAACAATGGTTTCGTAATACAAAACACATCAGTTTCTTGCATGACTTACACACTAATGACAAGCTTGTGACATCTGACATGAGTCTGAGCGTGTTGAAAGAGTGGGCTATTTATAGATGTTTATTCATCAATTGCGTGTGAGATATGGTTATAAAGGCAGACCTCAGCAGTTCATTGGGACAATAATTTATCCTCTCGTGGCTGCTATACCACCTCATCCATCCTTCGGTCTTTACCATACTGTCTATATGTCTCAACCAGAGCTGCCAGCTTTACGGTATGAATTATGGTCCAGTAAAATGTGGATCCATGGTATGAAGTAGACTGGAATCTCCATGTGGCTCCCAGATTGTGACTCCATCCTCTTCTACTTTGAATAGCCAGTCTCTTAACTCTCTTAAACTATGCAGCCGAGTGGAGGCCAGGCCCACTGTATCTGTAGCATTTACAAAACCAGAAATAAATGGTATCTCTATATTAATCCGTCATCGAGAGTTTTATTTCCAAGCAGGCTTTCACATACCTGGAGTTTGCTTTGGTGCATTGGTGCAGAAATACAAGAAAAAAATACTGTAAAGGATATAATGGAAAAATAAAAAGTGTGTTAGAAGATATAGATTATATGTATATGTATATATATATATATATATATATATATATATATATATATATAGATTGATGGTAATTTGGGAACCCATATGTGTACTTAATATGCCTATGACTAGACCACAAACTGATAAAAGAACGTCAAAGGGCTTTTCTGATATTTAGCATTGTTGGTACAATGAGTAAATAACACCACTTTCCTCAGATTCAAAACATTTGGAGGAGGAATCTTCTCTCTGAATCTGCAATCCATGTAAAAGTGGCAATCTCCAAGATTTTCATGTAAATAAATGTCAATAGATAGTGTTAAGTCACTATTGCCGAATGAGTGATTGAGCCTATGGACCACTGATGAAAGCCCTTGCATTTGCAGTATTATTAATGTTTGGAACTGGGTGTCGGCGACAACACGTCCAAAGAAAACAAAACGGAAATCTTAAAGATTACCACTTTAAGGAGATCCACTTCTCAAATTTACTGATCTGACTCCTGTTCTCCCCTTTTCTTCAGGGAAGGAGTGGAGTTCCCGGTCCAAACGGCTATCCTGGAAACCCAGTAAGAGTTTAGTCCTCCTCATTTTACAGAAGAGTAAACTGAAGTGGTTTTACTGTGCCTGAATTCTAGACACTTTAACTCTAGTGCCATCTAATGGAGGATGATGATGGTGGTGGTGATGGTGAGGATTATGATGATGATGGTGCTGGTGATGATGAGGGTGATGATGATGACGATATCATAATACATTGTATTGGTTTGGACCCTTTCAGGACACTCAATGTTGCTTAAAAGCAATGGATAACATCAGTTGAATAAATAAACAAGAGAAAGATATATAAACATTAGACCTAGACATTACATCATTTGACCACGCTACCTGATGTTGTGATGGATGTTGCTTCCCTTTACTCACACACACACACACACACACACACACACACACACACACACACACACACACACACACACACACACACACACACACACACACACACACACACACACACACAGAGCATGGGCTGTGTGTGTTTTTGTGTGTGAGAGAGAGCAGGTCTGTGTTCTTGAAGATTGTGATATTTCTATGTGCAGTCTAACTGACGTAACTGCAGTGGAATTTATTAACAGTTGGTTTTACGCTCCACCCCACTGTGTGGACTCGTAACATATGCAGGGGCTTGTTTAATCTCAGGACCTCAATGTTGGTCGTGTTGAACCGTACATGTGTGTCTAATCACTGTGTTTTAAATGTTTTACAGTGATTTAAGAACAGCCAGGGGGCATTGTTAAGCATAAAATGGCTAAAATGGTTACTATAGACTACCTAGCAAGATTTCACAAAATCAACACATAGCAAAATAAAATCTATAATTTATTGAAAACAAATTATCATTCATCCACCAAGCAATTTAGCCACTTCTTTTTATTTTAAGGAATTCTGTAAACTGCAATTGTTTCGTTCTGAACTACGGTAGCATCACATGGAAACTGATTTCAAGTTATTCTTCTGTTTTTATTTATATTTCTAGGGCCCCAGAGGATTAGATGGGGATTATGGAGATTCTGGACTGAAGGGGGACCAGGTAAGGATAATTCAAATACATTAAATAATAAAATTTTATAATTTCATTTTAATTAATGAAAAAATACAATCATTTTATTGGGCCAAAACTCTGCTTTCTCCAGGCAGCTAGAATATACATATATTATAATGTACAATAATTATAAATATGTATATGTGATAGAGTGCAATAGAAGTAAATTTTCCTTGCCGTACTTGTATATAGTAACTAAGGGAATTGAAAGATGAAATGGCTTGGTTATGAAATTCTCCTCTTTCAGGGGCCAGCTGGTTCAGCAGGGGTCAGAGGTCAGCAGGGAGAGGGGGGTGGGCGGGGCCTGACAGGGATTCCTGGAGCCAGAGGGCCTCGTGGACTCCTAGGACCTGAGGTAGGAACCCCAACAACATCACGCCTCATTTTCATTGTCTAGGGAAATAACACTACAATCCTCGCCTACAACTGAAAGAATGTTTGTTTTTTTGCAGTTTACATGAAGTAACTTTGACAATAGTGTACATCTATCATGTGCTCTTCTTTCATTTGTTCATTCATTCGTTCTTTCTTTCTTTCTGTCTTCTGTTTCTCTCTCTTTGTTTATCTCATTCATCTCTCTGTCTATCTGTCTATCTGTCCCTCTCTCTAGGGTGAAGAGGGTGAAGCAGGGCTCAGGGGAGTTGTTGGGAGAGAGGGGTCAAAGGTGAAGATTTTTTTGTTGTGGTCAAACACTTTTGTTTGTGGCACCAAAATATGCCACAAACTCCTCACCCTGTGACCTTGTGCGTTCGTTTGTCATCCAGTCACCCGAGAAAACAGTCGCTTAACTCTAATAAGGCTCTTAATTTGAAATTAATGGTGATGTCATTATAACAAATGATGTTCAGTTTTTTTTGCTGTGTGCTCTTTTCAGTGAGAAGACTTGCGTCTCTAACTTGTTGTTGATGTTAAATGTTCACACCTGCCTTCCCTCTGGCTCCCATGCATGCAGTTCCACAGTGCCGTTGAGATACAGCCCCAGGCTGAAATGACCACATGGAAAAAGCCCCTGCTGGTTTAACTTCTTAACAAGGGAGAAAAAGTTAATTAGGCCCACAATCCATGTCATTCTTCCTGAAGTAACAGATACATGTGCCAAAACAGTAAATAAATGATCTAGAGGAACCTTTTTGTATATTTTATATAATTGTAATGAATGCTATTGACTTTGTGTTGTTATTTAAGGGAAACCGAGGAACTCCGGGACTGAATGGAGAGCTAGGAATAAAAGGGCTCAAGGTATTTATAAAACCGATGATAGTCAGAATTATAAACTGTAATCTGTCTTCAGCCTTGTTTCAATTGTTGTTGTCACGTGACTAAAATCGAAAACACGTTTAATTCCCATCTCCGCGACTACAGCTGCTTTCTCTGTGTACAACAAGCTTAAAAATCATTATTAGGACTGTTAGTCTGGTCAGTAATTTACCAAACATTCGGTTCCTTTGACCTGATTATTTAGTTCCACTGTCGCTGCCCCAAAGACGATAACATTTGTTAATAACTACAATTACTTCATCGTTCACCTAATATATATGATAAAATATGTTAATATAAACAATTCCGCACTCAACCACAAGAAAGAATTACCTTTCAAGCCCCAAAGGTTTTTAATATTGTACTGTTTCAGCTCAACAATGAATTTCACACCATTGACCTTATTATTGTTTGTATTATTAATAGCTTCTTGTTGTGATTCCTTATCAGGGTCGTACAGGACTCTCTGGTCTCTATGGGCTACCTGGCACACCGGTAAGAATCACAGACCCTGTCACTGACCCCCTACACCAACATCACATGACCCCTATTCCAACACCACAACCCTAAACATACAGAGTTTGAATTGACTACAGTAGATCTGATCTAGAGTTTGTGGCCTGGTCATGTGTATCAATGTGTGTCTCTTGTGCATCTGTGTCTCTGTGTATCTCTGTCTGTCTTGGTGTGTGTGTGTGTGTGTGTGTGTGTGTGTGTGTGTGTGTGTGTGTGTGTGTGTGTGTGTGTGTGTGTGTGTGTGTGTGTGTGTGTGTGTGTGTGTGTGTGCGCGTGTGCGTGTGTGTGTGTGCGCGGGTGTGTGTGTGTCTCTTGAATTTCTACTTTCTTTGGAATGTTATGGTTGGATTTAGCGCCCATGTCACCACTTCAACTTGCTTCTGTAACCTGATTACCGTAGTGGCATTTAAAACAAGATAATGATATGACTGTGTCTAAAACTACTGTATGTGTGTGTGTGTGTGTGTGTATATCTCTTTGTGTGTATGGTTTCAGGGTTACCCAGGTCCAGTTGGGACGGAGGGAGCAGAAGGAAAGCCCGGTACACAGGTTCCCATTTTATAACTTTTCATTTCTGACTTCAGTTGATGTAACCTGCCGGGGGGAGGAGCTATCTACAGCCCCCCGAGCTAGACCAATCATATCTCAGCGTTTCAGTAACTGTCAGCAGTGTCCATGGTGATGTGTGGTGTTTTGACCTATCATAGGGGTCTGCTGGGTCAGCTGGTGCTCCCGGGCCTAAAGGAGACTGGGTGAGTGACAGCCCTTTAATATTCAGGTTCCAATACCGGCTGAAAGGTCCTGGGTTCAAACCCCAATGTATGCACCCTTGAACAAGGTGTCTACCTGCTCCTTATTACTAATGCATCTGAATACTCTGTAAGTCGGCTGAATTACTTAATATTTATTACTTATATTTATTACTTTATCAGGCAATTTTATCCAAAGCGTCTTGCAGTGAATACAGATACATGGCGTTAAGGAGCAGGTAGGGGTTAGGTAGGCAGACTGAGGACTTTGGAGTTTCAACCTCCAACACTCTTTGTCGAAGGGTCGAAGTCTAATGCCAACCGCAAGACTATCCTCCCACATAATTGATTTGTGAAATGACTAAATAGTACATTTTGGACTCCATACCGATCAACACACTTGCATTTAGTGATTTAGCAGATGCTTTTATCCACAGAAACTTACAAATGAGGCAGAGGACAATCAAAACGAACAATCAAAATGGGAGTAGTTACAAAAAAGGTGCTGTGTATCCTTGTTTAAAAAAACAACAACTGGGAGTACAGGGTAGCTCTAGAAATCAGAAAGAAACAAGAAACATTTGAATTAGTGCTAGTGCAAACAGTTAGTGCAACATGCTTTCTAAATTCCTAAAGAGCAGTACAGCTCAACAAAGTGCATTCTAGATTACTATAGCTAGATCATGAATATAGGGAAATGTTTACAATTAATCTATAACTATCTATACCATCTATTCCAAGTGCATGGAAAAGGCAAAGGTTGCACCTATTTGCCTCAAGCTAAGGTGCAGTGGCTGTTTTTGAGTGGACAATGTTTGCTATTCTGAGGAACGCATTCTGCCTTAGGACTGCAGTCAAGATTTTTCCAATTCAAACTACAAGCTGCAACGCAATCATCAAACACTCTTTAAAATGTCACAATGAATTGCTGGGCTTGACGAACACTTCCACGGGCCTCTTCAGTGACCCAACACACTGCACAATCTCAGAGAGGTCTCAAAAGGATTGTAATTACGTTAATTGTGTTTTCAGGCAAGTACTGAGCATAAACACCTAGCTCAAATTCATACTTCCTGGCTTTCTGCTACCCGCGCTTGATTCTTCAAAGAGATGTTTAGAGAAACCAAATACTGAAATGAAAGCTCAGTCAGTCTTGGATTACATGGAGGACATTCTTGTACAACATTCCCCTAGGAAGAAACCAAATTACACAGAGGGGTTCCATCTACATGTTACACAGTCCATGTTCTCCTTTTACAAAACAAATATCTGCAGTTTGTAATATGACACATTAAAACATCAACACACAGCTCACTTCCCTCAAATGGTGCTAGGATGTTTTCCTTTAACCACTGCACATCATGAAAGACATACTTTTTTTAGATTACGTCTTTATAAGGACTTCTAAACACTTCAAGGTTGTAATCTCTAAATGTTTAAATTGTAATCTCTTATCTCTTCCAGATTGTAATCTCTATTTCTTTAATTGTAATCTCCGATCTCTTCCAGGTTGTTATCACTAACTGTTTGATTTGTAATCTCTGATCTGTTCCAGGTCGTAAACTCTAACTGTTTGAATTGCAATGTCTGATCTCTTCCAGGTTGAAATCTCTAACTGTTTTTGTGTTCAGGGGTTTCCTGGTGTGGTTGGTGAGAGAGGACCGACTGCTGCTGTCAGTTCTCCGGTACGAATTTCTTCACTTACCACCATCATGTCCCACCAGTGCAAGGATGGACCCTTCCTCCCTTCCCTCTGTCCTTGCTCCCTTTCTTCCTTCCTTCCTTCCTTCCTTCCTTATATCCTTCCGTCCTTCCTTCCTTTCTTATGTCCGTCCGTCTGTCCGTCCTTCCTTCCTTCCTTCCTTATATCCTTTGTCCAGTCGATTCTTTCTTGTTTCCTTCCTTCCCTCCTTCCTTCTTTACCATATATTATCTTATTCTTTTCTGTACCTCTGAAGGTTTATCTGTTCCCCTGACAGGGTCCTCCAGGGAAGACAGGCCAAGAGGGCCTCCGTGGCCCCAGTGGAGAGAGGGTGAGTAGAGAGCTAAATATCACATTTTACTTTTTGGACCTGTAGGGGGTAGCAAACCGATGCATGTGGTTTAGTGTGTAGTTACTCTTCCAGGTTTTGAAGATTGCTTGTTGGGTTTTTGTAGGGCTTCACAGGTAAACCAGGTGTCGATGGCTCCCAGGGCCCAGTGGGCATGTATGTAAGTGATCCTAATCAAACCGTTTCTCCTCACAAACACTAGGATTATGATTGCTTTGTTTACAATACGTTTATATCATATATATTATATAAGTATCGGTATGTACATTAACTATATTATATATGCAATGCAGGTGTATAAACTCCACTTATGTGACTCGTAGGACTACAAACATGGCATTGTTAGGTCAAACATAAATTATTGTTAGTCGTTCTCCTATTGTAATCCAACACACACACTCTATTTTTACGACAATGAAACAGGATGAGATCCAATATTGATAGAAACAAAAATTTAGCATAAAAGTGTTCATTATTGAGCTCGACATTGGAACTAAAGCAGAGTTTATCGTCTGTTCCCCCTCTGCTCCGCAGGGTTACCCAGGAGCGGTGGGGTTGGTGGGGATACGAGGTCACATGGGACAACAGGTGAGAATACCTGAACTGGTTAGAAAACCGTTGTTAGTTATCTAATGACAATCCTTGAACAATATGATGATGTTCAATTATTTACAATTCTTTCATTTCATTACGTCATTTGTATTTCAATGTTTTATATTTGGTAAAGACCAGTTTAAATGATGTGTCGGTAGAACAGCATGGGACTACCGGTTGGTGTATGTATGAATGAACTTTGACCTTGAACTGTGTTTAAAGGGCGACGCTGGTGTGAGGGGACGCGTTGGTGTCCGGGGGAAGCTAGGACCTTCAGTGAGTATTACATTCATGTCATTTATATTTTGTTTTGTGTATTTATTGATCTTTTCATTATATATACATGTATATTTATTTTTTACTCTCTTTTTAATTATATTTTATTTATTTATTTTATTTATGATCTCTTCCACTACCAAGGATCTCTTATTTATACTATGTTAGGCTTGTAGGCCTGTGCAATTACTTGGTGTTTGACTTCCAGTTGAAAAGTTCTGGGTTCGATCCCCTATCTCTTCAGTTTACCTATAGGCAAAGATGACCCCTAACCCCTACCTGCTCCTTACTTGTATCTGAAAATAATCTATGTAAGTTGCTTTGGATAAAAGCATGGAATGACTAAATATTGGTAGTATGAACTAGAGTGTGTAAGTGTGTGATGTTTGTGGTTGTTTCTCACTAGGGGTTGATGGGACCTCCTGGTGAGAGAGGCCCTTCTGGACCTCAGGTGAGCTGATCTGGTCTCGAGACATAACGGTTCAGCTCGTCAGACTCCATATGAAACCAGCTTTTTATTAAACCAACTGCTGTTGTGTGTTTCTACCTCAGGGCTATCGAGGGGAGTTTGGAGCCAAAGGTGATCACGGTCTACGTGTGAGTCATGGTTGTTTTTCATCTACTACAGTTCAACATGGTTGACATTGGTTTCAACGTATTCATGTCAACGCTGCTCTGTCTATAAACATCTGATGAGAGACTAGTCTATAGGTTTCTGACAAATTGACTCTGACCTAGGGTTTCTTCTACTCTCTGATCTTCAAAACCACTTCAGTATGTTTTGCTGAAAAATACTGTCAGTCACCTAAATAATACCCTGAATATTATAATAAAATATTGAGTATTCATGTATATTATATTGCAATTTGTCATAATAAGTTATCAATTGTAAGTAGAATTCATAGTGAACATCTGTGAACGCTGAGCGATTTGATGAGAAACTATTCAGTGCATTAGGAAATGTCATCTTAATCTTAATCTTAATCTCTTCTATGCAATTAAATATGTCATTACTAAGAATTTTGAATAAATTATAGCTGGAATTGTTTTGTAGTCAAATAGAAACCATTGCAGCAATATAGAGACAACAGAAGCGACCATCTATTCGTCAATACTTGATTTGAGGATCTCAGGTCAGTGTTTTTAGTTTACAGAATGAAACTCTTAATTGATCTCAATGTTATATCTCCGGACACCAGGGCCCTGCAGGTCGACCGGGACCAGGCGGGGGTGTCGGGGGCACCGGGCCCCCAGGAAGCCAGGGGCCACCAGGGCCACAGGGACCCGCAGGACTCACAGGGTTTCCAGTGAGTAGGTACTATTAGCTAGCCTCTCGAGACCATCCCAATCTCGGAAATTCACATTCTGTTCCTGTCTGCTGATCGGTCTGGTCCCGATCCTGTTGACAGCCTTTTCCAAAAATGTTAAAATTATAGGACCAATCAGAGCTTTGGGGAGGGAGCTCATGAAGAACAAGGAGCACCGCAGTCTGGAAAATTAAAAAAACAATGCTGCCGCCCGAGGAAAGTGTAGCAATCTAAACTGTTTAAAATATGCATTTGCTTTACTTCTGGATTCGGTAAGAGTGAAGTGAAGAGCTGATTGGCTCGAGTATTTTTGAAAAACAGAAAATGTGTTGCGAAACGCAAGATGATGATCAGGATGATCTCACAAGGCCAACTTTGAACCCTTTCTTTAACTTATCTTTACGCTCTGTTACAATTGTTCCTTGTGCATAAACAATAAACATACATACATCATTATGAATTAAATATTAATACACACAAATAAATCATAGTTCATATGAAGAAAACATACAAAATAGATATAAAGATATCCTAGTTATTTATGAATTGAACATATGTATACATACAAATAATAGTTGCTTATGAGTAAAACCTGCATATACATCCAAATATCATGTTATGGTTTAAAATATTGTTTGTTTGTTGACACAGGGAGAAACTGGATTATATGGAATAAGTGGGCAGCGTGGAGAAAAAGGAGAATCGGTAATAAATAAAGAAATCAACAGTTTTTTTTCAGAGACAGAAATGTTAAGAATCGAGGGGTATTATTGCTGCAATCTCTTTCTTTAGGTAGCTTCTGGGTCCGCTGGTAACATCGGTCCCCCAGGGTTAGGTGGTCCACAGGTTGGTTCATACGCCATTCTTATAGCCCTCTTCACTTTCACCATGACACACATTTTCGTCTGCGATTTCCAGGGAACCACTCAGGAAAAATATCTACTGTTTCTGCACAACCAAAACTTGTTATTTAAATATTTAATACAATACATATATAAATATATGTATTGTATGTTTTGTTTCACCTTCAGGGCGCTCCCGGCCCAGGTGGGGAAGTTGGTTCATCTGGAATAAAGGGCGCCCAGGTCTGTGAAAACCATACAAATACTGATAAAATAAGATGTACTGTATTAATCTCAGATGGGAAATGCAGGTGTCACAGCTGAAAGTACAAGACAGTAAATACCATTTAAATTTAAAAAATATACTGGAAATATATCTACACACACAATAAGGGTAATAGATGCAAGATTTAATTTGTATAATTTGATTGTTCTCAACTAACTAAACTATTCATCCAGTCATTCATTCATTCATTCAACCAGTGGCTTTAAGGCCAGTTACAAGTGAGTGCTAGATACCATTTCATGACCAATCAGTTATTTAAATCAGAGATTCTGGCACATGATGCAATGAAACAAAGCTAAACTAAAGTTTCTCTCCTGGTAAGACAGGGAGATCCAGGTTCCCAGGGATCATATGGCCTCGCGGGGCCAAAAGGACAGCCAGGGCCGGGGGGCACTCAAGGGCCTCTGGGTGAGAAGGGCCCCGAAGGGAACGAGGTCAGCTGTAACTTTCTTGTTGTGTTACATTTCATGTTCAAACCCTTCCATGGTAAACACTGTAATGAACTGTCTTACTTCTACAGGGAGAAGATGGAGAGTTCGGCATCATGGGAGATTCTGGGCCCAAAGGACCGAAGGTAAGCAATACAAATCTATAAAGATACATCTTCTGTTTGGCCTCAACCCACTAATGCACTCACCATGTAGGTTTGATTCCCACCTGTGGTTCTGTGCCACATGAAATTCCCCTCTTCTTCAAACTACTTTCTTGTCTCTCCTCACCGTCCTGTCCATAAAGACAGAAAGCCAATAAGACGAATATATAACAAATAAAAATAAAACATGTATAAGTGAAATGTTATTTGTTTCTTGTTTTCATGGTACAGCAGCTGGCAACATGACAACTCTGATTAATAATCAAATTATGTGTGTTATACTAACTTGTTTTCTTCCCAGGGAGATCTGGGGCATCGAGGAGCTTCTGGATTCGAGGGGATCCCGGGTCTCCTTGGCAACCCAGGGCCACAGGGGTCAAAGGGAGAGAAGGGTTACAGCGGACTAACGGTACGTTCTGTCCGTCCGTCTGCCTGGCTGTCTGTCAGCCTGTCTGGTAATCCTTGTTATTGGTTGATATAGTACTGTCATTTGTCTTCAGGGCCAAGCGGGTCTCATTGGAAAGATCGGACCAGCGGGTTTAATGGGACTGCAGGTAAGATCCTGGACTACCATGCCATTACCACAACTTCATCATCTTGTTAAAGTCTAGGATAACGGTTCTTTACTAATGTAATCGGAAGCTTTAATGATGGTCTGCATCTCTTCTTTTCAAGGGTTTCCCAGGTACTTTTGGAAGGGCTGGAAACGATGGAATACCCGGACCAAAGGTAGACCATTTCATTTGTTCTATCTTGTTATACCTTTACATTGTTGTGCAGGTTTCACTTCAAAAGGTTAGACTATACAAATTTTTCCATGCTAATAAAATATGACTAATATACAAATATAAATATATAATGTTTAGAAAGATGTATACTTATTTTGCATAATCCATTCTAAACTTCCTGTCTGTTCCACTTCCTCTCTGTTCTACTTCCTTCCTGTGTTCTTCAGGGAGTTAAAGGTCTCGTTGGTTCGACCGGTGCTACTGGAGACCCAGGTCCTAAGGTTAGTTAGATGTTGACTACATCATTGTATTAGTCTGGACTATACAGCGTAGAGGACAGCCAGTAATGGAAGATCTTTGTCGAGTCCTGTTCACTGTGTCACTACAGGGAGTCGCAGGGATGAGGGGGACGAAAGGAGATCCTGGAACATGGGGGCAAAGGGTGAGTGGAGGAAGAATATAACGTACTAACAAAAGTATTTTGGCTGGGGTGTTCAGCTCCCAGCCGAAGGATTCTGTGTTCCATCCCAAATGTCCACAGCCTAAGACATTGAGAGCCATTTCCTTGAGCAACATGTCCCCAACCTGGTTAACATAATAATAAACTGTTCTTTATATATCCTAGGGGTCTCCAGGAACCGCACAGGTCCGAGGCGACCTTGGGCCAAAGGGCTTCGCTGGACCCAATGGGCCCCAGGGCAAGACTGGTGTGAAAGGGGAACGAGGAGAGCCGGTGAGGAGGGTCTGATTCATGAATAATATTGGCCATCTGCACAAAAGATGACAGCGGAACAGGGGAGTGTCAAGGAGGTGGCATTGGGTGGCACAAACGTTTTAGCCACCCCTACTTAAGCTGGCAATTCCTAGGATTTGAACTGTTCGTTTTAACTATGCAGTACAATGGGAGTGGTACAATTTAAGAATATAGCAACAAATTGCAGATGCGATATTTGTCATTTGTCAGATCATCAATATCAGTAATTCTGTTTCAGATTCAAGTTTTAGATTTTTGTGACGTATACATTTTCCGCACCGATCTGAAGTTTTAATGTTGTTGTCCGGAGCACTTCCTGTGTTAATCTTGGCCACTCCTGGGCCACCTTGATCACACTCACCTGAAGTGTAGACATGATTAATTTATGTAAAATCTGCACGATACAACATGATACTACACCCTAACACCAACCCTAACGCTATCCCTGATGGAATATATTTTAATTATGTATTTATAGCACCCAAAGAAAATATTTTACACTTATACATTTTGGTAATGTTTTGGGATCTGTTTTTGATTCATCACAAATTCTTGACAGTGATGAATGGATGAATGTTGAACATCTCCTCTAAACTTCTCCTAGGCATCCGTAGGGCTTCCAGGAGACAAAGGACCTGCGGGAACACCAGGAACAGAAGTACGACGAGAAGATATTATAGCATTTTTTATTTTGTGGTCGTTTCAATAAAGTCGATTAAACCGGAACTTGAATCTTCTAATGGTCTCTTGGCGATGAAGATGATGATCTTGCACTCAACACAGTTGTTTCTGTTTTTGGTCATGTGATGATGTGATGAAATAAGCGACACAAATGGAAATACCTTATTCATTCATTCATTCATTTTTTCATTCATAATATCTCGATAATCCAAAATCCATGACCATGATCATACCTTCGTTTTGAAATATGAAATTTAAGTTCACACCAAGTAGTTTGGGTATGTTCTAGAGGCTGTTTTCTGGTCTCCTCTATGGTCTAGGGTTTGGTGGGCGAGATTGGACCTCCAGGACTTACTGGACCTCCAGGACCTCTGGTAGGTCGTTGCTTCTTTGTCTTTATCTCCAGAATATTCCTGGGCTGGTCTTATAATGATATGAGTTGTTTTCTGCATGTATGTTGTCATGGTAATTTAAATGTGATGCCATTTAATCTCTATTTACCTCACATCTTAATTAGAACGTTTTAGTCTTGTTAGTCTTTGAGTCAGTTTACTCTACAATTCTTTTTTTTATTAGTTTTATTAGATGTATATTGTTATTTATTCAGGGCCCTAAAGGGAAACAAGGACCAGAAGGAAGACAAGGAAAGAAAGGTCAAAAGGTCAGACTGAGTCTCATCTTTAGTTCCTTCCTATTGAAAATTCTCATTTATTTCTCTACACTCATACTCATCATATAAAACTATATACTCTCATCTGTCATCCAAAAAACATTATCTGTACACTAAGCTTTTTTGGGCTAACCTGAAACAAATGGAGAGAAAACCACTTTTCAAACCGTCTGTGATGCTAAAGATGTTTCTGTTCTGCATTCCAGGGGGACGACGGTCAGACCGGGAAAGCAGGGAAGAAAGGACGCATCGGAAAGCGGGTGAGGTGACACGTCTCGCGTCTGAAGAAGAACTATGTGGATCTGAGTTCATGTACTGAACTCTCATTTTGTTTCCGGTCTACCAGGGGAAGAGAGGGAAGGTTGGGAGCAGAGGGCTGAGGGGGGTCCATGGGAAGAAGGTGAGTTCAAGTTAGGACAGACTGTCGTTATGGTCCTTATACTTGTTGACAGACTGTAGTAATAGTCCTGATGCTTGTTTACAGACTGTCATTATGGGCCTGATGTTTGTTGACTGACTGTAGTAATGGTCCTGATGCTTGTTTACAGACTGTCGTTATGGCCCTGATATTTGTTGACTGACTGTAGTAATGGTGCTGATGCTTGTTTACAGACTGTCGTTATGGTCCTTATACTTGTTGACAGACTGTAGTAATAGTCCTGATGCTTGTTTACAGACTGTCATTATGGGCCTGATGTTTGTTGACTGACTGTAGTAATGGTCCTGATGCTTGTTTACAGACTGTCGTTATGGCCCTGATGTTTGTTGACAGACTGTAGTAATAGTCCTGATGCTTGTTTACAGACTGTCGTTATGGCCCTGATGTTTATTGACTGACTGTAGTAATGGTCCTGATGCTTGTTTACAGACTGTCGTTATGGCCCTGATGTTTGTTGACAGACTGTAGTAATGGTCCTGATGCTTGTTTACAGACTGTCGTTATGGCCCTGATGTTTGTTGACTGACTGTAGTAATGGTCCTGATGCTTGTTTACAGACTGTCGTTATGGCCCTGATGTTTGTTGACTGACTGTAGTAATGGTGCTGATGCTTGTTTACAGACTGTCGTTATGGCCCTGATGTTTGTTGACTGACTGTAGTAATGGTCCTAATGCTTGTTTACAGACTGTCGTTATGGCCCTGATGTTTGTTGACTGACTGTAGTAATGGTCCTGATGCTTGTTTACAGACTGTCGTTATGGCCCTGATGTTTGTTGACTGACTGTAGTAATGGTGCTGATGCTTATTTACAGACTGCAGTTATGGTGCTGATGTCTAAAGGGCCCCTTTTTGTCAGCTGTGATGTTGATTAGCCAATGCCATTAGTTTCAAAATCATCCCTATATTGGTGCAGTCCATTGGGTAAGATGTTAGGTTGATCTATCTATCCTACCAGTTGGTACAGTCCATTGGGTAGGATGGTAGGTTGATCTATCTATTCTTCCAGTTAGTACAGTCCACTTGGTAGGATGGTAGGTTGATCTATCCTATCAGTTGGTACAGTCCACTGGGTTGGATTGTAGGTTGATGTATCTATCCTACCAGTTGGTACAGTCCACTGGGTTGGATGGTAGGTTGATTTATCTATCCTACCAGTTGTAACAGTTCACTGGGTAGGCTGGTAGGCTGATCTATCCTACTAGTTGGTACAGTCCACTGGGTAGGATGGTAGGTTGATCTATCTATCCTACCAGTAAGTGTAGTCCAATGGGTAGGCTGATCTATCCATCATGTTTTTTTAAATGATTTGAAATGGCTAATCGACCAATCACACCCGGTAGTGACAACTCCCAATTCTGGAGGTTAAAGTTCCTCACCGTGGGGGGGTCTGGGGTCTTCTCTGGTTCACAGGGGAAGAGAGGAGCTGCTGGTCCACTCGGACCCCTGGGAAGACCTGGGGCTTACGTATGTTTTCTGAAATCTTCTCTGTCTGGTTTAGACTTTCTTCTTGAAAAACCTGAATACTAAAGCTTAAGTTAAAATGTTTATCAGAAACCTGTGTGGCAGATACATAATGCAGGTCAGGTAGAACTTTTTGGAACCTTATCTTACTAATCCTAGTACTACTACTACTACTGTGTGTGTGTGTGTGTGTGTGTGTGTGTGTGTGTGTGTGTGTGTGTGTGTGTGTGTGTGTGTGTGTGTGTGTGTGTGTGTGTGTGTGTGTGTGTGTGTGTGTGTGTGTGTGTGTGTGTGTGTAGGGTGCAGCAGGGCTACGAGGAGTTAAAGGGGAGAGCGGTCGAGGGGGTTTAAAGGTACGTGCCCATCGCTTGCCTTCTTTCACGTTGCAGTGTGTACGTACCGATATATTTGTTACAAATTATTTCACTTACAGGGGGACGTTGGACTGGGAGGGTTGTATGGCCGTCCTGGAAAACAAGGATTGAAGGTGAGACAAAGTTCAGACAAGTACATGGTGTGTTCATGCCCAGTTTTTGTGTGTGGTTCACATGAACATGGATTCACAGTTGCCTCAAGCCATCCATTTAAGGCAGGTCACACTACTGCAAATCCATTTGAAAACACTTTTCTTTTTCGTACTTATCCATTTTGGACTTCCGTGTTTGTGTTTTTGTCCACCAAAAATTGAGATATTCTAAGATGGCCTCCCAAATGGATAGATTTGGCCGGTTAAAGTGATCCGGGCATGAACTGAAATGGGGAATACGCTGTTTTAGTGCGGTGCTGAAAACGCTATTATGGATGGAAACATATTGACAAGAAAGCAGCCCTTTAGCACCTTTAGCTGCAGTAGTGTGGACGTAGTCTCAGTCTGGTCTCTTGTTGTTCCCACAGGGAGTCCGAGGCACTGCTGGGAAGAGAGGCGTTGGAGGTTTGAAAGGAGAGCAGGTACCTCCATGTCCCCACACTGTCCTGATTCACTCTTCGTTGAGAACAGCACTGTTAGGACACTGTGGGTCATGTTGTTTGTTTGTTTGTTGGAATGGTGTCTTAGGGAGATATCGGCCCAGATGGGAGGTGGGGCAAGGCTGGTCTACCAGGACTTCCTGTAAGTCTCATCTCCTGGATCACAAACCAACATGTTGTAACGCACATTGTAAATGGGAATGAAAAAAAAAAATATATATATATATATATATAATACTCTGACAAACTTTACATTTGATTTCATGTCATCTTCTTTAGGGGCTGTTTGGACACAAGGTAGGTAAAACTTAAACAATTTAGAAAAATGGTAGCCTCCGTTAGCTACGTGTTAGCCTCTAAATGCTTAATGTTAGCCACCAATGCTATGTGGTAGCTACTGAATGCTAAGTTAGCATCTGACTTCTATGCATAAGCCACTTAATGCTATAGATTTTGGTTTTCATTGGCTGCTATGTTTTTCCATCAGGGTCTAAAAGGTTTCTCCGGAATTTCCGGCTCTGCAGGAAAGAGAGGTTTACCTGTGAGTACAAATGGTTTCAAATACATCTTTTTGACAATCACAACTCCAATGATTACTTAAAAAAAGACATACATGGGGGCAGGATAGTCTAGTGGTTTAGGTGTTCGACTCCCAGCTGAAAGGGTCTGGGTACGAACTCTAATGTCCCAAGGCTACCTGTAGACAAGATACTCTAACCCTAACTGCTCATTGACCTGTATCTAAGAAAAACAAATCACTGTCAGTCTCTTTAGATGAAAGTGTCTGTTCAATAAATAGTAATCAAGTCCCTGTTAATTCAACCACAGTATGAAGAAACCAAGATAAACTTTACTATGTTTCAATGTTTGTATCAGGGACCACCTGGCCCCCCCGGACCCCCAGGAACCTCGTTGAACCTCACACTGACCAATATAAAGGCAAGTAGCATATATATATATATATATATATATATATATATATATATATATATATATATATATATATATATATATATATATATATATATATATATATATATATATATATGTATATATATATATATATATATATATATATATGTATATATATATATATATATATATATATATATATATATATATATGTATGTATGTATGTATGTATGTATGTATGTATGTATGTATGTATGTATATGGGTATATATGTATGCCTGCTGTTCTAAAAGTGTTTTTAATGAATGGCAGGGAACACACCCATGTGAGCTAGTGTGACAACTCAAAGTATGATTTTAACCATGACATGTTTTAAATACATTAAAACATACAAATATCCATATCAACCTGTAGGAACTCATGTACGTGTCAGGCAAACCCAACTACCTCCTGGTGCGGACTCTGTTGGCCTCTCTTCAGAGAGACCTGCGCTGGTTCCTGGATCCACCAGATGGCAGCAGAGAGCACCCCGCCACCACCTGCCTGGAGCTGTGGCTGGTCAACACAAACATCTCCAACGGTGAGGGCACTGTTGGGGTTAACTCCATTGCAGCTTGTTGTTATTTTTTACATGTATGTTGACTACAAAGTGTTTTTATGGAGTGTTACATTTGATTACAATTTACATTCAGAATGATCTACAGCACAGGTGTCATTCTGAAGTATTCTGAATACTTTATTTATCCTGGGTGAAATGGTTTCTGTTAAAATCGCTGAGCTCAAGATAATATAAAACAGATAATAGAATACATTAAAGTAAAACATGTAACACAAAAATACAATGGGGCATAACTATATATATATGTATAAAATGTAGACATAATTTAAACTGGCTCGTGAAAATGCAGAGATATTGTCGATATCGTATATGAACACGTAGGTAAGATGCAACGCTGTTAAAACGATTTTTACATCCAGGAAATTATTACATCGATCCGAACCAGGGCAGCCCTGTGGACGCCTTCCAGGTCTACTGCGACTTCACGGAGGAGCCAAAGACCTGCCTGAAGCCGCTCCAGTCTCAGGTATGAGTGACAGTGTTAACACACCTAGTATGTTTTCATATGTTTATGAGGTATTTTATCAGAGTTAACATGTTATCGATATGAGGTGCATTATGAGGACCCTAATATTTGGGCGGGAAAAAAACAACAACAATGTTTCAGGTTCCAGTCAAGCCGTGGCTTGTAGACGCCGGCACCGACATCTCCTTCCAGTGGTTGAGCACCGTAAAAGGTGGCTTCCAGGTTTGTACCAAACAACCAATGTTTTCATGAAGTGCTTTTTATGCACCATATATCTAGAACAAACGTCCAGAACATATGAGGTCTGCGTCAACACTATATACATTTAAATATAATGCTATTGATACACTTGCGTTGATAGTTATGTTTGAAAGCCTGACCCACTCCAATCTCCTGCCTATGTTAAAACCCTTCTCCTCTCAGTTTGAGTACCCCGGGTCGGACGTGGTGCAGATGAGGTTCCTGAGGCTGGGCAGCCGGTTCTGCAGCCAGAGGGTCAGTTACTCCTGTGGGCCAGGTGGCCGGCAGGGGTCCCAGCAGAGGCAGGTCAAGTTCCTGGCCGACACGCGGAGACAGAGCTACCTGGCCACGCTAAGCGACTGTGAGGTAAGCGACAGGGTCAGGTGAGGTAGTCATGTAATTACACTCTCTGTGCTTAAGTGCTTTGAGTGCCATATAAAAGTCCAATGTATTCTTCTTCTTACTATTATTATTTGAAAGAAGGCTGGTAATAATATGTAATCATATATCAACTCATTTATTATAATTTATATTATGCCATTAAGTGGACTCTTTTATACAAAGTGTCTGACTTTGAGTACAATGGGTGCATTCCTCTTTTCTTTTTTTTGCATGTGTGACCACAATGAGAGTTAAACCCCTAACCTTGATCGAAACAAATCAAAATGCCACTTTTGTAGACATTTTAAATTAATAAAAAAATGTCCATGACTAAAGTTCTATCTAAAAAAGAAGATCAAGAGAGAAGAGAAGATCAAATGTACTCTGTAAGTCCCAGGGAAAACTGCATTGATTATTTTCTCGGCAGCCGTCGGATGAGCGGGACCCGGGGGAGCGGGAGTCGGTCTTCCTGTTTGAGAGCGAGGACCTGGGCTTGCTGCCCCTCAGGGACGTGGGGGTGCTGGGAAACAACCAGCTGACCCAGGGGTTCGGCTTCACCGTCGAACCCGTCTGCTTCAGCTAGGTGAGTCGGGGGGGGGGGGGGGGGGGGGGGGGCCAGGACGCAGGGTCCGACGGTCGGCCCCACCCCCGACGTTCAGCCCCACCCCCGACAGGAGAGAACACCGCGGCGTCAGCCGAGGAGTCCATACTGCTAGGAATAGGCGGTCGTTTCAGACAAGGACGTTATTTGAGACGGGAGGTTATATCAAAGCTGCCTTTTGAGAATTTTCTTTTAAGCTATAATTTGTACATTTGTGTTCAAATGTTTGTATAGTTGAAACCGTTTATTTATGTCATTCCTACAAACATGCTTTATTTGTGTTCTCAGCCACATTGCTGTGGTTAAGTCCTAGTTGGGTGCAATTATCTACACATTCCCATGATGCATTGCATTGCTTCTTACACAGATTTGGCCAAACTAAACTGTTACCTAAACATAACCACCTCTAAAGTAATACATAAACCATTATTTCAAACTTTGTCACCTAAAATGAATGATCATTAATCTAAACTAGTCCTTATTATTGTACCTGCCCATACCTCAGTTGAGCTTTCATTCCCTAACCCATTTAAGGTGTGTACATGAAAAATTACACTGGGTAATGATTGAGTTTTAACAGAGTTAAACAACCGGGCCAAAATAAAAAATGATTTGCTTGACAGACCTCAGTTGTTTACATTGCAAAAATCGTATTGCTGGGTAATGATTGAGTTATGGAAGCATCCTGTCTGAGTTAAGCCCTGAGAAAAAAAACGATTTGCTTGACGGAGCTCAGGTGTTTACATTGCAAACATCTTTACATGAATTGTCCAATCTCAGTGGTTCAGAAAGAACTTTGGGATTACTAGAGTTGCAGGGTTAGATATTTACTTGAAGCTCATGAAAGCCTCTGCTGTTGAACTGCTTGTGAAACATGAAGACATGAGTCATCCACACCCTCAAAGGCCCCATTCAGGCCTGGGATCCTTTACCTGTGCTGTGTTCGATTTGGCCTACTTGTGCACTATTTAGGGCATCATCATTTTGATGGCTGTCTGACATTTGAGTGTACAAACCTGGTTCCATATGTAGAGCACTACTTTATACCCATAATGCACGATAAAATATTACAGCACAGCGGTTTTCATTGTCATCGGATTCATCCGATAGAGATAGTCTGCAGATAGTGGTTATTTATGCAAATGAGCTGTCACAGGTGGATAAGCTGTCACTAATTCCCCTTATACTTGTTTCCTAAATCGTGTATACTATACGGGGAATGAGGGCACAAGTGAGGCAAATGGAGCCCAGCCCTGGGTCCACCGGGAGAGTTCTGAGACGGATCACACACACGTCATGTCGTGATCAGGATTTAGCTTCTCAAAACACGTTCTACACAACACTGTTGCCATGGCACCCGTATTCAAAGCAAACCTATTCAATTCCGCCTCATAGTTGTGCATCTATAAAAATACTTTGTGATGATGAATGATGACAGATCATGCAAAATGCATCCTGGAATGTGTTCAGAGATGCACATGTTCACACTGCACTGCCAGTGTGGTCAGCAGTGATTGGCTGATGATCGGATGTCATTGAGTCTTGAATGCAACCATTCTATGGTCAATGTTTACACTTCCTATATCTTTGTGACGATTTGTCAAGGAGTCCAGGTTTGACCTCACTTTAACCTAGACATTCGGTAGTCCAGTAGACATCCCACTAGTACATAGTGGCACCAAACTGTTCAGATCTCAACTGTATCCTCTGGGAAAAACATTCCTGAAATTCCGATCTCATAAACTACATATTTGTCTTAAATACACTTCCATCCACAGCCTATTAACCACACCAGCAAGTTGCAGGAACTTTTCTGTGCATGTTGATGTTGTAAATGAATGTTCCATCCATAAGGTTAAATCTGCCCACCATAGCGAAAATGTAAATACTGTGTGTACTGTGTGCATAAGGCAACTGCTGTACATTTTGTTTTAGGAGTTGTTTTGTGAGTGCGTGGGGATTTTATTTACATTCAGTTACAATGAATGTACCCTCTTATTATTTTGTAATTTAATTTTATGTATCCTATTGTGTTGAAATGTATTTGAATTAAGTATTTATGTTATTTCTGCCTCACTTAAAAGATTAGTTATTTTCCTAAATATTTAGTATTTTCAGCTGATGCTGCACATAAATAAATAAATGGATGGCTTGATTAATAGATGGCTACAGACGATACATTCTTTATTCTTGATGGTATTGATGGTAATTTATAAACACTGAAATCATATAGTTTAACATTAAGACGAATGCTACCATGGTTTTAAAGCATTTAGCTAATTCCTATGACTTAACATTTGACAATGATCATAACCATATTTTAATAGTTAATTGTAATACAGCTGAACCAGTCTTTAGTTTTCAAAATACTAGCTTTATAGATCTCTGGTCAACCAGAGACAATCAATACACTCACTGGGCGGTATTACGCGCAGCCTATCGCACGCAAGTGTTTTCAAATACTTTGCGATACGCGTCAACGCGTCCAATACAAAGTGAATGGCCACGTTTCCTCGCACTAACGCGTCCGGTGGGGCGGCGCTGTAAGAGGCGGACCTGTCAACTTCAACAACAGCGTTACAGACAGCTGGATACACAACCAAAGCTACAAGTGGATATCATTTGTCACATTTCCAGCTATTTCACTCGTACTATTTGACTGGATCGCAGAAGAGTGTTTATTGTCGACTCGATATCAACACAACAGGACGCGATGTAAAGTGTGTTGCTGATCCTTACCACAATACACATTCACCCTGACAAGGTATGCTCATTTGCTCATATATTCCCTTTCTATATGCAGCTGTAATGACCCCTGACATTTCATACATTTTAGACATATTTTAGATGCGTTTTTAAAGCACACCTCTTTTACTTGGAGTGCATGGGATATATTTAGGCCTCATTCGAAGCCTCGGTCTGTAGTCGGACTGTGAGCCGGCGAAGAGCCTCCTCGTTTCGGGGAGGTCGCTCTGCTGGCGCGTCACAAGTGCTCTATTGTGAATGATTACGCGGAAATCCCATCTAAGTAAAATCAAACCTTTAACTTGAAACAATGATGCATTATAATATACATTTTTTATATTATTTGTCCTGTCTATCTGTTTTATCTGATTTAGTAAACAAGCGGACGGATAGACTATAGATAGATAGATGGATGTAACTAACAGATAGACAGTAGTAGCCTAACGTTACTTGTCTCATGCATGTACAATTGCCCAGCATCATATTTGGTTTGTTTATGTTATGCATTATTAATATTATTGTATACAGGCTATTGTTTATATGATTAATTTATACATTCTTGACAGCATCACGTCCAACAAGTAGTATATAGCTAAACGCTCGTTTTGGTGGATTTTAAACCATTGGCGAGATCAATGAATAAGTGAAACAACAAGCTGTGTTTGTGTTGTACCCAGTTGGGTGTCTATGGTTCCCCGGTGGACTGTGCTGGAGCCATGCACCCCCCGGCCAGGAAGGATTACGTCTCGGTCACATTCGGCGAGCAGAGCGGCGGGAAGTACAACAACAGCAAGCAGTTGCGGAGACAGTCTTGTTGGAGGGTGAGAACAACTTCCTTTATTTGCATTGTGTGCCTTACCTACCATTTTCTTCCCTGACGCAAGTCAGCAGGAAGAGGAGGGACTCCCTCCTCTTCTGTGTACCTTCTCAAGGTTAATGATGAATACTGCCAATTTCCTTGCACTTCATAGGGCTAAGGGTTAGTGGACTGTTGTGTAATGTGGGGCCAGTGAAGCCTTTTGAGACTGGAACTCTGATTAACGGCTTTACAAATAAAAAATAACACGACTAGACTCCACCATTGTCCCACTTTTCCGACACTCAGTTGTACAGCAGACATTTGTAGACGTAGTTGATACACACAAGCATAATTATGCTGAACCAATCTATATTGCCTTCGAAATATAAGGCAATATATGTGTGTGTGTGTGTGTGTGTGTGTGTGTGTGTGTATATGTGTGTGTGTGTGTATATATATATTTATTTATAAGTAGATTTCATTAAACGCACACCAATAATTTGTGTGGGAATACAAACAGATTGTAGCATTGGGCATAAGAAGGTGGTAGATTTCCTGTTACTATTATTTTTAGCAAACCTTTAATATCGCCAATATTCTTATAAATGTGGTATAGTCTGAGATGTTTCTCTGCTCAGCTGTACAGCTGATATTTGTGATCTTAATACACATAATTACAGGATTCTGACTAACTTTAAGAGTTACATATGTACCTAAATGTCAGCTGCTGGTGAATAAAAAAAAGATCGTGAAAGTTCAAAATGGATCCGGTCTGTCTTGTTTTGATTGATGAACCACTTGAAATAAAATAAATACAAAACAGAGTCACTGAAAGTAAGTTAGTAATACAGGGTTTTGAGTTCATGGATTTGATGAAGCTAGACATATTTTCCATCTGACGTCCGACATTTCCTTTCCACGGTTCTCATATAGTTGCCCCTTTTTGTGTTGCCGTTGCATTCTATGTGTAATAACACCTCATCCATGTCAATAGAAACATGTGTTGCGACAGCCTACCAATATTGTGTTTGTTGTTGTCTGACTGTAGAAATGGAAGCAGCTGTCCAGGCTTCAACGCAGCATGGCCCTGTTTGCTCTGGTTCTGCTGCTCATCTTTGGCATGTCCTCCTACCCCGCCATCCACCAACACTTCAGAGGTACGACACCAGCTGACCCACCTCCCAGGGTGGTCGGTAACTGTGTACACAAGCTAGAAGTAGCTACCAGCCATTGTGCTAGGTACTGCACTAGCTACTACATTCAGATAAGATAGGATGTACTGTATTAATCCCAGACACGACATGTGGGTGTCACAGCAGAAAGTACAGGAAAGTACTAGAACTGCAACGAGATAAAAACTCATTTAAAATAAGAATATAACTACTGGTAATCTACAGAAAAATAAATGTAAAGATTACAGACAGTTGAGGTGGGCATTATGAACAGGATATGCAAATTATTGAAATTATACATTATTGACCATTATAGTGTCTAAAAGGTCTTGGTGACTATAAGTGTTCTGTGCTGTCTTGTGTGCTTGCTACTACACTAGCTGGGTGGATGGGCCTGCAGGTGTACGATGGAACACTACACAAAAACCTCTCGTAGACACACATTTACCATCGGCAATAATGCATGTATGGATGTATTTGAAAATAACAAAGTGTGTGTGTGTGTGTGTGTTACATTGAGATAATTGAACAGAATAATTGGAACAACCAGAGTTTTATGAGATACAAGTTGTTTCTATATTATTTACGTCATTTAATAATTTAATATCCAACTATAACATGTCCTTTGTATATGTAATTTATATATGTAATTTAGTAATTTCATTACATTTTAGTATCTTTACTTTTTCCCTGGCTGGTATATGAACCATCTCTCATCGTGTCCTGTATTTTTAGTCCTACTGGCTGATAACTATCTGTTACTGTTTTTAATAATATAAAGCACCTTGAAACACATGTTTTTAAAAGGTGCTATGTAAACAAAGTGTCATAAACATACGAAATATATAATCACATTTTAATGTATTCGGTTTTGCATAATGGCGAACAACAAATATAGCATATTGCTCGCTATCAAAATAAACATAAAGCCATGTAGTCTCACCTTGACCAAATGCTTGAAAAACATTGACTAGCAGGTCTGAGCCCTCAACTCTTTATAGGTGACCGTATGTCAACAGCTGTAACACCAGATATGTATAGCTGTAACACCCGTACTGAAACCCCTCTCCTCCAGGCCTTGTTGGTGTGGATGAGGAGGTGGAGCGGGGCGGTGCTGCTGGGCTGCCACTCCCCCCTCGCGTTCTGCTGGAGCCATTGAAGGTCCAACCAGAAGCCCCTCTAAGACCAGAGGCCCCTGAGCTGTCCTCTCAGGTAGGCTGGGTCAAATGTATCACCTGGTCACATAGACCGGGGGGAGGGGGGAAGTCTTCTAATGATGACTAGATTTGTACATTTCTTTTTTTGTGCCTTTTTAAAGATAGGTTAGTGAAAACAGACAGGAACGTGGGTTGAAAGAGAGAATGACGTGTTGTATAGAACCATACATCAGAATCGAACCTGGGTCGCCCATATGGATAGCACACAATAGCAGGTTGATTGTCATTTATTGTCTTGATTGTCTGTTAAAGGTCTTTATAATGTATCCTGCCTTATGTAAAGCACTGTGAACAACCTTGGTGTTTGATGGGGTTGTATAAATACACTAAACCTTTTGATTTGATTGTTGCCTCACTTGTAAGCCGCTTTGACTGACTAAAAGCGTCTTCTAAATGACATGTGATGGAATTGTCTTCCGTGGCTGGGAGGAAGGGATATGTTTCTTACTCCAGCTGTCTCTTCTCCTGTTTCTCAACCTGTTTCTCAGCCTGTTTCTCAACCTGTTTCTCAGCCTATTTCTCAACCTGTTTCTCCACCTCTTCCAGGGTCAGAAGAAGCGGTCCCACAAGCGAGGGCCCCCAGTGCTGCAAGGGCATCAACAGAAGAGGGGAAACATGTCGGACCCCCTGGCAGTGGTGGTGGGAGGAAGAGGAGGAGGACATGAGAAGAAGAACAAGGAGTCCAATGACAAGGGGTAGGAGCCTGTTATGAGGTCAGGACTTTAAAAATAATGGAACAGCTTTTATAGAATTATTACAAACAAAACCATGTTTTACCTGATCAATTAAGTTTATATTGTTTCATAAAATGCGGTTTGAAATAAATGATACATCCATCAGTTTGTCTGTTCAAATATTATTTTTCATAACATTTTCTGTGAGTTGTGTGGACATTGCTGTTCGATTGGGTCTTTCAAGATTGTGCAAATGTAACACGTTAAGATTATGCAATGTATATTTTCTTAATAATAATCATATTTTTAATAATAAATAATGAAACATGTATTTCTCTCTTCCCCAACTGAAGGGGGGCGGTGATCAAGGCAGACCAGCCCAGCGATGACACCAAGGCTGGGGACAACAAGGAGGACTCACCTGGGCTACCTATAGAGAAGACGCCCAAAGAGATGGGTAATATAGGCTGCTATTCGATAGTATACTCCCCAGGCACTCGTTAGCAACATACTAGATACCCACTTTGCACATGTTAGTTGTGCGTGTAATCTCCCCGGTGGCATTTAGATGCATGTATCTGAAAAAATAAAACAAGCACAAATTAGAGTATTAGAAATGTAGATAATAATATAACATCAATTGTTGAGGTGAACATTATTGACAGTTAATACCACTGTATTGTTTAATACTTGATCCTGTTTGGTCAGTAATGTTCCACCTCTGCAACGGGAATACTCTGCCTTTGAACAGTTGAACATCAATTTGCTACAAATCCAACTTTAAAAACAACAGTCAAATGGAACTATCGACAAAATATTTCCTTGACAATGGAAAAAACTATATGCCAAGAGTCCCGAGAAAGTTTGTTTTAATTTCAGCTGATTAAGTCAATAAAACCCAATAATGTTATGGATAAAAGTAATTAATATCTAACCGTTGTTCGTAATGGTGGTATAAGCTAAATAAACCACTCCGGGCTGGCCCATGATTAGAAATAATATACTTTGGTGGTGGTAAGCTCGCAATCACTACCCCTGTCGTACATTATATTCCAATTGCGGGACAGCCCGTTGTGGTATATTCCTTACAAATTCTACATTCTTGAAACGATACATTATTGACCATTATACACAAGTGTCTACAGTGTGCTTGTTATTTAGCATGTATGGGGGAACTACTACTACCGTTAATAAATTAAACGTATAATGCGCCTTTCATTGGGACCAATCTCAAAGCGATTAAGGTAAGCAAAACTTACCTTGGTAAGAAAAAACAACTCGGTAAGAAAATATATAAAGTGAAAACAGAAGGGTGTCTACTGCAGGTAGGCTGCCTTAAAGAGGAAAGTCTGTAAGCTAGTACCTACTGGCCTAACTGCCCTACCCTATGTTGCGTTCTCCAGAAGCGCTGCGGCTAGAGGTAGTGCGGGAGTCGTTCCGGCACGCGTGGCGGGGCTACAAGGAGTTTGCCTGGGGCCACGACGAGCTGAAACCCATCACCAAGACCTACGCAGAGTGGTTCGGCCTGGGCCTCACGCTCATCGATGCCCTGGACACCATGTGGATCCTGGGCTTGAAAGAGGGTACTACCCCATTCATTCAATAATTAAAGCTATCATTATTATTTAACTTAGCTACTAGCCAAAGAACAATGGATGGAAAAGTGCTCTAGCAAATGTCTTGAATGTGAAATTTACAGTAGTAATCTCTAATTGGGTAAGAAAAGAAAACATGGATTACAATGATAACTTCATGAACAAGGGTAGTTGCCATAAAGTGGATAGTTTGATTCCGATGGCTCAGGAATGTGAATTGGTAATTCTTACTCATGCACTGCTCTCTAGTTTTCCAACGTTAGTTGTGATAATAACCAAATCTATTGCGTAGAATGGGTCCATATTTTCTTCTCAACAACAAGATCATTTCAGATCTATATTTGAGGGAGAACTCTCCCTAGTCTTCAGTCCTTCCTCTGTATTTACCTGTGTTTAAATGTGAATACACATGTGTTGACACCCTCTCCCTGCAGAGTTTGCGGAGGCCAGGGAATGGGTGAACTCTGAGCTGTCCTTCAACAAGAATGTGGACGTGAACCTGTTTGAGACCACCATCCGCATCCTGGGGGGTCTGCTCAGCACCTACCATCTGAGCGGAGACAAGATGTTCCTGGAGAAGGCTGTGAGTCAACACACACACACACACACACACACACACTCTCTTGATTTGTTTAATCAAATGTACTTGATGTGTATGGGAGGCTTTACAAGGTGAACAATTTAACTATTCTAGTGTGTACCAAAAGTCTACAACCAAATGTAGACTTTCAGTTTATTTTGCTTCAATATTCCTATTCATCTCTGTACACACCTGCTTTGCACTGTTGTTTGCAGTATTGGACCTGTACCACTTTTTGGCTGCGTTCCCCCCCCCCCACTCAGTACCTTTGTTTCTCTTGCTTGGTTCCGGCCCCTGAATCCCGCCCACTTTCTACAAATGTTCTGTGATTCAGGATCTGGTGTGGGTTGCTTGAGTGGTACTCACCCCCGTATGAGTTTTCACCGAGCCAATCAGCTCTTTGCGCCGTCTTTGAAAACGGCTCGGACGGGAGAAATTTCAGACTTATTACTTATTACAGAATTATCAAGTGAGACACCATATAGAAATTCAGGATGATTATTGGCCTAATTCCCTGGTTTTTTCGTCCTCCAGACAGACATCGGCTCGCGGCTGATGCCGGCCTTCAAGACCCCGTCCAAGATCCCGTACTCGGACGTCAACATCGGGAAGGGCACCGCCCACCCCCCCCGCTGGACCTCCGACAGCACGGTCGCCGAGGTTACGACAATCCAGCTGGAGTTCAGAGAGCTCACCCGCCTCACACACGACCAGCAGTACCAGGTAAACGCACACACACACACGCATCAGCAGGTGACATGCACGGTTATATGACGCAAGACCATACAAACACTGAAAGAGATCATGTTGTCATGACTGTTTACCTGCTGTTGTAAATGGTTCCTAGTCCCCACGAATGTCCTGCCTATCGTAAAACATTCAGGGTTAGAGGTTGATTCCCTGTCTATGAATAATTCATTGCTTTTCAAGGCACTGAATCCCTTTACATTGTAATATAAAATGCTATATACATATTGTATACTATGCTCTATATATATATATATATATATATATATATATATATATATATATATATATATATATATATATATGTATATATATATATATATATATCAAAAATATATCACTTTTGGTTTAACTTTTTAAATACAGCTAAGCTATACCTGATGTTAAGCGATTTGTAGTTATTCAAACGTCTGAACTGAAGCATGTTTGGGGAACATTTAAAGATCAGCAATAAACAATTGAGTCTGAAGCTTGACCCCCAGACAGTGTCCTCTCCCTGGCTGTGACCCCCCCAGACAGTGACCTCTCCCTGGCTGTGACCTGCAGACAGTAACCCTCTCCCTGGCGGTTACCCGCAGACAGTAACCTTTCCCTGGCTTTGCAGGATGCGGTGGGCGAGGTGGCAAGGCAGGTCCACCAGCTGGAGGGCAAGCAGGACGGCCTGGTGCCCATGTTCATCAACACCAATAGCGGACAGTTCACCCGCCAGGGGGTCTTCACACTGGGGGCGCGCGCTGACAGCTACTATGAGTACCTGCTCAAACAGTGGATCCAGGGGGGCAAAAAGGAGCACCAGTAAGACCTCGTGTAGTGCTCACTCTCATGTTCCTTTACAGCATAGAAAATTAACCCGAATCACATTTGAGAAATAAAGCATCATTGACGAGACAATCCAAGACATGGTTTTAAAAGATAAATGTTAAATAAACATATAAGATGATAACATTTTAAATGTAGTAGTGCAGACATACATTCTAATAAAATGCTGTGGCAAACCCGTTCTATATGCTATACACTAGGCTCCATAGGAGATATGTTAAACAGTCCATAAGTAATTATCAGTAAGATGTGCGGTGTGATCTAATCCCACCGCCACCACTTCACCAGCCCTACCCTGGTATCACGACCAGGAGTGGGTTGAAATATTCATGTCTCTATGTCTGGATTCATTTGCTCAACACTCTCAGAGCAGTTCGTTCAGATGAAAGATTCATGCACTGTTGGAGCAGCAATCCAAGCTGTGACACTGACACACACAAACTTGCACACACACACGCACACACACTCCTCACTCTCCAATCCCAGGCCCAGCCAGAGGAGTGAGAGCAGTTTCAGATGAAGCAGATTTGTGCTGCTGGAGGTTTATTAGAAATACACTGGGGGGTGAGTGACTTTAGGATTAGTTGGTGAAATAACTTGAGCTCTTTGGGTCAGACAGGAATTATTTCTCCTTAATCCTTTCAGGGTCATTAAATTCAACCCCATTCATATTAAATTAGACTTTTTAGGAAATAATATTACTATTGGAGTAGTGTTGTTACAGTACCACTGACCTTGTGTGTACAAGGTGAATGGTAGTACTAGTACAAGGTTGTAGTACTACTCACCAAGTGTATTCTATCAGATCCTTTTTGTGGAGTATATTGTGTATGGGATTTTATTAGATTCTTATTTTTAATGTTCTTTCTTTCTGTCTCTTTGTCTCTTTGTCTCTCTCTGTCTCGGTCTCCTTTTCTGTTTTTCGTGTGTGTATGTGTGTTACACCAGGTTTCTAGAGGACTACCTGCAGGCTATAGAAGGCGTGAAGAAGAATCTTCTCCAGAAGTCCTCTCCCAGCGGTCTGACCTTCGTTGGAGAACTGTCCCACGGCCAGTTCAGCCCCAAAATGGTCAGTAAACCAAGTGTATTGAAACTAGCAGGTTGGCATCCCTGGTTAATTCATCTGGGAAAATTTTGTCTAAATCCATTTCAAACTAGTTGCAGGAACAAATGTTTAATCGATCTCAAGGTTCGATGTCTCAGCGTTGTGACTCTCCTCATCAGCATTCTAAAATTGAGTTGCGTCATACTTTTCCTATTTGACCACCAGGTGTGATGTTGATGAGCTGTTGTTCATGTTCATGAAGCGTTTTCAGATTGGAGATTGTTGGGTTTTCATTCTGCCACTCGCTCACTAACATGTTTTTCCAGTTGAGTTGGCTAGCTTGTTTATCTCAGCAAATTGCTGTTCTTATTAATTATTCACATCCTGCCTCTTGCGACTCGACTCCCAGCTGATATATCCTGGGTTTGACTTCTAGGCTCCGCAGTCTACTTGCAGGCATCCTAGATCAAGTGGCCCTTAACCCAGTGGTTCCCAACCTTTTTTGGTCCGTGACCCCATTTCTAGCTATGAAAATGTTTGAGACACTAACTTTCACAAAAGTTACAAAATGATTTTACACAATCGGCCGGTAATATCAATGTCCCGGTGAATGCAATCACATGGCTCTACTTCACATTAAGTGTTAAGTAGATGTTTGCCACTAAAATATATCAAATATCTATAGCTTATGTCAGCAATCTCATATGCATATCAGGGGACCCCAAGTGGGACCCGTCACCTTGGTTGGGAACCACTGGCCTAACCCCTACCTGCTCCTTAAGGACGATCCTGTTTGATAACCTCCCATGTCCAGGACCACCTGGTGTGTTTTCTGCCTGGTACCCTGGCCCTGGGGGCCCACCACGGTCTCCCTGACGACCACCTAGAGCTGGCCCGGCTGCTGATGGAGACCTGCTACCAGATGTACGCCCAGATGGAGACAGGCCTCAGCCCCGAGATCGTCCACTTCAACACCCACCAGGGGAGCACCAGGGACGTGGATGTCAAGGTGAGAGAGGAGGGGGGTGTGGCCTTAGTGGGTAAATATGGAGAACTAGTGATGTGGATATGTTGTTGTCATGGTGACCTCTTGCATGTTTTTCCTCTCATGATAAACATGGGAGGTCAACCATGACAACCAAATGGAAAAAGCCCAAATAAATTTTTCCTGGTTCAAGTTTGTGGTGTTAAACAGAACAGGCTGGGGTGTTGTTTGCTGTTTTACAGCCGACACCTTCGCCTAGGATGTGAGCCAGTGTGTGCATTTCCATATTGTGTACAATGCCCTCCACTTAGGCTTCACCATATTTGCATGTGGTCTTGTAATGGGAAGGGTTTGGTCTGCAGTGGAGGCTCAACATCTGTCTCTGGTCAGGATGACTCATGAATACACCGCATTGCAGTGGTTTCCAACCCCATTTCTAGCTCTGAAAATGTAACTTTTGTTAATCTGCTGCCACTCAAATTGTGTTTACCCAATCAACATCTGCCAGTAATATCAATGTCCCTGTGAGCGTAATCGCATGGCTCTTCTACACTCTAAGTGATTTGCCTGTGGCTTTGAATCATTAGGCAGTCCGTTTGTATATACAGGCCATCTTAGATTTTTTTTGCTGAAATGGATCATCAAATATTCATAGCTTTTCTCAGCAGTCTCCTGCGACCCAGTCTGCATATCAGGGGAATACAAGGCTGGGAACCAGCATGAATGAGGTGTGAACATGTGACCTCGTGTGAGTTGTCTCATCCTTCTCCCTCTGTCTCCTCCCCCTCCCCCTCCCCCCAGCCTGCTGACAGACACAACCTGCTGCGCCCGGAGACGGTGGAAAGTCTGTTCTACCTGTACCGCTTCACCCAGGACCCCAAGTACCGGGACTGGGGCTGGGAGATCCTGCAGAGCTTCAACAAGCACACCAAGGTACGCCAAAAGCTAGTCTCACAAAACAGAGTTATGTTAATAATCTTACATCTTATAGCAAAATCTGGGTGAACGGGGCATTTCCCTTTCTTTTTGTAGATATGTGCTTCGACCAACGGTGTTGCTGGAAGCGCGTAATTGGCTAGTAACTACACCCAATAGCAGCGCTTAAGAGCAGTGTTTCCCAACCTTTGGGTCACCTGATGCATCTGGGGTCACTGACTTCGACTGCCATCAATATTTGATGGTGCATTTTTTTCCATTGAAAGTGAAACGATAAACGATCATATCTTGATATGTTTTCGTCAGGTGTCAACGGGGGGCTACACCTCCATCAACAACGTGCGGGACCCTGACTTCCCCTTGCCCCGGGACAAGATGGAGAGCTTCTTTCTGGGGGAGACGCTGAAGTACCTGTACCTGCTGTTCTCAGACGACCTGGACCTGGTCAGCCTGGACCGCTACGTCTTCAACACCGAAGCCCACCCCCTGCCCATATGGCCCTCTGACCCGCAGGAGTGAAAACCTCACCAACACTCGTGATGGACTTCGCGCCAATATCAAGGCTTGTGACTTGCAGAACGTGTGTGTGTTTGGGGGGGGGGGGGGGGGGGGGGAGCAACTTTGTCTCAGGGCTTGATAGAAACCTAGATTGGCCGTCATGAATTCCTTGGTTCAGAATTTTTTTGTATTTTGCTTGGAGAGCTTGACATGTCCGGTGAGCGTCAGGACAGACCACCCACATATCCTCGACAGGGAGACACAGCCTCATCAGATCACATTTATATTCCATGAACTCCTTAGAGTCGGTTACAGTTTACCGTGTGTGTGTGTGTGTGTGTGTGTGTGTGTGTGTGTGTGTGTGTGTGTGTGTGTGTGTGTGTGTGTGTGTGTGTGTGTGTGTGTGTGTGTGTGTGTGTGTGTGTGTGTGTGTGTGTGTGTGTGTGTGATTTTAAATGGCGAGTGGTAGCAACCATCACGGTTTGTGGAACTGGTAGCGAGGAATACAACAGCTGAAACTTGAACTTCTCAGTGGTCAGTCCAGGGATTTTCAGTTTTTCTTTCGATTGGTGCATGCCTTTTCTAAATCAGGAACTCTGCCATTTTGATACTGTGAAGCACTTTGTATGTGTAGGTTTGGTTTTGTTGTCTGGTGGCTTTTTTTGTTGTCTGAGCTGCTGCTATGTACGTTTTACTGAATGTTTGAAGCTTTTTCCTCTCTTTCCACCACCCCATCGCGGTGGTGGCAAGGAGTACAGATGTGTGCTGTTTCAGTGAGAGGACCAGGTATACGTCAGATTAAGATTCAAATAATTATATCTTCAAGTGATATATGTCGATGTATCGTGTAAATGGTAGTTTAGATAGTGGATTTATTTTCATTATATTTGTATTGTTTGGCTTTATGGATGTATTGATTGTAGGGTAGAGCAAATTGCTATCTTTCTTGTAAATAATGTTAGGTGAGAGAATAGCTGTGACTCTTATTTTGAAAGAGTTTTGTACCGAGACCAAACACACCATTGTTTTCCCACCCCTGATCAGAAATGGTATTACCTTTTCTATTTAACGTGCGTGGTCTCTCTGCGTGCCTTTGATGTCGCTTTAGACAGCGATTTACAACACCACTATTAACCGTCCGTGTCTACAGTATACACATTTGTATTCCGAGACACTCTCCACATTTCCATTTGCAATCGAAACAGTTGGATATTATGAACACAGGAGTACTTTCTATATTTCTTTGCAACATGAAATGTGATTTTTTTTTTTTGGGAGTTTCCTTGTAAGAAGGTCTGCGTGTACAAAACAAAGTCTAAACTGGGTTTGTGTGTCCTGTCAACAAGGGCTCTCTTCTTAAATGACAAGTCCCTCGTCCGTGTTTGAACATTCCTGAGCCCAACTTGCTGGACGAATCTGAAAATTTGAAGACAAGCCATCCTTCCAAAGCCATGTCTTTCCCTTCAAACAGTGATGAAGACTTCGTTCTCAGAGCTTTTGATATGGTGCCCCAAAAGTTTTTAAGGTTCCACCTTTGCTCAGTATGTCAGCGGTAAAATGCTGGCAATGTCGAAGATAATGTATTTTCAAAATGTAGGTTTTAGGTTTTATAGCTCACTATAGTAGCAAGGAATTCAAAAATGTTGATTTATAAACAATACAAACTTATATTTTGGACACTGCTTAACAGCTTTTCGAACGATCATGAGTTAGAGAATTCTGGTCAGGTATTTTAAGAAGTTGAAAAAAGTATACCTGAAAGGTTCATAGGTAACTATTTCATTTCATGTTACTTTCAAACATTGAATGTCTAAAAACGAGTTATTTTTTATTCACCCACAATCACACCTTTTGTGTGGTCATGGAAATGTAAACATTACATTACGTAATCACTGAAAATACTGAGAAAGTCTTAAGCTAGTCTTAACGACTTCACTTGAAAATGTGTAGCAGTCCTACAGCTTACAAATGGCTGATCAAGACCCAAACCTGTGCATCACATGGCATTTAACCATTGGAATTCTATGTCATTGCAAAAATGTATAGCTTTGCTGCCTTTGTGGAAGCTTGCACATAAAATAATTGGGGATCTTGGTTAATAATGAATAATATTCAGGTATCTATTATGAAAGCCTTTTAAAATCTCTATGAAATGAGTACAGGTAAAAGTCATGAAATGTACAAACTGCCTAAGGAAAGGCATATTTTAAAGGTTTTGTTGATTGTGTTGCTCACACTATATGCCAAAAAGTGGCTCCAAATGTGCTTTAACAACTCCTGTGTATCTTTATAATCATGAATTCACTTCGGTTCTAGAAAACGTAGCTTGGTCTGCTCCAAAATGGGTTTAAAGCGCAACTACATATGAGACCACATCTTTTACAGTTTGCTACCATCTACAGGTCAAAAACTTAATTTGGTGCTACTGCTCTTCCAAAGGTCAATCAGAAGTAGTTTGGGTTTTCTCTTTGTTTACTTAATAATTTTTTAATGCATAATTTTTTATAAATTCAGAAAACATAAATGTTGTTCCAATGTAAAATTTCAGTGACGCCTAATATTGGAATTGGTTTGTAAGTATTTCGATGTTTACATTCAAAGAGCACTAAATCTGCCGAGATGTTTTGTTACCTCCAGATGGTAGCCAACTCAATGTTGAGTGTGTAGTTCATCTTTAATCCAATCTCAAGGGCTGTGCTTTCACGGAGATCCCCATTTTGTTTTGTTCATTTGAACATCAACTGCCATGAACACAACAATCTTCAATTGTCACCTTGTTTACAGACCGGTTTATCTGCTTTGATTTAGAGAAATTATGAGATTAAAAGGATTTTATTGCACATTCATTTAATTATATTTCATTTCAACTTCAACCTCTCCGTCTCCACCCACTGAGCGATGAGGTTAGCTTCAGTCTTCCTGGCGCTGATAACGGACGCTGGATCAGCGTCGTTTGATCCTCTGGAGGACAGAAGATGAATGATATGAATAGGAGTTACGATGTGTTTAAACGGATACCTCTGTTTTCCCAGCGAGTCATGAACGCCCCTCCCGTTACCTGAGATCCAAATGGTGAGCTCCGTCTGTTATGTTGATGGCCACCACTGAGGGGCTAAGAGACGTCCGCACCTGAATTGTAGAGATGGTGATCTTACTATAACCCGGCCAATCTCGCTCCAACCTTCGCATATAATCATAGAGACATGGTCTGTGTTTAAATGTGTGATATAAGTATTTTACCCCTCCGTTGGCCCAAGGGTCCAGATCGCCATTGGAGTAGATGATGTTGCTGGCTGTAGACAGGGCTGGGTGGGAAAAACAACATGGTTAAGGTGATTATAAATAATATATGCCGTTAGGGGAATGCGTTCATCCAAAACATCTTGCAATACTGTGAGTGCTTAAATCTTTAGCATGGGTGGCTCCAGTGGGAATCTAACCCCTAATCATATTCATGTTAAAACCACAATGACCCACCCATCACGCTTCATTCATTTAGAATATTACAATTATTCATTATGACCATCCCTTGCTGGATCGGACTCTATTCTAGAGTCTCGTTTCTAGAACCTGTTGCTCTACATCATCTGGAGCACCGTGTCACCGGGGTCTCACCGTCTCCCCAGTACTGGGTCTGGAGCCAGCCCGGTCGCGGGATGACGCCCCAACGCTTTGAGCAGTAAGCCTGCCGCTCTGCCTGCGTGAACGTCATGGCAGGAAACATGTCGGTCACGTTGTTGCTCTCGTAGCACAGCTCAATCTCCGTGCACGCCTGTAGGGAGAGGACGAACGCACGTGAGCGGTTGCAGCTAACTGACTAACTGTCTATGCTTGCGATGTTCAGGCAGAATTGAGTGTATTGTTTTTTACCGTGTGTGTGTGTGTGTACCTGGTAGTCCCAGGCCAGGCTGTTTGACCCCAGGCCACAGCCGGTGGGGTCAGCACACTCCACATACAGACTGTACAGGTCGAAGCAGCTCTGCTCCCCCGTAGAGTTGTACACGATGCCTGCATTGGTACACACACACACGCTGCTGTACAATACTTCTGTAGCACAGTAAACACAACTACAGTAGAATACTATATACCAAACACTACTGTACAATATATACTACTATAGAGTAGACTAAATAAAAATGTTTATTTATATTTTAAGCAGAGGTTGCCAAAGGAGGTATGAAGGGCAACACTGCCCTCTTGAGGGCACTTGTCTGAAATTAATCTGAGCTCCCAGGTAACACTCATTGCTACAGCATTTAAGCTTGTGTTATGTTGTCCTCATACAACATACAATGTTATACTGTAGAAAATGTCAGGATATAGTTCTTGATTGGTACATATTACTTAGTCTTTGATAATGTATGTACATTTGTTTTGTCTTTACCTCTGAACACCGTGATTATGGACACAACACATTCTTACTTAGATCTATAGATGTGACATTATTTACATTTCTCTCCACTAAATTACCTATTAATCATTCAAATATGCCCCCATGTTTGCTCACCTGAAGTGTTCCTCAGGTTAGCCAGCAGGTCGGGTCCACTGAGCATCGCCTCACACGCCACCTAAGGAGCGGCCGGCGCACGTTACCATGACAACACAAGCATGACGTGAGGTTGGTGAGCACCCAAAAA
Organism: Lota lota; assembly: GCA_026745465.1. Taxonomy (NCBI): domain Eukaryota; kingdom Metazoa; phylum Chordata; class Actinopteri; order Gadiformes; family Lotidae; genus Lota; species Lota lota. The sequence continues at coordinate 10,084,150 of JACYXH010000479.1, read as the reverse complement.
AACATTTCCTGTCATACATGTGATTGTGGGACATACCTCTCCTTCTCATCATTTTTCTAACTCTGTAGAGGAGTGTATCGCTTTAAGTAATTTAGACGAAGCTTTTAGCCAAAGCTACTTGCATTGACTGTAAAATGCAGATACATCCTATCTAGGAGCAAGTAAGGCATTTTGCTCAAGGTTGCCTGTAGGTAGACTGCGACCATTGGGGATCGAACCCAGAACCTTTAGGTGTCAAACACCCTAACCACTAGACTATCCTGCCTCAAGTCCACTTCTCTGAGCATAAGCTGATTGACACGTCGGTACGACGTTGACTTTGTCAACACGAATACAAAAAACGAAACAAGTAGCAACTATGTCTTTAAGCCAGGTAATAGTGAAATCTTTTTTATTTGTGTTGCAACGTCGTGCATTGAAAGTTACAAAGTGGAGATTTAATGACTATCCACTCCCTAATAATAGTCACTAGTGACTAGTGTTGCTGGGTGGTTACGGTGGTGGTGGTACCCTAAAGCAGCATTTATAGTCACCGTGATGCGCCATTTGTGAAGTGTGCGGACAGTCAACGCACAGCCATGGCATTTATATTCGCGGTTTGGCCGTAACGTTGGTCTGGACACGCAGTTTGCGAGCTATGCCTGCAGAGCGTCAGAATTCCAGAGGTATGCTAGAATCGGCCTATGAACCATGCATAGGCAGGCCTGTCCCCCCAGTGTGTGCTGTAATGACTTTGCTGTGTATAGTAATAATAATAATAACTAGTGGTGGTACCTTAACAGTGTGGGCGGGCATGTCCCCCCAGAAGTGTGTGCTGTAATGACCTTGCTGTGCATAATAATAATAATAATAATAATAATAATAATAACTGTTAAGGTGGCACCTTAACAGGGTGGGCAGGCATGTCCCCACAGAAGTGTGCACTGTAATGACCCTAATGTGTTTAATAATAATAATAATGGTAGTGGTGGTACCTTAACAGGGTGGGCGGGCATGTCCCCCCAGAAGTGGGTGCTGTAGGGGTAGTCCAGCATGGCCAGGAGGGTGAATGCGTTTCGCAGGAAGCCCTTCAGTTGCCGAACGTCCCGAGGTGACGACGGCGTCTTGCACAGGGCGAAGGCCGACTGCAGGCGATCATACGCTGGGGGGGGGGGGGGGGGGGGGGGGGGTGAAATCAGTTATCAGTACTCATCAATATCTTCATAATCAATTGAAATCCTCAGAGTACAGCAGACAGTTAGAAAGTGTTTTTTTACCCTGGTGCTCTGCTAGGTCTTGAACACGCTGAAACGCTCCCCTCACTGCCGCACTGCATTCTGGGGCATAGCCCTCAAAGTCCTGCGGCAGAATATACAGCACACTGAAACCTTTACATATCAAAACCTCATGCTGTGATGTGATGTTCAGTGCATGCATGCAAATGTAAAGACTTCCCCAGATTATATCCCCAGCCAAAAGGTTCTGGGTTCGATCCCCAATGCAATCTACCTGTAGGCATCCCAGAGCAAGATGTCCTCACCCCTACCTGCTCCTTAATGACCTGTATCTTGACTCACTGTAAGACTCTGGATAACCGCACCTGCTACATGGCTGAACAGCAATGGGTTTAACTCACGGATGTGACGTCTCTGAAGAACTGCCGGGAGTCTCCCATCCCAGCTGTGGACAGAACTGGGGCGCTGGCAGCCAGGGCTCCAGCAACCAGGTTTGGGTACCGCTGCCTCATGTAGGCCGACAGCATGCCTCCGTAGCTGGAGGAGGAGATTATTAATGAAAGTCAGTTATAAGGCACTTTTAAAGCCACTTGCATTCAATTCAGATACATGTCATTAAAGGCATACTCCCACTTTTGGGGATATACGGTTATTTTTCACGTAACCCTACGTCAAATGAGAAGCAGCGTACCATTTTATTTTCTCAAACAATTTGCTCGATTCAACCGAGTTAGCATTTGACCGAGTTATCCGAAATCAATATAGGCAGATGAGACCGATTAGCTTAGTTAGTGAAGTAAGGGTAAAATACACTATTCCAGCTTCTCCAAAGTAAAGATATTTGAACGATTTCCCTATTCTCTTTGTGAACAGTGAGCCTAAATAAAAACAAACAAACATGACAACTAATCTTGATTGTTTTAGAGCTACATTTGGACTACATACATTGTTTTTGCAATTTACTCAAACTTTGCTCCGGTGCAAACTGTGCATGCTCGTAAGGGATGAAGGATACACAAACCACCAAATGTAGCTCTAAAACAATGGGTCATTTATTATGTAGTTAGTCATGGTCACATGTTGAATTCCAACAAAGTTCACAGCACACCTAGCCTTGCCTCGAGGCACACCAGTGTGCCACACTGGTTGGGACCCACTTTACTAAACTATCCTGCTCCAAACTGTCTGATGCATCTCTTGAGGAGAGACAAGTTATGCTTTCCTGGTCATGGAAAAAAATTATCTGCAGTTTAATTTCCTTGTTAGGTGTGTCAAATATTACATGACATATCTGAAATCGCTGTGATTCACTTGGGGATAATGCGTCTGCTATATAACACTACTAAAAACTAAATCCCATGACAACTCTGCACTCTGTCCTGTTGTTTGTTGCGGTTAGAAACGTTGCCATGCAGCACTTAAGAATGTGTATGGTTGCTAAAATATTGATCGTATCACCATTTATGTTCTCAGCCTCACCTGTAAGTCGCTTTGAATAAAAAGCCTCTAGCAAATGACTAAATGTAAATCTAGGACGAAGTAGTTTTTCTATTTAATATTCTCTCTTACCTGCCGCCAAACACGATGACTGGGCAGTCTGAGGCCCCCAGCTCCTGTTTCAGCTGGGAGATCATGAGGGCGAAGTCGGCCAGTGCTTGCTCCACTGTCAGCAACCCCACCTGGGGGATGTGGAACGACTCCTGTCCGAACGGAAGGGACTTGCCGTAGTACCTCTGGAAAAATCCAAACAAAACGTTTCACAAAAAGTATGACTCTTGGTTAGCTATATATAGAACAATATTTGTATATTGTATGTCACAGTATATTGGTTTTGTATTTTACTACATATCAATAATCCAAATACTGTATATGTACTATATTCAACGACTTTGTGCAAAACAGCAATACAAAACTAGGAAGTGAAACAAGAACAAGAAAGGAGTGTATAAGAACAGTACAAATCACAATCAGATACTTTTGAGAGGCATGATTAAACCAGGAAAATGAAAATTAAGTGAGATGAACTTTATTTTATAGGGGAACAAGTTTTAAGATACTGTTTAGTATTGATCTATACCACCGCAACCTCGACCCTATTCTCAGATGAAACCCCACCCTTTAAGTAATTTAAGGTATCCACTTAAATAACCTTATCTTACATGTTCAGCAAATATGACCAGGGCTCTCTGCTGTTCGGCCAACTCAGTGATGAATCCTGAGTTCAGAGCAAAATTCCAGATGTCTCCCTCGTTGCCCGTGTAGAAGAATATAGGGCCATGTTTCCTATTCCAGTACTTCTCTACACGTGTGAAGAAAATACAAAGGACTCCGTTTATGGACCCAATATAAACAAACGTGAATTGGTGGAACAGAATAGACTAAATGTGTTACCTGTTATGAGGTAACGCTGGTTAAATGTCCCGTTACCCATACTGTTGAAGTTAAAGTGGTCCACAATCTGAGAGAAATATTTCTCTGTAAAATTAGGTTCATTTCCTGCTGTGCGTCCATGGTGTCCTTCAGACTAAAATAAAAACCACACGTTAGGGCTGCATCGTTATGGTGTCATTGTTTATTTGAATTGTAGTTATATGTCTATTGATGTGTGAAAAGACAATAAAATTGTGTCAGGGAAAAGTTTTCAAGGGAATCGTGAAAACAAAACAAAGGAGTGAACGCACAGTCGAAGGACTATTTACCTTAAAATAACGGCTCGGCAGACTCTCTTGCACCCCTGCCATAACACCCAGGAGGGTTAGAATGATTGCAAGAAAATGCATATTCAAGGAGTGTTGTCTGGTTTCCCATTCAACCAGTTCAGTGCTCAGTCCGCTTGTTGTGGTAGTCGCGTCTTCCCGTAACGAATGGATCACATGCTTAATGCTGCGTTCAAGTAATATGGGACCTCCGACCTGTGAATGCCATTCAAGCCATAACTATGTAATACCGATCAATTCATAATTTAGAACTAGGAATCTTGTGTTTTTCTGAATGGTTCGAAATAAATAAATAATACAGAAGTGACTGAATAGCAAACAAATAATGAGTAAATACTAATAATGGACACTTCCGTCAGCTGAAACCTGCCGTTCAATGTAATTTGATCGTAATTAAGGTAGTTGTATTGATGCAGTTTAATTAATACCACTGTTTTCAAACCATTCAAAGATACTGGTAGAGAAAAACAAGCAGTGCCATTAAACAGCGGTCTACTAGTGTTGAAAAGATGGGAACATCTTTACACATTAACCTTAACCTTAACAAACAATACAAATTAACCTTCCTACACATGTAGCTGTGTTGGTGACAAACCGCACGAGGTAATATCGGAGAGTCAGTATCATTACAGTATTAAGTAACCGCACGTGCCATAAAACCAGTCACGCGCGTCATTCCATGTCCTATTAATGCCAAATGTTTATGATGCACCACATATTGAAGGGAAATGAACACTTGAACGCCCCAATTGTCAAGAATATGACTGCACTGCTTTTATTTCCTGGTGCATTCCAGGCACTAGGCTACGTGCACACACCTCAGCTATCAGGCTATTATGTGTATTTGAGGAATGAGGGCAGAGGACTTCCTTGTAGGAAGGAGCTGGTTTGAGAAGGGGTTGGACACTCCCTGTTGGCCAGTTCCACAGGTGTGCATGCATGCTAGATAGACAACAGACACAACAGGTGCTCCAGCCTGAAGTGAAACGTGACTGAACTCTGCTTTACTTTTGCGTTTAGTTGACACAGGTAAGGGATCCTACTTTTACATTTGGTGTAGTTCTTTTACATTTTTATTATTACAAGCGTGTTTGGATAAACAATACACTTTACATTTACATTGTATTTGAAAGTACTTATTCCGAATTAGCTTTCACTTTAAATAGACGGGTAGCCCAAGTAATATTTATCGGGACACATATATGAAATTAGAACAACTCATGTTAAATATAAAAGCAAGTCATACTACAGGATGCTGTACGATACTATATAATACTATACTTATACATGCTGCAGGATGCTGTACAAAACTATATAATACTATACTAATGCTCAACTATTGGATGATGTACGATACTATATAATATTATACTTATACTCTACTATAGGAAGCTGTATGATACTATATACTATACTGATACTCTACTATACTACATAATACTGTACAATACTGTATAGGCTGATGCTATACTAATACTATACTACAGGATGCTGTATGATACTATACAATAATATAATAATACTGTGTTATACTACAGGATGCTATACGATACTATATAATACTATACTAAAACTCGACTATACTACAGGATGCTGTGCGATACTATATTTAATACAATACTAATACTCTACTAAACTACAGGATGCTGTACAATAGTATATAAAAGGCCTACTACTCTTCTCTACTGCAGGATGTTGTACACGGAGCTGCTGCGGCTGTGGGACAAAGCGGTGTGGGCCGTGGATACTACACTATACTCTACTGTACTCTACTATAATGCTATACTCTTCTCTACTGCAGGATGTTGTACACGGAGCTGCTGCGGCTGTGGGACGAGGCGGTGAGGGCCATGGACGCCCGGGACTGGCGCAGGGCCCTGGAGATGGCGGGGACGGTCACAGAGCCCAACTCTCGCACCCTGTTCATAGAGGCCTCTGCTCACCTTGCCCTGCAGGAGCTGGAGCCCGCGCTACAGGTATACTGCCCCCTTGCGTACACGTTAATGTGACGGGGAAGTATAAATGCTGGCGCCATTGCGAAGATCTGTGTCGTGTCTCTGAGTCGCGATGTGGATCTTGGCAAACGGGCGGCATGCTGAACTGTAAATCAGGCTTTACCGATCCAATGTCACTTACTGGAGGAAGTAAAAAATAAGAATGACATATTAAAATACATTTTTCGATGTTTTATCTGGGATCCCAAGTCTTGGTAAGTCTTGTCTGACAGTCTGCGATGTCATCCAGGCGCTGAACCAGGTCATCATCAAGGACGGACGTCTGGCGGTGGCGTTCTTTCAGCGCTCTGCGGTTCTCATGCAGCTCGACCGGTACGGGACAACCAGGAGAACTCGGATCAGAACGCTCTGTCTGCACCTCGGCAGACGGTTGTGATATAGTTTCAAGCAGAAAATCGAATACCACTTTTGAGATTATATCTGATAAACTGTCAATACACCTGACTTTATGATGTTATTAAATCTAGCAATGTAGCTATTATTGTTTAAACATACATGGCATTAACCAAAAACTATCCTCCCTCTATTACATTCATACACGCCTTGGTCCTGCATATAGTAATAACCCGTCATCCTATCAGCAGCCTGTATAAGCTCTTTTCCAATCAAATTTGTGTATGTGTTGAAGCGGTAATCTCGTGGCCAATCAGCATGCTTTATGTGCTATAGCGCTAATCTCTGGGTCCAATCAGCATGCTGTATTTGTGTCATGTGATCCGCAGGCTGGATGATGCTCTCTCTGACTGCATCTGGGCTCAGAAACACATGAGAGGAAATACAGTGATAGACTACAGGCAGCTGGGCCTACGCCATAAACTGTTCAGCTGGCAGGTTTGTCTCTCTCTCTCTCTCTCTCTCTCTCTCTCTCTCTCTCTCTCTCTCTCTCTCTCTCTCTCTCACCGTTGATCACGTTTTTTCCGTTGATCACTTTTGCTCTTCCCGACTCATGCATCTCTCGTCATTCTTTCCCAAGCACACATATGTGTATCAACTCAGAACACAGACCCACGAGCACATACAGCACATATATACACACACTATATACACAAAACAACAAGTCCCGCAAACTGCCCCAGTTTCCCATCAAACTATAAATATCAAGATGTGTTTAGTCAGTGCTGCCCACCCCTCAGGCTGTCTTAGGTGAAATGTGGAGGTGAGTCTGTTTCACATGCCGGTCCAGTTTAGGGGAACAAAGAGATAATGGAAGGAGAATTAAGGAATGAGTTGCAAGATCGTATCCCTCTGTCATAACTCACAGGACAGGTTCGACCACTCCTCATCTCTCCTAATGAGGGAACATCTCTCCTCATCTCTCCTAGAAAGGCAGCACCTCTTCTTAACTGTCTTAGCAAGGGATCATACACTTCTGCATTCCGGGGGGACATAGACTTTATCTGCCTTTAAGAATATTTATTTCAGTTTATTTATTATTTATTTCAGTGCTATAATTGATGACTAAAGTCAAGGTATTTAATGATTAAATGGGAAGGTCACCCAACATGATCATTCTGCCTGAAATTATTGTAATCAACGTACTACAGAGACACAGAGTAATGATAATAAATACAAAAAAAGCAAATGGGGAAGATTCACACAGACACACACACATTGTTTTTTCCTGCTCAGACAAAAGAAGTGTTTTGATATAAAGATAAAGTTGTTAAATCCCAGGCCAGAAATATGGGCGTCACAGCAGAAAGTAGTTACTGTACAGTCACAATAATTAAAAAGAGATGAACAAAAAATATAATAGAATAAGGTAAGGAACTACAAAAATAAACACTAATAAAAATGAAAACATAAAAACATAGGAACATAAAAATATGGGAACGTAAAAAACCAAGCAATAAAATAAACAGATAAAACCGTTTATTGCAGCTGGTAAAAAATAATCAGTAAAATGGGGACACAGATGGAGTTGAATGTGATGAAGATGACGATGGTGATGGTGAGGATGTTGTGGTTGTTGTGGGGTCTCAGGTGCTGTACAACGCGGCAGCTGTGTACTGCAGGATGGGCCAGTGGGAACGAGCCAGGGAGGTCTTGCTGACCGCATCCCAGGAGAAAGGAGCCATGCGGAGCAGCAGCATCACGCCGGGCCTGGACAGTATCTCTGTGAGTCTGGAACCTTAGGGATCCACTCATGTTTGTCTGTGTGTGTGTGTGTGTGTGTGTGTGTGTGTGTGTGTGTGTGTGAGTGTGTGTGCTTGTGCAAGCGCAGATCTTGGGCAATATCTATATATTCACATGCATGAAAATGTTATCATATGTGTGTGTGTGTGTCTCAGAGGGGGGAGGTTCTGACCCCCATCCTGGTGCCAGAGGGGGAGGTGTTCCGGCCCAGGAAACAGGAAGTAGAACAGCTGCAACAGAAGGACTTCCTGGGAAAGCCCAAGGTATCAGAGCCCTTTTCTCAAGAGACACAATCAATATTCACGTAGCCGACGCATCATGACAAAGCCTATAGTATGCCATAGGAATCAGAACACATGGTTTGCAAGATGTATTTTAAATGTGGTAGTCAGGTGCATAATAGTCAGTTCTTAGAGATACACATACAGTACATGTCATTCTCATTCAGTGTCATTATCTATCAGTCTACACTGTTGCTATAGACTACACAGCATTCTGTAGACTGAGAGAATACAACTAACTTCTTCTTCCCAATCATTAACCACCAAACCCTCGAAATACAAAGCACACCCAAAAATCAATTGTTAGAACTGTGTTAGATATTGGTATCCAAACCACATACTATGTGGTTTAGAGACCACAGATTATACCTACTACGTGGCACATAGTACATGATGGAATCTAATAATACTTACATAGTACTTTACATAGTACTTGTTACTTATAACCACATAGTACTTGACATCATACTTGACATAGAACGTGACATAGTACTTAACCTATTGTAACTGAGTCTAAGTGTCTAAGTGTGTGTGTGTGTGTGTGTGTGTGTGTGTGTGTGTGTGTGTTCGTGCCCGTGTGTGTATAGGTAATCACCTCTATGATCCCCAATGATGACTTCGGAGGTTTTGAACCATTGAGGATGCAGGTGAGAACACACCCCCCTTGACTCATGACCCCCGACCAGCACCATCCTTAGCTTGTCCCAGGGTTGAGGCTGTCGGATCTCTGACCTCTAACCTCTGACCTCTACAGAAACCAGGATACTACGAACCCAAAGTAGAGGGAGCAGAGTGAGTAGTGCTGTGTGTGTGCTTGGTGGCAGTGATGCGTTGTGTTGTGTGACAAAATGTCCTCCACATCCACCACCCGCCTCACCCTCACTTCCTGTTTCAAGAGGAAGTAAAGGTGACCCACTGTTTCCCGTGGCGAGATGGAGTGATTAGATGGAGGATGATATCTGTGTATTCTGTGCACCGTGTGCATATTTTTGGCAATGTCTATATATATTCACATGCATGCAAATGTAGTCCTAAATCTGTGTGTGTGTGTGTGTGTGTGTGTCTGTTTCAATTCATGCTAGCGAAACTCGCTACATGCGCATACGTGCTCCTTATATGGCGCGGGGGCCGGGTCAGCTGACGATTCCAGGCGGAGCCACCGTCTTCCTCTTCGACGAGGTCGACAAAGACGGCATGGCAACTGTTATATATGACGGACAGGTGAGCGAGGCGAAAACGACCAATCATAACACTCCGTTAGTCAGCAGAACATATTGCACGTTAAACTATGTTTTATGATTCTTATATTTGATTTTGTTGTTGCTTCTCTTCTTGACTCTATTAACATTTTAAGTTGTATTTGTATATATGTAAGTATTAAGTTCACTGTACTCAAGTGTAAGTAAGTAAGATGCTGAAATCTTACTTAAATCTTACTTAAAGACTACTGTCTGTGTAGTTTCATTACATTTACAGTGGGTTGAAGTTGAGGTAAAGATTGTGAACTTATCTTTTTAAGTGTTTAGTTGTGTTTCATGAAAATCTATTGATTTTCTGTGATTTAAAATGTGCTATTGTAATTTAATTTGAATGATTGATTGATAGACAGATAGTTTCTAAATTTCTAAGTTTCTAAATTCAGGGAGATAGGATCATTAATTTCTTAGCTTCTCTCTTTCTCCACTGATTGGAAAGTGATGGAGAGCTATTGCTTTAGCCGCTAGCCCCATTAGCAAACCAATCTGCAAATCAACATCTGATGACCTTTCTTGACCCTTTCTGTTCCAGAGAGGTCTCCTGCCCATGACCATGCTTGACCCCATTGACCTGAAGAAAGCCAAAGGCAAGAAAGGAAATGTAAGAACCCCTAAGAAAGTATTTGAGATTTTCTACCGAATGGGTGCATCATACAGTCCGCAAAACGGGAATTTGAAATCACTTTGAGGTGTTCAGTCACCAGATAATTATCAAGATCATGTTATGTTCTTTCAATTCATGTTTAAGATAGTCAACTAGAGTCATTGAGAGAGGAGGGGTAGAAATAATATCAAAATATAGGTTTTATCTGTAGTCACGCAGCCTCATAAACTGACAAGGGCTGCAATGGTTTCATCACTCAAAGACATCTTTGAATTTATACAGAGATCTTCATTTAGTTTTATCTTCATCTCCAGTCTCTCTTTCTCTTGTTCTCTCTCTGTCCTTCCAGAAAATTCCCAGTGGGATTCCCCTACCCCCCGGCGTCAGACCACCCACTCGCCCACAGGCCTGGCCCACCACTGCTGCTCCCGCCCCAGGTATGTTACAGCTTGCTACCCCCTCTCTCTCCCTGGAATCCCACCTCCCACCACCCTCCCCCTGCCAGTTCTGGTTCTCTGTGCTAGAGGGACTCCTGGCTACCTGCACACTCAGGGAACAGGCCTTGTCTTCTAGGGGGATTCTGTGTGAAGTAGCAGAAACGAATGTCAGAATGACGTGTAGGAGAAAATAATTACATTCCAAAAAAATAAAATATTATCTTATATCTTGTTATCTTATTCATTATCTTTTTGCTATTTGGTGAAAGCAAATTAAACATTTGCAACCGTAGCGGCATCACCAGTACCAGAGATCATTGTATGGCAAATGTGTGAGCTTTCACTAAATACAATATAAGAAATACGACTTAAAGAGTTCCTCTGGTCTCTCCGTGGCCTCAGCGACTCCGCCGCCATCGTACTCCAACGCTACAATGCCGAAGCAGGCCAGCCTACACGCTCCAGTCTACCTGCCGAACTCCGACAGCATCGACCAGGTACTCTCTCTACCCTGACTCCCATACAATGGATAGACCACGATGCGTATTGTATAGTCTGATTCCTATGGCTACTCTGCACTCTCTCCAGTTGTGGTTTTTAAACTGGGTCATGCCAGCGACTCCAATTGTGATTGTTCACTTCGATTTTTCTCAGCCTCACTTGAAAATCGCTTTGGATTAAAGTAAGTAAGAACCAGAATTACTTTATTTTGCCAAGTATATTTGTATATACAAGGACAGTGACAAAAAGCAACACGATATGCAAGTATTAAAACAAAATATGAATTAGCAATATTTACACACTAAGTTATTAAGAAATGTATAAATGACTACATGTAAAACGTAAATGTATGTATATTGTAAATGAAACAATATATACCTATACGTAACATTATTGTATCGGATCCATATTTAACATTACATAATTGAATGGATATAACACTCAATACGTTATATATTACTTTATACCACAGCCTTGTTAAATACTTTATCCTGATTGGTCGATAACGTTCCAAGGATGTGCATTATTTTTCAATCAATGAACACCTCTCCCTTTTGTCAGTTCCACATCAATGCGCTACAACATTAACAACAAAAGTTAAATAGAACTATCGACTAGATGTTTCCTTGACAGTGCAAAAACAACGCTGCGCACCACTGAATAATATTAAAATTTCAGCTGATAAAGTTGATAAAAAACTATCATGTTATAGATTAAAGTAACTAATAAGTAATCATTTTTGTTAATTGTGGAATAAGCGGAGAATAAGCAGCATTATTTTCCAATAACGGGACACCCCAGAGTGGGTTATTCATTATTAAAACTGTAATAAAATTACAGTAGCTACAATATAAATGTGGAGATTCACTTAAACTATCTGAGACTTTTAACAGTGCTTCTTAGGTGCTTTGGTTCCGTTGTTGCATCAGTTCCAGTTGCACCTTTTTCCAAGAAACTAAATAGACATTCTACTTCTTCTACTGTTGAGGATATTTGGTTGGATCTCCAACAGTATGACGTGGAACATTAGCAACATAGAGCCACATAGCGTAACATACAGCAGAAGGTACTTATTTAACCTGGGAACACAAAAAGGACTTCCATGATCAGTGAAAGTCCATCAGTGAAATGAGTGTTCATTCATGTCAACCTTGTCAGATACAAACATCCTTGCGGAGAGATGTGGAGTTTGATGTGCACCTGTCATATTTTGACACCCCCTCCCCACCAGGAGGATGTGACTGATGCGGAGGGGCAGGAGGGCTCAGTGGTGGTGAAGGTCCACTACACGTACACTCTGGCTCTCAGCGTCCCCCCCTATGTCTCCTACAAGGAGCTCCAGGACAGGATCGCCCACAAGTTGGGCCAGCCGCCGACCAACCTCCGCCTCAGGTGAGAAGAGATCCCTCGTCCTCCTCCTCCAGCCCACTTCTGTCACCTTTAATTTCAAAAGGAGCCCTGCAGTGTCTAAAAATAGACTCCTATTCTCTTGGTCCCCTCTCTCCCTATCCCCTTCTCTCTCTCTATCCCCTTCTTTCTCCTTATCCCCTTCAATCTCTCGCCCCCTCTCTCTCTCCCTACCTGTCTATCCCCCACCTCTCTCCCTGTCTCTTAACCTGTCACTCTCCATCCCTCCTCTATTTCTCTCTCTCAATATCTACTATCCTATTGTCTCTCTTCCAGCTCTCTCTCTTTCTGTCTGTCTGTCTCTGTCTCTGTCTCTGTGTGTATGTGTCTCTCAATCTCTCTCAGCATTATTTTACTGCAATCGATGTAGTCTCAGCATTTTAAAGCGCCTCAACCCAAAACACCACTTCCTCTTAGCTTCAGCGAATGAGCTGACACTGTCATTGGTAAGAAGTGTAAATAAACACCAGATGTTGCTTCCCAAAAAGATGATGAGAGGTACGTCATCAAATGAATGCAGCTCTGTGTTGCTATTTCTTGACAAGACGAATCATACAGCCGAGTCAGTTTCAAAATGTCACTTTCAAAAACAACTATCTGGACATTTTGGTAGTTAATTACTATTTAATTATTAACGTTGACTTATTTAATGTACATTTATCAGACACATTTATCCAAAGAAACTCATAGTGAAGGTAGTGGTTAGGGGTCATCTTGCATCTGTAGGCATCCTAGAGAGATTACGGTTGGACTGTGGACATTGGAGATTGAACAAAGAACCTTAAGGCTGACCACTCTCTCTCCCCCTCTGCCTCCAGGTACCGGGTGCCCGGCTCCCAACTGCTCACGCCCCTTGAGCAAGGCGTGGTGAGTGAGGAGTCCTGCCCACTGCTGACCGTGGTGGAGGAGGGGAGAGCTACTCTGTGGTGCCAGGTACACACACACACAAACACACACACACACACACACACTCACGTTGTTAGTTTCAGGAGATAAACCGATGACTAACAAAATGTACTGCAGCTGGAGGACCCTCTGGCCGGCCGTGCCATCCTCTACCACATGGTGGCACTGTACGACTACACAGGCCAGGGTCCTGAGGACCTGGAGTTCAGCGAAGGAGAGACCATAGACATCCTGGGAGAAGGTAAGGAGTCACACCGCTAATTAACATCTGTGTTGACTTTTAACTTCCCTCATTCTCTTTCTCCCATCTACCCCCCCCTCTCTCTCTCTCTCTCTCTCTCTCTCTCTCTCTCACCCTCTCTTCCTCTCTGTCAAATTATGTTCTCTCTCTCTCTATGTTTATATATGTTAAATAGTTTTGATGGACTTATTATCAGGTTATTAAGAGACTAAATGTCAATCATTTGCTCAATGAAGTGAAAGTTCCCAAAATAAGGTGAAATTTATTCACTCAAATTTATTCAGTCAAATACTGCACATTAAATTAAATTATAATTTAAGATTATCAAAATGAACGATTTCTGAACTGCGTAGACTCTAGCATTATTTGCCAGCTGAACAGTCTTTCGCTCTCTCTCTCTGTTTCTCTGTCTCTCTCTCTCTCTGTAGTTAATGAAGAGTGGTTGGAGGGACACTGTGCTGGAAACATCGGTATCTTCCCTCGATGTTTCGTCTACAGTGAAAACGCAGTGGAGGAACGGTCAACCCTCTGATAACCCGGCTACAACCACACCACAACCACACCGTAACCAGCCTACAACCCCATCACAACCACACCAAAACCAGGCTACAACCAGACTATAACACTACACCACAACTACAAACAGAAAAAAATATATTGAAGTGGATTGAGCTATGGTTATGTCTATATAGAAGCGTAGTTAGTAGTCTATGGTGATACAGAAAATGTACCGACTGAATTCCTTTAATACGTCTGCTTTTTAACACATTCAAACAGTTGTGATTCACCACTCTCTGATACTAATCAAGTCATTTAATTTGGTGAATTTCACTCCTAGATAAATGGGGTTTGGTCCTTTGATCATGTCAAATCTTATCATAAAATACATAAATAATCTTAAAAGATTACTGTTTGAAGAATAAATTAACTTTTGGGTAAGTGTTGTTGACAAGATGGCTGCCACTCTTTATTCATCCCAAACCAACAGACATGCTCACAGACAATCACTTCTTTTTTATCAATGAATCTCCCAGCTCCCAGGATACTGTCCATAGTCGTGATACTGGGTCACATCTAGGGTTTAATGTTAAAACGGAGGCAGCTGTGTGTCCTGACTCACCCTCTGACCTCCACAGTAAGCGGAACAAAGCAGCACAAGGGAGCTGTATGTCAGGGCCTACACTTCCCCCTGGGAAACTTCAACCAACACAGACGGTGTATGTCGAAATGTGATTATCTTGTCTTTTTCTTCTCCACTTTTAACCCTTTCGTAATCAAACCTGCGACTGCCGGTGATAAAATGTAGATCAAGACAATCCATGCACACACCCTTTCGCCGAGTAAAGTTACAGCTCGCTATCTGCCTTAAAACTCAAATACCAGAAGTGACTCCCATTCAGGCTGGCTAGCAGTGTGTTTGTGTTTCTAAAGGCGATACCAGCTGCAGCAGTACACCAGATCATCTTCATCATTATCGTCATCAGGCAGTATGGGGGGGAGGGGGAACGCGTCGGAAGGGGGCCGCGGACCGGCCGCTAATTGCCACAAGGTAAATGTCAGGTGCTTTTAGCTGGCGTCACAAACGACGGAGGTGTGAAAAAAAAACTGACAGAGAGGTGGAGGGCATGGAGACGCTGAGAGCTTCATTGAAACGCGTTACGAAACAGAAGCCCATAATTACCCGCTTTATTCCCATGAGCGGGAAAATCACCGCCCACCTCTTCCACTCTACATGGGCTAGCAAGGTTAATGTTACTCTAGGTATTACTGTTACTGTGTGATTATGTCTGTCTGCTCTCCTGTCTGTCTACCCTCCCGTCTGTCTGCTCTCCTGTCTGCCTACCCTCCTGTTTGTGGTGCAGCACAGCCCCTGTTAATGAGTGGCTTGTGTTCCCTCCACACTACTTGAGGAACCCAAGTGACCCACGCAGGAACGAAAGGCCCACACCCCATAAAATTAAACAAATTGCGGTCCAGCCCCCTCTCTCCCTTTGGTTAAACCAAACACAGCATCTGGCTCCAGGTAACTGCTACTTGGAGAGTCACTCTGATTTATTTCTAAACCTGGTGAGGGTACGAGAAGACAAAAGCTCTCTTACAGGTTGTAAAAGAGTTAAAGAGTTACACAATAGTTGGGTTAAGTCCAGTGTAGTGTAGTCTAGTTGACCTTAGTCTGTAGTTTTGTGGTTCTTTTCCTTTTTACCACAGTTAAATTGCTCATCCAGCTATGCCAAAGCCTTTTTGATGTCATTATTTGTTTTACTGGGGACATATACATTGTAGTTCTGTTTATTTCACGAGAGTTAAATATACAGGCATTAGTCTGGCATGAACTAGCTCTACCAGTTGTACTTCTGACAGTCAATGAGCTTCCATTGTTATGTGATTGTTTTTTTGGGGGTGTAAATCTCCTAATCATTATAATCATTTAAAATCATATGACTCATTTCAGCTACAATTTATTTTTATCTTGAGATGAAATGTGTCAAACTAAGCGCTCATTAATTGCAAGAAAAGTCAAACTCTATTTAAATATATAATAGGCTTTAGCATGTCATCTGTCTATTTCAGTCTCTATGCATCCAGGGTTCATAGCACATGGCCCTACAGGACAATTGAGTGACAAGAGCTCAAGAAATGAACAAGCTTGAGGAGAAGTCAAGAACAAGCTTGAGGAGTGAGTTAGGGTTAGCCCTCACCCTATTGACATCCAACATGTGGCCCACCCTTTGTTGGGATGGTCTATAGACATTCTATAGACCCCTAAAGATACTGGTCTTGGAAAAGCTGATACTGGTCTAGGCTGTTAGGCTACTTGTGGTAGGCTCATTCCACAACATTTGAAAGGAGTCCATCTCCAATGTACCAATGTGCTGTCCTATATATACTGTTTATACTGTCACATGATTCCACATCTATATCCAATGCCAAAGAAGTTGTGACCAAATAAGTTGTGGATAATATACATGGCTTCCAAGACTGGACACAGCAACACTGACAGTAGGCCATGCTCTCTAGCATGAAGCTACTGAAGCTACATTGATAGCTTTGTGTTTGAGTTTGATGCTGAACTGTTTAGACCAGTGTGAGATCTGCAGGCCTACCTGTAGACACAACCCCTCAGGGAATGATAAACAGGAAGCTATAATGAAAGCTATAAATAACCGTGTATAAATAGATCCGGGCTTGGGTTATGACGGAAGGAGTTTGCTAATGCAACTTGATCAGCTTAAGGAGCTGTCAGTCCCATCACAGCCACACCTACCGGATCCTGGATTCACCAACGCTCATTTGATAAAACCTCAAAATCTTAAAAACCTCAACCGCATCAAACTCCTAGAATGTGTAATAATGCAAGGTATAGGCCCTTAATGTTCACTTTGTTATGATCTACCCAAGAGGGACTTTGGTGCGATGCATCGTAAGCGTCTGTTCTGCGCGCCTCTGTTCGGGCAGCTTGGTAGAATACAGGCTACTTTATTATCATGCGGAGAGTTTCTCCGTCGACAAGCCATCCTCAGTTGTTCCTGCTTTCATTCAACCCTGACGTCATCAGTACAAACGCTTTCCAAAAATAAACATTTTCAAAAGTGTGGATAGTGTTATCAGTTCCTAAGCAACGCGCATTTACGCAGACACGAACACCCACGCGCACGAACATGTACACACACACACACACACACACACACACACACACACTCACTCTCTCTCTCTCTCTCTCTCTCTCTCTCTCTCTCTCTCTCTCTCTCTCTCTCTCTCTCTCTCTCTCTCGAGCTTAAATGCAAAAGTATCCGCCGCATATGCGCTTGCGTCATTGCCTTTACCAAGACGGTGTTTGCGCGAGCAAGTTGGAAATGTTGATCGTCATAGGAACCTCCTCACCGGTGACCTCGGAGCTGGTCGCGAGACGCCGAGTCCTCCGGGAGACGCGCAGGTGAATCCATCTGCTTCGTCTCCTCTTCACAGCCGTCTCTTCTCCTCGTCTCCCCTCATTGCAATCCGGGATCTAAAGACAGATAGGTTTCTGGACACCGTTTGATTGTTGTTGTTTTTTTGGTCGGGAGAAAAGGTATGTTGAGTGTGTGTGCTTGTTCCTGGATGAGCTGAAACTTCTCAGATGAAGTAAACACACCCATCACCTTGGATAAATATTTACAACCGAGTTTACCTGAACAATGTTCACACATGTTTTGCTTGTTTTATTACATTAAAAAGGATCCCACCACGATAATGATCATTTCTTTGGGCACCTTTTATCTTTTCTTTTCTCATTGAACAATGCATCTCCGCGTGGGAACCAACGGCAGGACGTACCCGAGCCAGATGCCTGCTCCTCTGTCGTGCCAGTGTGATGAGGGTGCAGTGAGTCTCGAGGTGCTGTAGGATGAGCGCGGAACTGGAGCGCGTTTCACTCAACACATCGGTGACCTCGAGCGGCTCGGGCGACCGCAAACTGTCGGCCAACGTCCGCAGGCTCCACCGCGCGCTCAACCTGCTGCTCAGCGACCCTGAGAGAGAGCAGTTCATCCACTGTCTCAATGTGTACCACGCCAAGCGCAATGTGTGCGATCTGGTGCACACCCTGCGCGTGATCCTCGACACGGACCACAAGCGCCAACTGCTGCCCATGTTGCGTCTGGTCATCCCGCGCTCCGACCAGCTGCTCTTCGACCAGTACACCTCGGAGGGGTTGTACCTGAAGACTGACCTGGGTCTGTTTCAGAACAATAGTCCTACCAACAACATTGAAACGCCTTTAGAAAGCGCCAGTCATGGCGACGACGCGGGACTCGAACATTCGGACGCGCAGTGTGTCGGCTCCGGCTGTCCTGATGGCTTCAGCACCGCGGTTGACGGGACAGCTCCCGGCACAGCTCCAGAGACAGCGCCTGGGACAGCGTCCGGCACTGATCCGGGGGCCCAGACCCTTAGCAGCAGCTTGTTCCTGGACTCGCCGTTCGGGGAGATCCGCCAGGTAACCCTGAGACGGCGCAAGAGCCACGAGGGTCTGGGCTTCAGCATCCGCGGGGGGTCGGAGCACGGAGTGGGGATTTATGTGTCTCTCGTGGAGCCGGGCTCGTCCGCTGAGCGCGAGGGGCTGAGAATCGGCGACCAGATAGTTGCCGTCAACGACGTGGTGTTCGACAGAGTCACGCACATAGATGCCGTCAAGGTAATGGACCCCATGTGTGTGTGTGTGTGTGTGTGTGTGTGTGTGTGTGTGTGTGTGTGTGTGTTACTCTTATGTATTATTACAAGGCTATTATAATAAGGATACGGACAGGGTATCAGTCTCTAACGCATCTCTGTGTGTGGGTGTATGCGTGTGGGTGTATGCGCGTGTGTTTTGTCAGTGTAGGTCAACATACTGTATCTGTGTGTTTGTGTGTGTTACATGCATGTTTGTTTCATCTGTCATTTTAATGAGGTCATAGCTTCCAGGAGGTTCTAAAGCTGCTCAGTGTTCGGTGTTGCCCTCCAGCAGTGTTGTCAGCTTTTACACAAATCATCTTACAAATGTAAGCTGAGAACAATCAAAAGCTGTACAATCAATATTGGAGCTAAGACAAAATACTTCTGTTTTGCTGAGCAAGCAAAGTAAAAAAACAAACAGAACGAAAGAATTGGACTGGAGTGCAGAGTGACTGTTTAGCTATGAGAACACAAGGTTAGTCAATTATTTGATCTTTCTTTTTAATTACTACTATTACTATTTAGGCCTAACTATTATCCAAAGTGACTTATAGTGAATACAGATACATGTCATGAATGAGCAGGTATGGTTAGGGGTCATCTTAGGTCAAGAATGCCTACAGATTGTTCAAATTGGGGCTCAAACCCACTATCTGGGGCACAACCTGGCCCCTTCCATAGGAGATGTCCCTCCATGCGTCCGATGTCTGCTATAGAAGCATGCAATCTCCCAATTTAGGCTGAGATGGTGCAGCCCTAATCTGGGAATCAGCAATCATACTATGTTATAACAGATCTTCTGATCAAGCAGTACTGCTATGTTATAGCAGAACGTTTTGAGTGAAACAGCATAGAGCATGGGCCGGAAACCAACAACTGCAAGGGGCGGAGTTATGCCTTGTTTCCTGTTTTATTGCGGAAATATTCTACTGAAGAATATTGGGGGCCTTACCCCCCACAGTCTAAACTCTGGTGGGCCAACCTCCCACTGTCCACCAGCTATGTGTGATATTCTTGATGTGGCTCCGATGTGGTTAATTCGGTTATGTAACAGTCATACAATGTGGAGAGGAAGACAGAGAGCGAGAGAGAGTGGATGGAGAGAGGAGAGAGAGGGAGAGAAGTGGTGTGGAAAGGAGAGAGAGAGAGGGAGGAGAGAGAGGAGAGAGTTGCGTGGTGAGAGAGTTGATGAGGAGGGGAGAGGAGGGAAAGAGGAAGTAGAGAGGATGGAGAGGAGGAAGATAGAGGAGAGGAGAGAGGAGTGGTGAGGAGAGAGAGAAGATGGGGAGTAGAGAGAGAGGGAGAGGAGTGAGAGGAGAGGAAAGAGGGTTGCTAAGGAGAGGAAAGGACGAAAGAGGAGTTGTGAGGATAGAGGAAAGAGGAGAGAGGAGTGTAAAGGAAAGCCTATGAAAGAGCCAGTTTCTCAGGGCCACACAGAATCTCAGAGCTGGAATATTACTGTGAGCTGTGTTTGTAGTCACCGTGCGTCTTTATGTCATCTGTACGAGCTCAACTTATTTGTGTCTTTCCAGTGTTTTTGTTTAAGAAGCCTTGTTTGCAGTGTTTTCTAACTGAGTCCGACCTGTTTTCAGTCTGCTACCGCAGGCATAGGCTGGAGGAGTGTTGTTATGGAAGGACAGAATAGCGCAGAATAACACAGTCAGGATTCTCTATTCATCCGGCCAGAAAGCTGGAGATAAAGAGGAGGTTGAATGATCTAACAATCATTCAGCAGGATACGAAGTACAGCGTAGACGCATGCCGGGTTGAGGAGGTGTTTTTAGCTTTCATGTCCCATGGCAGACGGGTCTTTTAAATCCACCAGCTGCAATAAAACAAGACTTGTATTACAACGGTGTCGATCCGATATTGCCCTAGATAGATACAGTATACAGCGATGTACTGTGGCCCTGATAACAATAAGTAGGCCGTTGTTGTAAACCCAGCAGGCTGCTTCAGGTCCAGAAACTAATAATGTCCTGCAGCTCCTTCTCCTCCAACCATGACATTAATGAAGTCATTAAAACAATAATATTCCCTGTTCATATGTGTTATTTCCCAGACACTCTCTCTCTCTCTCTCTCTCTTTCTCTCTGTGTCTCTGTCTTTCTCTCTCTCATCAAATTAGTTATTCATCTGATATGCTAATAACACCAGCAACATTTAAATAACCCCATGTGTATGTATGTGTGTGTGTGTGTGTGTGTGTGTGTGTGTGTGTGTGTGTGTGTGTGTGTGTGTGTGTGTGTGTGTGTGTGTGTGCGCGCGCGTGTGCATGCATGTTTGTATGTATCAGTGTTGTCTGTGCGTGTTTGTCAGTGTGTGTGGGTGTGTTTTTGAAGGCCAACTCCTTTGGTCTACAGTTTTAATTCAAAGCTGATGTGTGCATAGTTATATGTAGATATGGTATGTATAAATGTATATACAGTATGTATATACTATGAAGGACAGCATCCATTAGGCAACGTAAATGCAGGCCTTGTCTTTCCATAAGACTTGCCTTTCTCTTTTGCTGGGATAAAACAGGTTACAGACTAACTGCTGGGTTGTCTATCTGATATCGGTTACAGTATATCGGTCATTTTGGATCCTTCATCCAAAATAGTGAACAGTTAGCATAACCCCTACAGTAGTTAAGGGTTCTGCATCCTGCTCAGGAATGCTTACATGTAGCCCTTAGATGTTGTGGTTTGAACCAAGAAGCTTTGGGCTACTCTTTGGCTACCTGAACCACTCTCATCTTCTTAAGTTTCACTATCACCTCGTTATCCATCATCTCTTTTAGCTGCTTTCTGCTTTACATTCCCCACCTCTTCCACTGGCTCGTGGTTCTCTGAACAGAATGTGTAATGTATTTATCAGCATACTTAAACAATCATTAATACTAATTATCCTTTAATCTCATTACTGTATCGGGGGAGTTTGTTTGTTTTGTCCTCATTCTGGAAGACTGCCAGCGGGCCGGTCGCCACAGCTACCACTGTGATGGTTTATGGCACAGAATGGTTTCAGTCGATAGCATCTTTTGTAGCGGCGTGCTAATCGTATCACGCTGCTGGCAGACATTCTGGCAGACGCCGTAGTGACGTAGCGTGGGCGCTCGCAGACAGTAAGCCGTGTTTCACTAATTTCCTCTACAGAAATCCAGAACAGAAGGCTGTGTCATCAATGATGTACCCTTAAAAACATTATTGTTTTTATATAAATGCAAAATCTTCTATATTTGTATTTCCTTACCGTACTTTTTAATTTTAAATTGATCTTTCTCTTAAGTAGAAAATTCTAACACTTTTCCGTGGGGTCATTAAGGTCATCTGCATAGGATTACTTAAATAGGAGTTGTTCCTTGAATCATACTGGTTTATACTAGTTTAGGTTCACAAAACATTATTGTCCTTCAACATCAGGACAGAAAACTCTGATTGATGTGGTTCAAGAAAACAATAACTCCCTGCAGACATAAAGGAAAAGCAACATGTAATCTGTGTCTAAAAGTGGGAATGGCAGTGTGCATGATAACGTAATTATATATATATTAATGATAGCAGCAGTGGGAAAGAAGGAGTTGCTGGGCTTTTCTTTGAACTCTGATACTGGTTATGTACTGGTTCCACTCAAGGATGAAACACCCCACTGATCTGAGTAGATCCAGATCCACCAGCAGACGTACCACATGTTTTGATGCTTTTCCTCAGCAGTACGACTCGGCGCTGGATGAATCTATGAGCGCTGACTGTAGAGAATATAGATTACATGCACACACACACACACACCCACAACACACAAACCCTCACACACACACACACACGCTCGCCCACGCCTCCCCCTGATTTCCTTGGGTGGTTTTTTTCCTTTAAAATCTCTGACTGTTGGTTGGCTGCTGCTGTTGTGGAGAGTCCTTGAACACAGCTCTCCATTTTTCAAAGTGCTGATTCTGGTTAACAATCATCTGTGTGTGTGTGTTTGTGTGGGAGGTAGCCAATGGGAAACAAGCTTAAGGTGATGGAAAATAGCACCATAACAAGCTGTAGATCATGGAGTTACAACACAGGTGTGTGTGTGTACATGTGTGTGTGTTAGGTGAACAGATACATGCAAAAGTTATTGTGTGTGCATCTGTGTGTGTGTGTGTGTGTGTGTGTGTGTGTGTGTGTGTGTGTGTGTGTGTGTGTGTGTGTCAGGTGCAGTAACAGTGATAGATGAAAGCGATCGGGGACGCAGCTGGTGGGCCGAAATTAAAAGTGGCAATTTAACTCAACACACACACACACACACACACACACACACATGCACACACAAACACACACACAAGCAAGCAACTCACCTGCTCACTCACTCACCTGCTCACACACGAGAGAGAGAGAGAGAGAGAGAGAGAGAGAGAGAGAGAGAGAGAGAGAGAGAGAGAGAGAGAGAGAGAGAGAGAGAGAGAGAGAGAGAGAGAGAGAGAGAGAGAGAGAGAGAGAGAGAGAGAGAGAGAGAGAGAGAGAGAGAGAGAGAGAGAGAGAGAGAGAGCTCTTAAGCTAATGAAAAATCTGGTGAAACTATAGGAAGAAAAATGTTACTCTGCCTGTTAGAACAGGGCAAAATAAAACAAATGAAAGAGAAATGGTGGAACAGAGCGACAGCAGAACCGGTTTGAAAAAAAAGTGCCAGACTCAAACAAGAGCTGTTCTCTCGTATTAGAGCTGAAGTGTTTTACGGCCCAACCGCCACTGCACTGCATCGCTGTGGAAAAATAAAGATGTCCGCTAATGGACTCTCTCTCTCTCTCTCAGTTCTCTTCCATACTGTCTGACTTTTCTTGCCCTTTTGTTGTTGTTTTTTACTCAATGAAAGAAAGACAGTAGGGCAGCTTTTATCACCAAGTCACGTGGAACAGACGGGCCCAAGTAACCTCTGTTCAAATCCCAAAATAACTGTAGGTTAAGTTAGGTTAAGTGGGTGTTTGTGGGGGTGGGTGTTTGGTGGGTGTACAGGGTGAGGCACCCCCAGCTTGGAAAGGCCTCTGATGGACTGAACCCTGCCTTTAAGACCCCCTCCACGTCCCCCTCTCTCTTCTCCTGACCACCCCACCGCCTGCCTCCTCCCCAATCACCCCTCGTCAAAAGGTCCCACGCCAACAATTAAAAAATAAATAAAATGTATCATGTCAGGTGTGTGTTTATGGAGTAACTAAAATGCATGTGCACTGAAACAATTGTATCATTGAACTTGAATGGATAAGTCTGATGGTCCTTGTTTGGACTATAATGAGAATACCAAGTTATTCCATCGGGTGCCATCGGGTGGAGTGCATGGAGAATGCGTTTATAGATAGATATATATATATCGTCCACAACGCACTCAAAAGTACCACTAGTCTGCCCATTATGCAGCCACTCTGCAGAGCTGGTTGGCTCCAAACCTGTAGGCACTCGGCCGGGAATACAATCCCGCTTCCTGTTTGGTGACTACATCTGCTGTGGTGATGTAATGGCATGCCAGCGATGTGAATGGACACCACCCACGGTCATCTGCTATTAAAGTCTGACTCGTTCTTCCCCGCCTCTCTCCTGCCCTTTCCTCCTCTGTCCTCTTCTCCCCTCCTTTGTTATTCTCTTCTCCCCTCCCCTCCTCTTCTCCTCTCCTCTCCCCTCACCTCATCTACCCCTCCTCTCCCCTTCTCCTCTCCCCTCCTCCTCTCCCCTTCTCCACTTCCCTCCTTCTCCACCCTTCCCTGTCCTCTTCCTCTCCCCTCCCCTCCTCTACCCCAATTATCCCCTTCTCCTCTCCCCACCTCATCTCCCCTTCTCCTCTCCTCTCCCGTCCTCTCCCGTCCCCTTCCATATTTTTTGTTTTAAAGCAGCATATTTTACCATGTTACTTTGCTTGGTTTATCTGGGTTACTCTTGTCTCACCCAGAGGAGGATAACACAAATGAACAACATCAACTACAACACTTGTATATGTATATGTATAGATGGCATATAATATGCATATAACAGTTTTTATTATAAAATCTTGTATTGTTGTCATTATTATGATAATGATATGATAATCCCTCTCTTGTAGTCTCTTCTATTTAATCCAGATCTATGCATGTCTAGTTAATCAAGATATGTGCTTAGTGCCCCCAGAAGTGGGGGCACTGAACATAAAGTTATAAACATAAATGTTGAATCACAGCAGTATCTGGAAGTTCTCTTTCCCGCTCAACCTTTAACCAATGTCACTGTCAACAAGTTTTCTGTTGTTTTGTGTGAGGATTTTACAGTATGGCACCTCCTCGTTTGGATTTGATATTCCGTGAAAGAGTCTGAAAGCTGAACTGTCTCTGAAAATCACTGTCTCAGAGATGCTAGTCCAGTCTCTTCTTGACCTTACCGTATTCCACATCAGTGTTTGTCGGACAGACAGATAGGACAGACAGACAGTCAGACAGGACAGAGAGACAGCAGAGAGAGACAGGACAGTGAGACAGATAGATCAGTTTCACAGAGCATATCAACTGTCCTATATAACTGAACATCACGACATATCATTGGATATTAATAGTGATGTATTGCTGTATAATACAGTCACATATCTCTGACTGGAAGATTGGTGAGCAGCAGCATCCATCTCCATTATCCATCAGACCGTCTGTGGGTCCAGAACTACTCCACCCACCCTGGGCCTTTTAAATCAACGCAGCTACCTGCTAGCCGCTAGCCCTGGCTGTGTGCTACTCAGTGTCTGGATAACAGGCCACCTGGCTAGCTTAGCTGTGTGATCCAACAGCATCAAGCAACCTCACACTGTTAGTGAACTTAAAGAGCAGAACGTCTGAATTGGACGCTTACTTAATTAAAATGGCAGGTTGGCATGCCTAGTGCACTAATGTGTTGGGAAAGTATGTAACAAATCCATTGAGACTTTTTGTAATGTACCATGCACGTACACACACAATGTGACATAACATGTTATGTCACATTCAAGTTAATTTATTGGTCTTAAAACAAGTGTTTAGACAAACGCTATGGCTTCAGTGAATGGCAAGTAGATGTTTCACATACTTACCTCCCATTAATGAACCGAGATGCCGACCTGTGAGATGCTCCTTAAGGACTGATACCACGATAAAGCTCTTCCCTCTCCACCTCCTCTCCTTTTTAATCTTTTAAAAGTTGATGTGGGTTTCCTGTGAGGGGGAGGAGTGTGTTTGCCAGCACTCCACTTAGTGAACTGGAAAACCTTATTCTGAACACACACACACACACGCACACACACACACAAACACAAATCACATAGACACTATACTGACATGCACATACAGAACAGTGCAGAGAAGGAGGGAAGGACTCGAAAAGATTAAAAAAGGGGAACATGATTGTGCAGCATTAGAGCGGGTGAATTATACACCCCAATATCTGCAGTCTAGTCAGAACTCCGTGATGACTCGTAGCCACAAGAAAGGTTGGCTAACTACTTCTCTGGGACATTGATTATTATGCACGTGTTGTAATAATCAAATGCACAGTATAACACAGGGTCATTCTGAACAATGAAATACTTAGGAGATGGCAGCAACAACTACATAGTAGGCAAAATATATAAATAATTTTTAGAAGAGTCATCCATAAGGGCAAACAACAACAATGTAAGAACTTAGGGTTGTAAGAAAAATGTCTGACCTAAAAATAGTTTAAATGATGTGTGTGTATAGGCTGTGTTTAGCAAAAGGGAAGGTGGTGGGAGTGGAGGTGGTTGTGGTAATGTGGGGTTAATCCAGGACATGGCTGTAGACTCCACACCTGACGCAGATTTCTCTCTCTCTCTCTATCTCCCGCTCTCTCTCTTTCTCTCTCTTTCTCTCTCTTTCTCTCTCTCTCTCAGCCTGAATTTACTAATGTGATCTAATCAACATCTGCTTGCACAGCACTTTGTGTGTGTGTGTCTTTGTGTGTTTGTATGTGTGTGCATATATGTGTCTAATATGTGTGCCAGTGTCTCTTTCTCTCCATCCCTTCATCCATCTCTCTGTAGGTCATGGGGTTTTATTTTTCTGTGCATGTGTCTGCAATGATTCCCAGTGCTTGCAGCAGTCAACATACACGCACAAAGACATAGACACACATGTCAGTGTCTTTTGTATAGCACTTTCCAAGGTACTTAAAGAAATTTTACAGCAGATAAAATCACAAAATAAAAACATAGCATCATAAAGTAAATGTAGGCTAGAATAGAAAGTTAAACAAACAAGACAAGACTAAATGTCTGCATTACGCACACATCACCACAAACATCCATCAACCCCACCCTGGGGTGCCAGCCGTCCGATAGAGCCGACAAGAGAAGCACTGGTCCGGTACAGGATATCGGTATTATCTGGTCCGCCACGGGCCTACAATGCGGGTAAATCTTGTATCACAGTCAGCTGTTCTTATATTGTGAAATCAAAGCTGCAATAGCAGGGGACTTTGGGGTGTGCGGTATCGTGCACAACCCCTAAAGAATGACAGATGATGGGGAGGCAGACAGAGAGCATGGGCAACATTAACCTGAGGAAGAGGAGAGGTTGCTATTGATTAAGGATTACGGAGGATTGGTTAAGGATTTTTGTTGTACTTGTCCAGACAAGCAAGGAGGGTCGATATTTCAGGATACAGTGCACAGGGGGATGGCGGCTGATTCGGCAATCAATAAATATATGTATATCTGCAGTAAATGTTTACCTATATTATAGAAGGATGGACAGTTATGAGGAGAATGAGCAAAGGGTAACGATAAGTGGAAACTCCTACAGGAAAAGCATTTGAACGATTGATGGAGAGAAAGAAATAGCTACACACAGAAGAGGGATTGATGGTTAGAGCGAGAGGGAGAGAGAGATAAGGAGAGAGAGCGGTCATATATCTAGAACTAAGTAGCTGGGTGAAGTCCTTGCAACGTGGCCCCAGAACCCCTCCATCCATCACCATCACCATGAACATGGTCATGGGATCTCAGAGGGACAGAGAGAGAGTGATGGTACAAGAGAGAGAGAGAGAGAGTGAGAGAGATGGATGGAGAGAGACTGGGGAAAGAGAGGAAGATGGAAGAAAAGACTGCAATGAAGAAGGAGAGAGAGAGAGAGGCAGAGACACAGAGAGAGAGAGAGAGGCAGAGACAGAGTTGGAGTGAGGATTGAGGGAAGGCAAAAGGAGAAATATAGTCATAATTACAATCCCCTCACTGCCGTCCATCAGGATCTAAATGTTCTTGTTCATCTGTCCCTCAGCTGGATGCAGTTCTCTCTTGTGTTGCTCGACCACACTGAGTTGGTCCCTGCGCGACCGATCATTCCTGTACACCAGAAGTGACATGGAATGACGAAAAAGAATGAACTGTTCAAATATAAACCCGTCCTCTCCTTTCAAATGCTTTGGATTGTTCTGCCAAAGCTTTTTACCGATAAAAACTCTCAATACACAGAGAAGACGACAGATGACAGAAAGGGCCTTGACTTTACAACCTCTCTCTCTCTCTCTCTGTCTGTCTGTCTGTCTGTCTCTCTTTCTCTCTCTCTCCCTATCTATATCGCTCTCTTTTACCAAATCTCTCTCTTACCACAGCTCTCTTTCTCTGTTTAACCACATATGTCTTCCTCTTTTTCTCTTTCTCTCTCTCTCTTTGTCTCTCTCTCTCTTTGTCTCTCTCTCTTACCACGTCTCTCTCTCGCGGGACACGGCAAAGCCCCTGCTAATAAAGAGGTGTGTGTGTGTGTGTGCGCTGACTGCCGCAAGCAGAGGGACAGGCACACATGCACGAAAGAAAAAAGCATGACATAGAGAGAGTGATTGGAAGGAGACGGAGGGAGGGAGACTTTCAAATTCTCACTGTGAGGACCTTTGATGAATGACACGTATAGGAAGTATTGAAAAAGTAGGCGGTCTATTGGTTTATTATTTTATCAATTTTAGTTTATTTTACAAGTTTATTTTATTTCAATTGACCTTGTTCACGACGTCACTTCCCTCGCCCATCTCTATGGCAACTCCGAAAACCAGACTGCCTCTGCCCCGATGACAAACACACAATAATCATCTCCGTAATCCATCAGCTGTCCTCTCAATGGTCCTCAGGTGCTGAAAGGAAGCAAGGAGCTGGCCATGTCTGTGTGCTCGGTGGGTCGTGTCCCCGGGGGCTACATCACCAACCACATCTACAGCTGGGTGGACCCCCAGGGGCGCTGCGTGTCTCCCCCACCACCCCTCGACCAACAGGAACCCGGCCCGGGGCCCGATGGCACCAGACCCCCACGCAGTGTGGAGGAGAGAACGGTAGGCCACAGATGGTCCAAAGTGTATATATCTTTTTTATCAATGTTCAATCATTTTTTGTAGTTGTTAGTTAGTTACTTTTAAAGGAGAGCCAAACCCAGGGCTGCCTGCCTTGTGAGATCATCCAGATAGTCCAGCCAATCAGAGTGACGATCATGCTCTCTTCGCTCTTGCCGAATCTAGTTGGAAGTAAAGCAGAAACATTCAAATCTGAGAAAGATTTGTGTGCAGATTTCTGTTCATCTTCTAAAATTGTTCTTCAATCTATTTCGGTCACAACACTTTCCTTGGGCGCCGCCATTCTTGTTTTTAATTCCGTAGATTGTGGCGCTTCTTGTTTGTCATGAACTGAAACTCCCTCCCCTGAGTGATGATTGGTCCTATTATTCATTTACTCGTTTAGATTGAATAATTACTTTTTTTTTATTACTTTCAATGTGATCAAGGCCAGACCGATCAGCAGAAAGAAACAGAACATGAACTCAGAGATCAGGATGGTCTCATGAGGTTTCAGGGCACCAGCTCCACTGTAAACACACCTTTCACTCCGTTTCAAAAAGCAGAGGACAGGTGTGTCGCGTCAACGCTTCATCAGCAGGTGACCAGGTAACCCTATCAGCCAATAAGAGGTTAATGTGCATGTTGGGGTTTGGCTCTCCTAATTCTTAAAAAAAACAGTACCTTTTATGACCACGACAGTGAGCAAAGATGGGATTTAAAGAGAGAGGGAAAGACATGTAGCATAGGTCTGCAGGTCAGAATCGCACCTGCGTTCGCAACAAGGTGTATTGGCTTTCAGTTGTTAGCATATTAGTGGTTTGAGCCATGGAGCCACATGTTACTAGGAAACCAATTGGATTCACGGACTCCATGTTACAGATGACTCAGGGTCTTAACAGTTCATTAACCACTAACCGAGGTGTTGTTTGGCAGTTAAATGGTTGTACAGACATTAGCACTTTTGTGTTAGCAACACATTTTTCCAAAGTGACTTACAGTCAATTCAGATACATGTCATTAAGGAGCAGGTAGGGGTTATGGCATCTTAGCTCAAGGATGCCTACAGGTTATGCTGTGAATACTGGTGATCAAACGAAGTACCTTTCAGCTGGTGAGTCACCAGCTAGCCACTGGACTATCCTGCCCCTTCTAGGACAACAGAGATGATGTTAAGAGAAAAGAGAGAGAGAGAACGTGGTGTATAGGGCATCTCTCATCGGGGATAGGGTGTGTTAGATCAGTGGAGTGCGTCTGAGCATTAGCGTAAAGGGCCCAAGCTATCGTGTCGTCTTCGTTCAACGGAGATAACCGCTTCCAATTAAAGAAAGCAGCTGAGTCTTCAAATCTAATTGAGTGTGACCGTGCTGAGGGACAGGTATAGGATTAGAGACGATCAACCGGAACACAAATGTATGTACAGTGTGCCATTGTGTTTGCCCACTCATCACTGTCCATCACCGGTTAGACACTGGTCCTTAGTCCGCTCTTCTCGCCGGGTCGATACTTCCGCTGAAGCAAAACCGTTGTTCGCCCTCCGTTGGTAAAACCACTCAGATTGGCAACCCTATTTCAGGGCTGGATGTCAATACGTTGCTACCTCAACGCATCCAGACCTTCCATCCTGGACCCGCTATCTGTGTGCGACCAAAAAGCTGCTCTGGAAGGATTTTAAGGATCAAACTTTAACAGACGACTTGGGTGTTTGTGGGCTCAACACACACTGTGTGAGATCAATCATCATAGACCGCCCCTGAAATCTATAACATTTCTCAGCCATGGAAGAATCTTTCCAAAGACATGATCATCGGCTGACTCGGGAACGATTTTAGCAGAGCCGAGAAATATTGAAAGTTCCAAGTCATAGGCTTCGACGTCCTCATCTATGGACAATCTTTGCAAACCTCCTCAGTCACAGACCAGAAACTGGTGTGTAAAAACAGAGTGTGTTAAAATACAATGACTAGAATGAGGTTGTCCATAAAGTGACTAACTGTTGCTGTAGTAATTTATATTGGGATGAATGAGATGGGAGTAAACAGCTTATTAAAGGCAGTAGAAAGCAGGTGGACGCCAGAGGACTTAACTGTCTGGCAGTGGTTATGGACCTGGGGAGGTCATGATTTGTTGCCTCACAGGACGCAGAAGATATAAATCTTTTCTCAGAAAGAACCAGAGAGTTGCCAGTTCTTCTGCAATATGCTAACAATCTGCTTTATGACTATAAGCTAAGTGCACGAGCACGCTAGCCTCTCCAAGTCTACCTGTCATTTTGAGAAACGAAGGGGCGACACTTTCAATTTATTTGGGCTCTTTTTTTTTTTCAGGTAGTAGTCTCATGCCAAAACCATATTGCAGTTCTGTCCTGCATTTCAAAATAATACTTTCTAAATGTACTGCATATCAAAAAAAAATGTCACACATCGTATATAGAATGAGGAAATTATAAATGTATGTCCATTTAACCACCCAGACCTGCATCTAAAAGGAAATTCCCTGTCACTCTGGATAAAAGCGTCTGGTAAGTGACTGAATAGTTAGTAAACATGACCACAATCACCTCCTCCTCCTCCTCCTCTTCCTCCTCCTCCTCCTCCTCCTCCTCCTCCTCCTCCTCCTCCTCCTCCTCCTCCTCCTCCTCCTCCTCCTCCTCCTCCTCCTCCTCCTCCTCTCCCTCACCCTGAAGGTGACCTTGAACATGGACGACGGCCGCTCCCTGGGCCTGATGATCCGTGGCGGGGCGGAGTACGGTCTGGGGATCTTCATCACGGGGGTGGACCCTGGGTCTGCTGCGGACGCCGGGGAACTGAAGGTACGCCGGGCTGGCCCCGCCTTCACACCTCGCCTACCTTGTTCCCAGGTGTTCCCATCTCACACAGGGGAGAGCACCTGGGGGTGGATGCTTTGAATGTACAGATAGTGGCGAGAGGGGGGGGGGGGGGGGTATTACCCTCTTCTTCTTCTTCGGTCGCTAGACAACACAAGGCACCACAGAAATGTATATTTCAAATATGTTTATGTATGTTTAATTTATGTCCTATTTCGGTTATGGCAGCTATCGCACTCCTTATCGTCCCTGGCAGGAAGGATCCGTCTTCTGTGTTCCTTCTCAATGTTTCTCACCTCTGGGTTTGGGGAGATCTTAATTTTTGTCTTTTAGAGGGCTTAGCGAAAAGGGGGTTGTATAATGTGGCCTGTGAATCCCTTCGAGACTGGAGCCGTGATTAAGGACTATACAGATACAATTGAATATATACTGGGTCATTTAGATTTGATTACATTGGATTAAACTGTATTATTGATGCACAGTACAATATAAAAGCGTAGCGTGAATGTTAACCCATTGAGGAAGATTCAACTGTGGTGTTTCATAAAACCTTCCCACAGTTTACAGAAGAATGTGGATAATTTCTACGTTGGCTGGTGGCCCAAACGTATTCTCTGCATTAAAAAGTAGTAATGACATTGGTTTGGGAAAAAAAGACTTTGCATATATTTGTTCTGGAAATACATGCAGATTTAATTCTATTTTTAGAAGTGAAGACTAGATTCCAGGATTCTGTGGTAGAGCTATTTTATGGATATTGTTGAGATAAATTTGAGATAAGATTGAGATAGGATTGAGATATGGAGGAAAACTTTAAATCGTATTGATACATGATATATTGAATTAGGATTTAGAAATTATTGAAATGCTCTTGCAATACAATGAGATATTAGTGAGATATTAGCTGTTACTACTCAGGATGTGTGCTCTCTCTCTCTCTCTCTCTCTCTCTCTCTCTCTCTCTCTCTCTCTCTCTCTCTCTCTCTCAAGAAGCCTCCAAGCTAATACTTTCCTCTCACTAATGAAAGCCTGAAAAGTCTTTCTAGTAACGACTCATTTCAGAGAGACAAAATGTTCTCTTCTTTAACAAGCGGCCATTTCTACTCTGTGCTATTCTCTCTCTCGCCCGGGGCAGCGGAGGAGGATGATCCAACCAGTAAACAGATAGAGGAGATGCGTGGATGATCTCACTCTCCCACCCGACCAGGGATCAAACAATGTGTTCTATTTACGGTGTTGACATCACAAACCAATTAGTCCAGCGAGAGAGAAATACGCCACTTTAAAAATACACAAGAAACACACTGGAAAGACACTAGAAACAAATTACAAAACCCTCTGGATCCCACTGGAATTACAGCACAAACACAGCGGAAACACAGTAGAAACGTAATAGAAGGTATAAACATACTAGAAACACACCGAAAACACACTGAAAATACACTAGAAACATAGTAGAAGCCAACTAGAAACATAGTACAAATACATTAGAAACACACTGGAAACACTGAAACATTTTAGAAACACAATAGAAACGTAATAGAAACAGTACAAACACAGTCCAAACACACACTGAAAACAGTAAAAACACAGTTGAATTACGAAATAGAGTAGAAACACATCGGAAACACACTAGAAACACACAAGAAACACAATAGAACAGTAGAAACATACAAAAACGTTTATCACAATATAAACACATGGCTGAGGTTCAAGGTGCAGGCCAACTTCAGCTTTCTTTTTCTGTGTTTTAGTTTAGTTTTCTTACAAAATTGTGATAAAACTTGTTTTATGGTAGTCCCTTGTGAGGGAGAGAGAAGAAGGGAGAGAGGGTATGATGGAAGAACAGAGGGATAGGTGAGGGCGAGATAGAGAGAGAGCTAGAGTGAGAGAGCTCCATGGAGGATTGTCTTGTCACGCTGATGGCTTCCTGACGGAGAAAGCTCAAGGAGACAGAAAATGGAGAGCATAAAGAGAGGGAGAGAGAGACGGAGAGCTGGAGAGAGTGAAAGAGAGGAAGAGGGGGAGAGAGGAAGAGTGGAATGAAAATGGATATAGTCTACATGACAAACCCACCTCTGTCATCCTCCGTTCCTCTCCCTTATAAACCCTCCAGACTATTCCTCTGTGTCTGCCATGTGGACACACACACACACACACACACACACACACACACACACACACACATACCCACATACACACAATGAAACAGGGACACACACACACACACACAATGCCACACACATACACACACACACACAAACACCATGCCAACTACACATACCACACCATGGCATTTTTCTGTGTACACCTGAATTATATATTATTATATATTGTATCTATCAGCATGACTTGTACATCGTGTTTGTACTAATACTACAGTATCTTAACAGTATCATTCTAGACTAACTATTGAAACATTAAATGGGAATACTTCAATTTGAGAATTAATTGGCTGAAAATTTTAAATACACACACACACACACACACACACACACACACACACATACACACCATTACATAGTGAATAGTTTGACTCTGTTACCTTCTCTCCCCTTCATGCCTTCAAGCTCACATTAT
This sequence comes from Lota lota, assembly GCA_026745465.1. Classification (NCBI taxonomy): domain Eukaryota; kingdom Metazoa; phylum Chordata; class Actinopteri; order Gadiformes; family Lotidae; genus Lota; species Lota lota. Next base: position 10,049,555 of record JACYXH010000479.1, on the reverse strand, counting down.
TCACAATGACACACAATTCCAGTGGGAAAAGGTCTTCCCAAAAAAGGAACTGATCAATGTTTAAAAGTTTCCTTGGGCGATGGAAAAAGTACACTGTGGCATGTTTTATTGTTTTGTAATGCGAGGCATCGCGTCTAAATATGAATGATAATTAATTATGAATTATCGGGTACACGCCACTGACAAATGCAGGGCCTATTTTCCACCTTTCCTGCTTGCATTAAGATTTTTGCTAAATTCAGCAGTACAAAAAACGGACTGGTAGATTCATCAGACAAGTTCATGAATACAATTTACAGTAGCTGTGGGTGACTTCTTCACACACTGTTGTATAGCGGAGACGGCTCATTTGATCTCTATACACATTGAAAGCTAAAGTCAAAGGCCTGTCTGTTGGAAAGTAAAATAACGGTTATTTTAAAGCCACGAGGTTAATGTACACGAAAGCAGCCGGGTTTAGCAGCTCTTTTCATGTTGGATTAGAAAGAAGACCGGTTATATCCAGTTAGATCCGGTTTTTGTCCACCAGCGATATTCTGTTATTACCTTCAAGTAGTTTTCAGCAGTGTGTTTGATTATAAAAACGGCCTCTTCTTTCCTCTCCTCTCCTCTCTCTACCAAGGTGAAGAAAGAGTAACAGTGGAGAGAAACACTATAGCTTCAGCTCGCTAGCTTATCATACCGCACATCACATCTTCCAACCTACTCTTCATGTGAAAACAAAGATTTTGAGACAAAGAATTGAGATTTTGAGACTGAGTCACCACTACCCACTTCACTAGTTCACAAGTCTTCCAGGTTCAAATAAATAACAGACGAGGCATGACACTTTGATATCAATCAGGATTTTCTGAACTACAGAGGAAGTGTGGAAACAAAGGAATATTAAGTAAGGGGAATAATTCCTGCAGCACGCACACACCCATACACTCACAGTCACACACACACACACACACACACACACACACACACACACACACACACACACACACACACACACACACACACACACACACACACACACACACACACACACACACACACACACACACAAACAGTCAGACACACTGACTGATTCAGTTGTCACATAAAATCCACAGAGGGCACATTGGTCGCTGTCTTTAGCAGCACCTTCAAACCAGAGATGACCCTTTCTCAGAGAATAAAAAGGAGGACAGAGGGGAAAGAGAGAGGAGAGGGGGAAGAGAGGAAAGATTGGGAGTGAGAGAGAGGGGAGATTGAGGGTGGAGCACAGTAAGAGCACGGGTAGAACGAGAGGGGGTACAGAGAGAGGAGAGAGAGAGACAGTGGAGCGTAGTGAGTGAGTTAGGTGATGGTAAGGGTGTTCCTGCTCTCCTCAGCCATATGAATCTGCACATTAAAGCACCTCCACCCCTGCTGAAACATTCCCCCACCCCTGGGTGTTGCGGTGTGTGCGTGGAGGACTTTATTACGTTGGCCACCGCACACATGATCAACGAGACGAGAAACAGCGGTGCTTTGACAGAGGTCACCCGGGGTCGCTGGTAGTGCCCTTAGACGGTGATGATGATGATGATGATGATGATGATGAAGTGTTGGAGGAACAGTAATTAGAGGTCAGTACAGTCTGGAGGCTCCAGAGTCTTTCTGAGTTCCATTCCTAATGTTCTCAACCATGCTTGAACACAATGCATTTTACCCCTGACTGCTCCTTAGAGACCTGTCTCTGTATTCACTGGCCAACCCCTACCTGCTCCTTAATGACCTGTCTCTGCATTCACTGCCTTACCCCTACCTGCTCCTTCATGACCTGTCTCTGTATTCATTGTCTAACCCCTACTTGCTTCTTAGAGACATGCCTCTGTATTCAGTGTCCAACCCCTACCTGCTCCTTAATGACCTGTCTCTGTATTCACCCTCCAACCCCTACCTGCTCCTTAATGACCTGTCTCTGTATTCACTGCCTAACCCCCAGCTGCTCCTAAATGTCATATATCTGAACGCAGTGAAAGAGAATTCATAAGGACTTATAAAAGAGAATCACGGTGCTAAGAGATTCTGACTGCACTTCCACCAGGCTATGTAATTATGCGACAGCGGATGTTGTCATGTTGATCGTTTTTCTTTGTGAGCGACTGAATGGTGCGTCACTTTAAATGTTTAAAAAGGATGGTCCAGTGTACCCTCTGCTAAAGGTGATAAGAAGGAAAGACTTGAAGCAGCTTTTCATCCCTTAGAATAGCCCTTATCATGGTTGCCACTTAGAAACCTATGGGTCATTTCAAATCTCATTAAGGAACCTTCCTAAGCAAAAAGACTATTCGACCGGAGCCCTGGGCTACGTTCCATTAGTCGTTCAACATGCCCTCGTTGACTTCTCCTTGGCACTTGCCCTTGGGAGAACCTGCCGCCATCATAAGTGTCATTCCATTTGTAAGACAAACTGAGGCAACTTGGGGAGGGCTGAGGAGCGAGTCAGCAATGATGGACACTCCAGTGGTGTGTATCACCCACAATGCATTGCAATTGTACATTTGGTGCAAGAAACAATATACATGGTTAGGTAGCAGTAATGAAAGTAAAACTAGAAAATAAGTATGTTAAACGTAAAGACTTTTTTAAGTCAATACTTATTGCAATGCCAACATGTCGTCTATTGGCCTATAATAGTTTACAAGTACGCAAACAGATTTTCTCGGGTACGACTCGGCACAGCTTGGTGCGTTTAAACTGGAAATGGGAACGCAAATCAGCACGGCATGGTTTCACTCGGCACGGCCAAAAGTGCCAATGGACAAAGGTCACATAGTGTGAGGGAATAGTGGGCGTGGTTAGCTTCATCTGTAAGGGGGCGGACAGGTGTGGCTCATATCGGGATCAGACTCAGCTGCATGGTAACGGGAAGTTACTTCATGCGGTCTAATCATGTGTGCTCTCTCTTGCAGCAAGGCTGGGTCCTGACACAAGTCTCCCAGCTAGCTTCCTGAAAAGGAGTTGTATACTCAGCAAAGCGTTATTTCTGTGTTCATGTTGAATCCAGAGACAGCTGTTGTTTTATGTTTTGTTTGTTTGGTGTTGAGCGGCAAAATACAGTATTATTTTTAAACCGGTGACTGGATTCATCCTCGAACCCCAGCAGTAGCCTTGAGCTTGCTACATAAAGGGTATTAACTGAACTTATTTCATTTAGACTATGACTTGATTGTGAATGAAGGTTTAATTTTTTTTAAATAATTTAACAAACTATAGTAATTTGAATATGGAGAAACAGACACTGTTTACTGAGCATTAAGACTGTTTTATAATATTAGTATCAAACAAAGACAGACATTCACATTTTAGCAAAGTTAAACCCAATACTAACACAGTGTGTAACCCAGCTCTTAGGACGTGATTGGACAGGTTCTGTTTCCCCCCACCTCTGCTGTCTGACAGCCTAATTAACCTGTCAGCACCCTCTGCCATGTGTGTTTGTGTGTGCGTGTGCGCCTGTGTGACGTTAAAGGTTTCTCCTGAGAGTAGGGCTTTGTCCTTAGTTATTATGCACTGTTAGATTTTGAAGTTGAAGTGTTAAGTACGTGTGTGTGTGTGCGTGTGTGTGTGTTTGTGTGTCTGCGTGCATGTGTGTGTGTGTGTGTGTGTGAAAGGGGGGGGGGGGGGGGTAGCCTAGGTCGTGAAGGGAAATAGAAGAAAACGTTTTAGTTTTTTTCAGTAAATAGGCATCTAGCTCAAACGGAGGAGGAAAACTTTACACCGGCAGGATATTTCACTGCCGACTTAATAGCAGAGATCAGTATTGCCTCAGGTCCTTGTTTTCTTATCCAAGATAATGATGCCAGTTGCAACATGTTAAAGAGTGTTCTCCTCTGTGGTTTGGAAGTGTTGTAGTGAGATTTTTTCAGCAGCGAAAGGTATAGAACTATTGATTGGAGCAGAAATGATGTGAGAACAGCAACAAAACACAACAAAATAGTAATCAGGAGGATTGTGTGTGTCTGATGATAATGAGAGAGTGTAAACTTTGACTATGAAAATGATAGTTATCCGAATAAGAGAACGCAGGGTCATTTGTGATTTTTAGAAGGAGATCCTGTTTTTTCACTTTTACATGGTGGATGAAGCTATGCTAGGCGATAGGCTTTGTAGTGACCGCAGGCTTGATTCCCACCTGCAGTCCTATACTAGGCCTACATGTTATTCTCCTCTCTTCAGCGTTGTGTCTGTAAAGGCATAACGCGCATTTATTCATCAACAAAATGTTGCAGCACTACAACTTTTTTTGTAGCTGCTCCAATTCTCGTACACTTCGATTGTTCTCATGCTCACTTGTAAGTCGCCTTGCTGAGTCCCTCTCTCTCTCTCTATATATATTTATTCCCTCTTTTCTCTCTGTTTTTCTCAAGACTCAAGATTAGACAAGCTTTATTGGCAAGGAAAATGTACATTTACAATGAAAACTACAAACAATGAAATTAAAAACATACAAAGCAATGAAAACTTAAAGGGAAGGTCGAGAGATGTACAGTGAAAAAGTACTGGACTAAGACTATAATACATCAGAAAAGTGTAATTACGGTTGTCAAATCTCTATTTATCTCTCTCTCTCGCTCTCTCGCTCTCTCGCTCTCTCTCGCTCTCTCTCTCGCTCTCTCTCTCTCGCTCTCTCTCCGGTGCAGGTGGGCGATCAGATCCTGGAGGTGAATGGGCGGGGCTTTGTGGTGATCTCCCACGACGAGGCGGTCCACATCCTGAAGACGTGTGTCCGTCTGCGCGTCAGGGTGCGTGCCGTCGGCCGTCTGCCGCACGCGCGCACCGCCATCGACCACACCCGCTGGATCAGCAACCACGCTGCCACAGAGGGCCCTGACGCCATCGGCATGACGACCGCCGCCATGGCAGCAGCCAACGCCAGCGGACGGAGCCCCGACGTCATCGCCGGCGCCAGTGGTTCCGGCGCTACCCCGGTGGTCCGGTGAGAACATACCAACTTTATAAGTATGGGCTTCAAACCTCAGTTACACAGTCTATAACAACCCCCTGAAGATGAAAATACAGTGTCTTCATTTCACCGGGTTCATTTGTTTAAATCTCGTGTCTGTCTGTCGTAAACAAAACAAAGCACTATGCGCCCGTCCCTGCTCCACCAATCAGCGATGACTTCAAGCAAACCTCTGCAGAGAGAGGGGTAACGGGTTTCTCACCTATGGGAGTACTGCACGTCTTCGCACATGTGTAGGTCCACGTCTGGCAAAGGGGGCATGTACCGGTCTCTGCATAGCGACATGGATCTTTGCGAATCTTCACATACATGCAGACGCAGTAGTGTCATTTGGCTTAACGCTAAGCCCTCTAAAGAACAAGAAAACTTCTCCCCAAACCAAGAGGGAAGCAACCTTAAGAAGGAACACTGAAGAGGGATCCCTCCTTCCAGGGATGGCAAGGAGTGCAATAGGTGCTAAAATGGGCTGACAGAATGGGAGCATAAATGGAAGTTGACCATGGTATGTTTGCCACCCTCGTGGAAGGATGATCATCAGGCATGGATTCTGAAGAGTTTCCAGTGGCCATGAAGGAGAGAACGACCATTTGGAACTAAAACACAAGTGGAATTGAGAGTTTGTACCTGTGGCTTGGATAAGCTGACACACCTGGGTACTGTAGGCCGAAGGATGATACAAACACACAGCGTAGAACGACATAATGTTCATTAGGGACACGATAAAGTGGCCATAATACTCCAACAGGGGGTAGTTTTGTATTTTTATGGTTTGATGCTTCTTCTGCCAATTTCCAGTCCCAGGGAGGTATTTCACCCACAACCTTGCTTGATTCATTTGAACATTAACTTGCACACCGACACCATCTGAGTGGACCTGGTGCATTAATCTTTAGCCGGTGTTGATACGCTAGAAAGATCTGGAATAAAGGCTGGAGTTATTCTTAACTGGATCATAAAGGTCCAGTGTTGCAGTAACAGATGTATTATAACACCTCGGTTTATCATGCTGACGAGGAGACAGAGACCTCCTCTCTCTATCTCTCTCTCTGTCTTTTCCTCTACCTCTCTTTCTCTCTCTCTATCTATCTATACCTCTATCTCTCTCTACCTCTCTCTCATCTCTCTGTACCCCTGTCTCTCCTCTGTCTCTTTCTCTTTTTCTCTCCCTCTTTCCCCTTCTATCTTTCCCTCACCCTCTCACCCATTCTCCTTCCCTGTCTCATTCTCTCTCCCTCTTTCTCTTGCTCACTCGCTCCCTCTATCTCTCTTTCTTGCCTCCCTGCCCAAACCCTCTCTGTGTGCCAGCTCTCTGTCTAAAGACCTAATGAAGGAGGACCTCATTGAGAACAGTGCCAGGTATGCATTTCCTCTGCAGTGTCTTGGAAAGGATACAAGATGGCCACTCAGCATAACAGGCCCATCACCTCCCTTCTGCCCGAGGCGTTCTAGAGCTTGCTTTGAACTTGCAAGTCGGCATTCATGGTTAATGAATGTGGGGAACGTATGTAGTTATTAATTTTAAAGTTATTAATTTTATTTTATAATTAGGTGTCATTAATCGATATCACATTGTGATTCTACTTGCCCTTCACTTTGTCGTACCCCAAGTTACGTGATGTTCAAGTCAGTGTTTTGGTTTTTGCATTACAAAAACAAGTCCAGCTGTAAGCCTACATTTTTCTTTATGATTCTAAAAACGATTTCCTCACACAACGATTTTCCTGAATTAGTCACAGTACCCTATGGATTATAGTGGGGAAACTTAAGGAAAAGGAACCCAAACTCTGCGTCAGTGTGTCACATAGAAAAACTAGAGAAAGCGAATGGAACCAAACCCTGTGAGTATTTACTGTTTCTATTGGCATCAATACCAGACATGTCACTATGGTATAGGTTGCATGATGTCGCCAGACATCAATTTCAACCAATCAGAATCATTGCTATAGGTAGAATAGGTTAACTACAGGTTGCAGACACAACACAAATTTCAGTCAATCAGAAATATACCAATACAGTAATACTGATTGTAGCATGTTTCTTTTTTTCCTCAGACCCACCTCGGCCCAAAGCACCGCAGCACTAGGGAAGGTGAGACAGAATCCAGCCCTCCTACATACTATCCAGACTCTGTTCCACTATGCTCCATATTTTTTATGTTAATTTCCTCTTTTCATCAGCCATTCATCTTCAAGCATTGATGAGGAAATCTATGGCCTGCTGGGCGTGCAGAATACCCTTTCTTTAGAATACCCTCTTCTTTACAGTACCTCTCAGTCCAAGACAAACACACTCCTTCAACAGCAGAGAGATGTTTAACTTGAGTGAGGCATCGCTTGCCATAATGCGATGGACTTTTTCGCACCAGAGCTGCACTGCGGTTATCGGAATAATAATAACAAAATAACAACCACAAAATACTAGGAAGAAGTCGAAGTTTGAAAAGAAGAAAGGCAGTAAGCAGACAGGCTTACAGGAACGTAACGAACAGACGAAGGAAGGAACAGAAAATTCTGTTGACAGAATCCATTAAGGAGCAGGTAGGGGTTAGGGAAGCTTGCCCAGGGATGCCTACAGGTAGTAGGCACTATCTTGCCCCAAACAAGACTGAAACCAGAACTAAGGACCAGGCAGGTAACTAAACTTCAAGCGTAAACAGATGTTACTGTGACCACCACCTCAAATCACTACAGAATGTGACAGAATGTGTCTGTGTGGCCATGGTGATATTCATATGCTACTTCAAAACAAGAGAGGTATATAGGTAAAATGTGCCTTGGTACTTCAATCCAAACTTTCTAGTAAGGGACCTGCATACCAAGCATGTGGGTTCCCTCTGTAAACAAGCCATATTATCAGTGAACCTCATGGCTTGCCTTGAAGTGGCCCTTTCGTCTCCGCAGGTGGTCTTTTTGCTATCGCGTATACTCCTCCAATCCCAGCTGGCTGGCTGAGACTTCAGTAGGAGGAGATGGCAGCCGTTTTAAACCTCTGCCTCCCTGTTTTATCGTATGCTGTGCACAACCTCTTCCTAACATTCTACCTGCTCTGTTATAAGCACAGCGGCTCAAATCGGATGAATATTTTAATATTTAATATTGTTTACTTTGCAACCTATAACACTACTCTCTCTCTTATCCGGAGACTCCATTAACAACAGAGGAAGACTTAATGTGTCAATGCTAAATAGCACCAACATACCTCAAAGTTTGGCTGCAAATGGAGAGCTTTGAGTGTATTTGGGGTTAACTTCATTCCTGGTTGGAGGAAAGTTTTATTCAAGGGTTGACAATGGAGAAAGCGAAGGTTGTTGTTTTCTGATAAAATCTTCCTTGGTGTATCAGCAGAGGCGCTGAAACACAGGAGTGTAAACACAGGGTCTCTGCTCCGGGCGGCTGATGACGACCGAAATGGCCCAGAAGAGGCCCCGAGGAAGTGTGTGTTCTTGGAAAGCAGTCTTGGAGGTTTTATGTGTTAGTGTGTGTGAAGTGTTGGTGTGTTTGTGTGTGTGTCTGTGTCGATCTATGTGTGTGTGTGTGTGTGTATACATGCAATTGTGTGTGTGTATGTGAGTGTGCGCATGTGTGAGGTATGTGTTTGTGTGGTTCATTTGAGACCGATCAGTAAGTACTGTGTGACTGTGTCTCAGCTGACAGATTCTGATAGGTAAGGGTTTACCCCTACCTATTGTCTTCACGGAAGTCTTGCTTCACATTGTTGAAGGTTTTTAGTAGCAGATGTCAAACGTGCACACTACACACACACACATGCACACACAAACATGCATGCACACACACGCTCTGCATGAACACACCAAATACACACAATATGCACAACACACACATGTGCATGAACAACTCACGCATCCATGTCTGTAGTATGTGCAACATACTACAGACACACACACACTAGCATACACACACGTTAGCTAAGAGGTTAGAAATGGGTGCTTGTTGAAATCCTATGTAATTGCGATTTATTTGAATTCAAAGAGATTCATGGAACATGCATCTTTTTCTGTAGGAAAAGAATGCCATGTTATAACAGCAATAAGTCACTTCAGACAAGCGACTCCAATTAACATCTACCAGCAGATCTATAAAAACACAGCAGAGAATTACCTTGTTGTTTATCAATTTGGATTTATCAACTTAACAGTGCGTCACATTTCAAAATGAAAGCACTATGTTAAGAAAGGAAGGAAGGAATGGACGGGTTATGGATGTAGGGAGTGTCGAGTATTCAACACTCTTAACTAGTCTTAATTTTCTAGTTTTGATTTTCATCAAGCAGTTGTAGAAATAATCCACAAAACCCCCTATATGCCACCGAATCTCCCTTTAACAGTGGGAGCCAGCAGGAAAGACTCGGATAACCTTTGAAGGAGCCTGAGTGGATCTTCAGATGTGTGTGAAGAGCACTCACTGTGTCACCATCTGCTGATATAAAGAGGGGCTGATGTGGCCACAAACATATTTTTGCGGCCAGAGTTTACAATAACATTTTATTAATGAGCTCAAATATTACGTGTTACTGCCCAAGTGGTTTCTAAGTTACTGTGAGGAATCATATGTGTAAACATATACACAATATAATACAGTGTATGTTGTATTAACTGCTATGGCACCCTCATTTCCCATATGGAATCATAAAGTATTATCTTATCAATACAAAATAAATCGTTGCACTGAAATAAAATACGTAGTAACAGACTCAGAAACACATGCAATACGCAAATGGGAACAATGATTTAAAGAATTCCTGGTCAAAAAGAAAGGTCAAATAAAGGTTGTGTCATGAGGAGGTTCACTGGAGTTGTGGAAAGGCCATGGTGGTGCCTCTCTAAGCCAGGACACAGGGTTTACACAGGGTGTAGAATTGCAATGAAACTGCAATACAGTGTTGCAATTCTTGTAGGTCGCAATGGACCTTATTTACCTAGCGGCCATCTTGGTTCCATCTTGGTTCGAAATTTATGCTGAATGTTGGGGGGGCTTGTTTCTTTAGCATTGAGAAACAAGATGGCTAGTAGGAAAATAAGGAATGGACTGCTTTTTAAAGAGAGCTTATATATTACGTTTACCCTGGGCGATGGCAACCAGATCCCCACTATCTCATTTGGTTCAAGCAGGAAACCCCGAGAGTCTCTTCAGCATTTATAACTGCAGCGAGTCCAATGTCGCAGTCTTCTGCCAGAAGCTCCTGAGCCGAAGGAGAAGGTCACTGCAGAAAGGGATGGGGGGGGGGTGACCAACTCACCGGACCGGGGAAGCTGCCTCTGCCTCCCGTTTGGCACGTGCCTCGAAGCACAGATTGCTATTGCTCCCCCTCTCTCCTCCACCACTTATGTCCTTAGAAGAATGTGCCTGGGTTGCTCCAAAACTGCCCTGTCAGATTATATCACAGAGGAAATGGTTCTACTTTGGGAAGCAGAGTGCATATAAGCTCTCCGTGCAGAGAACCCCTGGTTAGTTGTAATGAGGGGTGACACAGCAGTTTGTCCAAGAGGGATGTGCTCTGGATGTTTTTTTTAAGGAATTGCATTTTAACATCATCCAATCCCATTCATTCATATTGACTTTGAAGTTATTTGGCCCTTACATGAGATAAAGTTGTTTGCTGTTGCTGTAGAAAATGTAATTCCTGAAAAATGTGTGTACGTGGATTTCGAAGGAACAAAACACTGTGATTAAATCATGAGAACAGCACCAAACACAATATAATATATATTGTGTTTGGTGCTGTTCTCGTGATTTTTCACACAAGGACGAGTGCATACGAGTGTATATATCAACTGGTAGGTATATAGATCAGCCTATTGGCCTACCCAGTGGACAGTACAAAATGGTGGACACTCCCACATATGATCTTGTGAAAGGGTACATTTAAATATGGCTTGTAACGATGAAGCAACATCACATCTGGTGGTTTAAAACCCTGCATCTTGTAACATTAGCCTGGTTCTCAAGCATTCTCATCTCACAGAGAGAGGGCTGGTCTTCCGAACATGCTTCCAAGGAAGCGATATCTGACTCAGTTACATGGGTTTGGTTGTGAGAGATGAGAGAGGGGGAGGGATTTCCAATAGAGGCATATCCATTTCTGTTACGTGTTTCAGATTTGTAAAATTCCTCATTGAAAAATATCCATATGTATTCTCCTTGTCCTTGTTGTTGTTCTTCTCATCTTCATATTCTTCTCGCTCCACGGACTGATAACTAACGTTTACAGCTCACATGAAGAGATAAAAAATCTCAATCTACAGTATTAAGTATTGATTTTTCAATGCGCCCAGCAAATGGGGTCATGGGATTTCTACTTATTAAGCCTCCATCTCCGTGTCTGGTCTTCTCCCTGATCTTTGTCTGCCTGGAGATTCTTAACCGTTAGCTGGTTTCCTTATCGCTCCTCTTGTGCTGCCTGGAGAAATGCTTATTTTTGGATTTGTAATCCCATTCATCACGGGTGTTTTATTCCATCATTACAGACTCCACCAATAGAGAGCACTATGCATTTATGCGTTGACATTTTTCTCTCCAGCAGTTGAGTTGTTTATTTGATTTCCACAATTCACAGCACTCCAATTGTTTGCACTTTTAGTCTTTGTGTGGTTATATTTGGGCTTTATGCTGGGTCTTAGGAGCAGCTGAAAACCAGTTGAGCCACTGGTAACAGAGGCATGGCTGCGGCACCCAAGGGTTTGAAGTGCTACCGTTCTTTTGGGCCATAAAACATTTTCCTGTTGGACTACTGGAAAATGGAAAGGCACCAAGCCATTTTTTGTCAACATATCAAGCAAGTGTGTGGAAGTAACTTGTGGCTTCACTTTTTTCCTTACCTTGCTTTACCTCTCCATTTTCTTTTCATTCATCCATCCATCTATCTTCCACCCATCCATCCATCCATCCATCCTCCACCCACCCATCCTACCATTCATCCTTCCTTTTTATCCATCCTTTGATCCATCAACCAATCTATCATCAATCAATCCTTAAACCCATATATCCATCCACCGATCCATACTATACTCATCCTCCACCCATCCTCCACATATCCATCCATCAATCCTCCACTCACTCATCCATCCCTCCATCCAACAATCAACCCATTTATTCATCCACTCATCCTCGATCCACCCGCCCCCTGGTCCTCCTAGCCCTCAGCATGTAGAGCTGTGGGTCCCCCGGGTCCTCAGGTGAGTCTGGAGCAGCAGGCCTACCTCCTCCTGACGGATCTGGAGAGACAGACCATGGCCTATTACCTCCAGGAGTACCACAATGGACACATAGGGGTGGAGCCACTCACCATGGCCCTGTTTGAGCTCTTCAACACTCACGCCAAGGTACGCTAACCCTAACCCAAACAACCTCAAACCAAATACCTATACTTAACCTCTCTAACCTCATACCTACACTTAATACCTACACTTAACCATCTCTAGCCTCATACTGTACCTACACTGAACCATCTCTAACCTAATACCTTCACTTAACCATCTCTAACCTAATACATTCACTTAACCATCTCTAACATTATACCTTCACTTAACCATCTCTAACCTAATACCTTCACTTAACCATCTCTAACCTAATACCTTCACTTAACCATCTCTAACCTAATACCTTCACTTAAGTTAACCATCTGTAACCATATACCAACACTTAATCATCTCTAACATAATACCTAAACTAACCATCCCCATTTATTGGAAAACTACCATTTTGTAGTTTTGTGCTTCTTAAGTGAGAAGTTGTCGGGATGGTTGAACCTCTGTGCGACTAGGATTGGACCAACCGAAATATTCACTGAAATTCTCAAAAACAATCCTGATGTACCGCTGGACATTGGCTGGTCAGTCTTTGTGGGTTTATTGTTTCCATGGGCAGATTTTTATCAGAATGCTGTTTGTTCCAGTTGTCCATGATGTCGGAGGTGCGGTCGCTGGTAGCACCCCAGGATCAGGAGGTCTACGACGGGCTGGTATTGCGCCGCGAGCGGGAAGCTCACAGGGCCTGGCATGGAGGCCTTGGGTCTTTCCATCCACAGGCCCACTATGGCCTTGTGGCCAGCGACGGACACGTCCACTTCGCCAAGGTACAAAACAGTTATAGTGCTGCACAACCAAAATATAAAAAATAAAAACTGGAGAGAGAGTGCAGAGTAGCTATAGGAATTTCTGTGAATTTCCCATCAATAAAGTACAATTATCTTATCGTCTGGGGTTATAAGGTCACATCCCTATGGTTTGATACTGTGAGGAACAGCTCCCCAGTGGTCCATTTAAAACTAAATGAAGAAGTGATGTTTGTTTGTTTTCTGGTAAATGTTTCTTTCCTGAACTGGGTCTATCTATGTTTGTCTCTGTCAGTTTGTTTTGGATATGGTTTTTCGTTGTCTTTGAGCATAACAACATTAAAAGTAACACATAAATAATCAAGATTATTCACCTTTCAGACTAATGTTAAATGTAACTGTCATGTGCTTAATTTGTTGTTTATGCTTCACCAATGTTCCAAACATACCATCCATCCGTGTGTGTGTGTGTGTGTGTGTGTGTGTGTGTGTGTGTGTCTGACGAGAAGAATACACAATCTCAGTGTTTGTGTCTCCTCACTGAAAGACAATCTCCCATTATGTCCTAGTGAGGTTTGTCATGGCTTCCAGTGTCTCTCAGAGCTGTTCATGATGTCTGCCAGGGGTCAAGCGACAGCCGACTGTTTCTAGCTGGCCACTGCTGTGTTTATTGTATATTTTCTTGTGTGTGTATATGTGTGTGTGTGTGTGTCTCATAAGTGTCTCTGTGTGTGTGTGTGTGTGTGTGTGTGTGTGTGTGTGTGTGTGTGTGTGTGTTGTTTTGGTTAGATCCTGCTGGCAGTACAGCTTGCCACAGTGCTTGTGTAATCGTCTGTAATGACATCTTAATTATCGTGGTTGAAAAATAAGCACTTGCGGTGAATAGCTAGTTGCAGTTAATTGATAGTCACGTAGCGTCTCATTAGGAACCAATAGGAACGTGTTAGCCGATGTTCCCACATATTGTTGTCTGGTCGGTGGCTGGAATACAGACTGTGTACACTGGATTTACTTAGAAGAGGTTACTTAAAACCAGATGCTTTAGTTTTGTTCATGTCGAAGCTGGATGTACTTAAAAGAGGTTAAAACAAGTTATTTAAATTGTACTTGATGTATTCAACCCCAAGTGAAATAATTTTTTGTACAAGGGATAATTGCACTTTTTGACCCGTTCAATGGTCATGAGCATTGATAAAACGTCAATACAGCCTCTTAATCATAGCAATGCTGTTTTCTGTTCTTCGTCTTCTTCTCTTCCAGAGTGATCGCTCTGAGGGGGGTAAGATGGACCATAGTGAGGCAGCATGTTTGATGGCCCTACAAGATGTCATGCTGGTAGGTGCTTTGATTTGATCACTGTGTTTGCATGTGTTGCATGTTGTTGAATTTGCATTTGAATGTGTAATTTACATGTATAGCTATATAATTTTCAGACGACAGTTACAACAGTAACTGTCGAGATTTTACCGCGGTTGGGGGGCAGGGCAAAAGTGGACCAGAATATAACAAATTGAGATAAAAATGGATGGATTGACTTGTGGATTGGCGAGATTTATCATTGAGAAACGTCCTACTACCGATTAGTTTTAATGGTGTAAATAGCCGCAGTACAAAAGTTGCATAGCGCAGGTTTAATGTATTTTAACTTTTTCAAATGTAGTTGAACATATGGAGTAACATTTATTGAAACTTGTTTAAATGTATTTGAAAGTATGTATTTCAAATGTATTTGAACGTATGTGTTTTAAATGTATTTGAACGTATGTATTTTAAATGTATTTGAAAGAATGTATTTTAAATGTATTTGAACTTGTGTGTTGCAGGATGACGTTCGGTCTTCGTCGTCCTCTCCACCATGCCAGCACCAGTCCTCCATGGGCAACGCCCCCCAGGACAGAGGCCACACCCCCCAGGAGTGGGGGCTCACCAGACGACCCTCTTCCCGTCTGAAACGGCCCGGCTCCGCCTCCAGCCTGCTATTCAAGGGCCCCACGCGGCTCCTCCAAGACTGCCTCCAAAGGTCCCTCAAGGCCCTTCCCGCCCATACCCCGGCCCCCGCCCCCACTCCCACCCCCACCTCCGACCCCGCCACCCAGCAGTCTCCCCCGGTGACGGTGGGTGAGCCATCCCACTGTGTCTGCCCTGGTCCTGGCCTGACCAGGCTCCTACTAGACCCCGCTCCCCAGGGGTCCCTCGCTGCCAACACCCGACACAGCAACCCCCAGCTCCACCTCGCCTCAGAGCTCGACCAGCACCACCTTCAGCACCTCTACCTCTATCACCACCATCCCCACACCCACCACCACTTCCCCTACCCGTCTGCTCCATACCAGGCAGGGCCCGGCGCAGGGATCCACACCTGCCCGGGGTTCCTGTACCACCGGGACCCCTCCGGCTCTCCCACCATGGAGGCCACGGCCGCTACACTAAGATCCGCGTGCTACGAGCCGTCGTCCAACTCCTCTTCCTCCTGCGTCCTCCCGACCAGGTCCGCCTCCTCATCCAAAACGGTGTCTCCGATGCCGTCTCCCCGCCCCTCGCCCCGCCTCTCCCCTTGCCCCTCCCCCTGCCCCTCGGTGGTCATGGCCACCCCGCCCCCTTGCAGTCCCGATCGGCCCTGCTCACCGGCTCTCCTACAGAGTGGTGCCGTCGTCGACGCAAACCTGCTGTCGGCCGAGTGCCGGCCCCAGCAGAGAGGTAGGTAATGACTGAACTTGTTCCCAGGCGTTCTCATCTCACGACGGAACTCCTGGAAAGGGGTGCGTCAAATGTGCGTTATCAGTGATAGAGAGGACGGGACTTCTGAGCATGCATCAGAGGGAGCGTTATCAGTTTCAGGTTAGCAGGGTTTGGCGGCGAGAGGCGGGCGAGAGGTGGGGGACTTCCGAGAGAGGGATAAACGTTTCTGTTACAAGTTTCAGATACTGCTTAGAGGGTGGTTCTCTTTGTGGTTGAGACCAGTGTTTCACAACCTTTTTTTGGGCCATGACCTCATTTTCAGGTCACAGGAATTTGTGCATCTACTTTCACAGACATGATTTTATGCAGTGAACATCTGCCTGTAATATCAATGTCCCAGTGGACATATTCACATGGCGCCACACACAGTAGATCATCCATGGCTCCTGACAAGGAGTCGTTTGTCAGTCTGTTCGTATTCAAGGGACCTTTACGGGACCTATATAACCCTTCGATTTTTTCCATTGAAAATGAACTATGAAATATCTATGGCTTTTAAACCAGTAATCTCCAGAGAAAACATTTGCATATCAGGTGAACCCTGGTCTCGACTACAAGGTTGGGAAACACTGGTTTAGTCCATAGACTTCAGGGTTTATTCGTGTAGATGCATCTGGTTTTGTATTGCCAATAGCATTGGCTGTAGCCAATATCTGCTCTGTGCGTTCGAAATTTATACTTGTGTAAATACTTTTTAATTGACTCTGTGAGTAACATGACAGGCCATGAACATGGTTGGCTGTTGACGGATGACAGCAGGTATTACAGTTCGCTTTAGAAAGTCACTGTACTGTTTGAGCAATCCCTCGACAGTGAGCTGTCGCCCCCTGAACCTTGTCTCTGGATGAACCTTCGCATGATGCCACCCTGTTTATACCTCCATCCAGGCGCTACGCTGTCTCAGCTGTGGGACAGCGGACAGACGCTGAGCGAGGACAGCGGGGTGGACATCGCGGAGGCCGGGGGGGTTAGTAAAGACGGGAGCCCCCGACCCTGTAAGAGCCAGCCGGGACCAGCACCAGGGGAGAGACCGGGGAACCAGGGACCCCCGGGACACACCCCCAGCTCACTACATGCCCCCACACAGGTGAGGCTGGAGGGGAGGTGACCTGACCAGAAAATAAACGGTTAAAATAAACCAAATGAAACCAAATGTTAGTTTGAGTTACGAAACTATCGTCTGGTTGGCACGACTTTTGTTCTGCCAACTCTGATGGTTAATGAAGTCTAAATCGTTTGCAGTACATAAGAGCTGACACAAGAAGGAAAGAGAGTATGAAGCACACTTAAAATATGAGTTTTAATATTTCTCGACGTGCAGATAAAGATACATGTTATTAAGGAGCAGGTAGGTAGTCATAGATTCAGCAACACAAACAAATGAACCAAAATAAATGAAGAGGCACCCTTCATTATAACAATTGATTTGATGGCGACAAATTGTCACATGGACCAGTGCCGCATTGTGGGTAATAATTACAGCATTACAGCACAGCAGACCTCCGAGGTGCTGACACACAACAGACATTTTGTCCAATTAATATTTTCACATCGTATTGTGTGACTTCAAAAGGACATCTAATTACATAAGAGTAATTACATTGGAGTTTTCACGCAAGGTTGCGCTCTACATAATTTACCTGCGTTATTGATGTTTCAACCCATACAGCTGATATTCATAGCACCAGTTTGGTTAAATATGAATAGGGAATATGATGAGTGTCTAAAATATAGCATATGAAAAGGTTCAAAATGTCTGGATTTTTTGTGATTGACTGTGCTACTAAGAAACTCTCTTTCTCGCTCTCTCTTGCTATCTCTCTCTGCTTCGGGCTGCGGTCTGCAGAGTGGGTCGGTGGTCTCGCTGCTTGCCCCCTCCACCCTGGTGCGCGTGATGAAGAACACCAGCACCCTGGGAATCGCCATTGAGGGCGGAGCCAACACACGGCAACCGCTGCCACGCATCGTCACCATACAGGTGAGTGTCCGAGGAAACACGCTCAAGAAAAACTCTTTAGTCTCTCAGCAGATTCTTCGGTACCATTCGGCTGGGAGTCAAACACCCTAACTACACATACACAAACACCCCCAAATAACAACGAAAAATATGAAAATGAAAATTGACGCAGTTATTTAGTAGATTTAAATAATTGTTTTGACCCAGCTTTAGCCATTAGGCTATCCCCCGTCCCCGAAAACAAGATTTGGGTTTGTTTTTACTGTATTTAAGGCAGTGTATGGGTGTGACAAGTATATAAATACCCTGGTTTACAGATATATAATTTTTTATATTTATATTTCTAAATATCTAAATATTTGTGCATTCATATTTAGAGTTATTATTAGTTTTGTTCTGTGGGCCAATTGGTGGATAATGAAGGTTGAGGCTGTTAACCGGGTGAAGAGAGGTGAGCTGGAGGTGGGCAGATGGAGGGAGAGGAGAGGTCAGACAGGCTGTCTCCGGGATGTTTTACTCGGCCGCCGTGGCAGGGAAGAGGGCGTAAGCGGAGGGCAGATATGGTCAGCTCGGAGGAGACGTGTCAGGCCGGGTCTGTTGACCAGCTGTCTACCTCCAGGAGGGCAGACGGCTGGAGCTGCAGGGCCTTTTTTTCAACCTCCTCCCCTCTCTGTCTCTGGCTCTCTCTCTCCATCTATCTCTCACCACACACACACACACACACACATACAGCTACACACACAGGGACACACATTCACACTTGTGCACGGGCACTTGTCACACACTCGCACGCACACCCTCTCATCAACCTTAGTTCAGTTTTTTCATCTGTTATCTTCACTGGGCTTTAAACTCTTATCACTGCGTGTTTCCTTCCTTCTGCTTCTAATTATCTGTCCTTCCCATCATCTCACCGCCCACCTTAATCTCACCCTATACAACACCCCTTTCACCCCATCTACCCCTTACCCCCTCCAGAAGGGAGGCTCCGCCCACAGTGGTGGCCAGCTGCGGGTGGGTCATGTGATCCTGGAGGTGAACGGCGTGTCGATGCGTGGTCGCGAGCACCGGGACGCCGCACGCGTCATCGCCGAGGCATTTAAGACCAAAGACTCAGACCACCTGGACTTCCTGGTGGCAGACCCCGATGTCTAGCAGCTCACGCTCAATAACAAACACAAACAAAATAAAAACATTCTAGGGGGAAAGGGTAATGAAAAGTTCAGCTTGCGGGTTGAAATTCACTGGATGAGTTTTCTATTTAGTGATGAGACTTGGATTGGTTGCACTAAAAAGCAGGTTATCTGAGGAGGACATTTTGGTCAAGAGGAAATGGTCGATTCATAAAGCGGACAGAGAATCAGTTCAGTGCGTTGACACGAACACCGGACCCTCATAGGTTTTGAAAATCCCAAGTTAAGGCATTTTACTTTTTAATGATTTCACTAGTAGAAGAAAACCAAAAAAAAAAAAAAAAGACCTGTGTCATCCTCAGCTTGCTCCACCCTTCTGGTCCGACTTTGAGTGTAAAATGAACACTCCCAAGATCCAACAGAACTCTATTGAGACATGATGTTAAGCATCTCAAACTGTAATAAAAAAAATAAAAGCCAAAACTGAAGCATGCTCATTGCTTCGCCTTAAACAACAAATGTATAATATTTTTCCAACTTTCGGCAGAGAATTGTAAATTTCTCAAAGAAAGAAAGAATACGATCATTAACCAATGGGTGTCTGTTGGATTGCTTCTTTCTGGCATTTATTGTAGAAAACAACTGTGAAGAAAATATTATTTTAAAGCTACCTGTGATTCGTTTACTTGGGTTTTATCAAATATACATTTTGAAGAGCTGTTTTGGAACTGGCCTTCCCAGGCCCAGAAAGAAATACTCAACATAACTTGAAACCACTTTGTGGATGCATTGTGTGTAGGCCTTCCGGGTAGTACATTTTACCCACCAGGAAGGGATGTGGTTTACATTTTATAACTTTACCAGTTCTGACGGAACAAGCTGTGCTTCTGCTGAGAGAAACACTGAGTTATCAGTGCCAGGAGGTTTGACAAATAGGAGGACTCAAGCCATCGCTACGAGCAACAACACATTAACTCCTTGAGCGTGTCTGGGAATTGTAGTTCAGCAAACAGAACTGTTGACATGCCAAAGTCATCCTATGCAGCTTCAACAATAAGGGAAAGGAGATTCACAATACACACCCGTGACCGAAGAAACATATATTTAAAAATATTTATTTGCACTGGAAACATGTGATATGATAGAAGTCTATATTTTTGTCGCTATATTATCAACAGAGTATATTCAATCGATGGAAGTGTTGGGTCGATCAATTTGATTAATTGATCCACACAGTTTTGGAAGTACTGATGGACGTTGGATGCATGGACTCCTGAACAACAACAGAAACTAAACTAATACATGGAATAATATAATCAATCAATATCCAATAACTATTGTATAATGTGTAGATAGTTAAAAACCGATCCAAATGCCATCTTTTGTAATGCTGGAATGGTATAGTATGAAAAGAGTTCTAATATATATTCCTCTATATAATATAGTATCCTACAGAACCTTATGTGAATTCCATTGTATAGATTAGTTTCTCTCTCAACAGTTTTTGCAGATTTTAGAGAGTTGCTTGTATGCCATATGTACAAAATATATAATAATAAAAAGCTGTACTCCAACTCCATCCAGTCGCCCACGCGGTCACATGATCCAGATAGAAGCGGCAGGTAGAATCCCTGCCGTGAGCCTAGCGCCATGCTAATGTGCAGTGAGACTGATGAATCCGTGGGCAGGGAGGAGTGCAGTGTTCCAGGGAAATACAGTCCAGTATTTTAGCTTCCACGTGGGCAGTGCTCTGTCACAGGGTGACAGGGAGAGAGAAGTGTGGGTGAAAATTCATCAGGAAATCCAAAAATAAAATGAGACTTGCTGAAACGTTCCCCTGTTGATGAGTGTCATTTAACAATTGTACATATTTCAAATCAATCAGTTTGAATTTTTACAATTGTTTGGGAAAGCTATATATTTTTTTTACTTTATTGGTTGATTTAGTTTAACCCTATTGTATGTATTATTGAAGGAAAAGCACAGATGTCTCTAAGATTTACTCTGAATGTGTTGTAACCATGCTAGGATGGACTGGGACTGTACTAAAACAGTAACTAAATTCACATCTCTTCCAAGCTGAAATTAGACGATTAAAATCAAATTTAGGTAGAGAATTTGGGATTAAGGTAAAAATTGTTTATTGATAAACATGTTTTATTTCGGGCTAAAAGTAGGGTATTTAAAGTTATTGTACATTCACTTTAATTTTAAGTCAACATTACACAATGAAAGACACTCTCCTTCAGCTACACTTATACACACTACAACACTTCACTATAAACTGTTTTCAGCCCTTTACGTTGTGTGTAGCAGTGGCTCTCCCTGTGGTTTCACAAGGGTATTACATAATTTTTACTTTCTCTCAGTGGCTTTTATTCCCCATTGATATTCTCAAATAAATATTTATATCTAAAGCTGTTGAATTCAGTAACCCATATGCAACATCAGGACCACATAAAAAAGGTGTTAGGGGACAAATATTCAAAGACGCAATGTGCAAGATTGAGCCCATCCCAGTTAGTAGGAGGGATACTTTGAGAAATCTAAAATGTTATAAGTGTTCTGTCCACTCTGACTGAAAATGTGTGAGGCTAACTAGCGTAGCTCCGCTGAAGGGTCGGACTGGGAAAATCATACAGGCCGGAAAATATAGCGCGAAACATAGCCCCAGTCAGTCCAGTTTTTAAGTGGGGTCTCGGGGTCCCCCAGCAGGAACATTTCAGTTACAAATAGTGCATTTCGGTGATTTTTTGTATATATGAATCACAAACTAAAAAGTCATGAAACTGCTTAGTACAATGTACTTTTTTGAACCTCAAATAAAAATACATATACCGTATATCTAAGTACACATTTTTCTAATTTAAATGTAAAATCAATGTACTGAACCTGCAGATTGCACTAGTGGGTTTATCTTGTTCATTCCTCACTACTACTGTGGCACTAGCAATGCTACTCTCCACCTTCAGAAAGATAACACCAAGAGCACAACATATTTTGCCATTTAAGGTGAACCACTCTCTCCCCCTATTCAAAGAACAAAGCAAAAGCACAACACCCTATTCAGTTGACTGATCCACTACCCATCAGAAGCTTAAATAGCCCTTCAACCAACAACAACATTAAATGACATAGGCCTTTCAACAAAACTGTAATAACAGTAGCCCGAGTAGTGTGGTACATGTATCGTGTGTGACACGCACACGCACGCTCTACCTCTCTGCTCCACCCTTCCTCTTTCTTCCACCGTCCATTTTCATGCGCTGTCGATATGAGCTACCTATCGAGATGTGCTTCTGTGCCGTTCTGCGCATGCGCATACATGCGTGTGACCGACAATCCTGGGGTCTGTTTCAGCTCATTAGACTACTTTGATGTATGCTTGTTATGCTGGACAGTTTGGTGATCAAACTATCGTACGCCGCTACTAGACACTGTGCTGGCCTGCTTTACGTTCAGTCAGGCGACTGGAGGAACTCATGATGCTCCCGATGGCCTGTCTGGTCCTGCTCGGCTGGCGTGAGTGGGAGGGGTTTTGGGAGTGTCGATAGTAAGATCATTGTAAACAAACAGAGGTACGGGCTGGCCAGTATATTTTATTTGTAGAATATATCAGTTAAAGGATGTGATTTTATTGACAGCATTATTGAAATTACTATCAATCAGCGTTTACTACAGATATGACCAGGTTATTTTAAATTGCAAGCTAATTGAATCATGGCATCTTTAAATAAAAATAAATAAAATTATAAATGAAATCACTCCAGTCCCAAAAGAGCCAAGGGGACACTATATTAACATGCTGCCTAATGTGTTGACGTTTTGAAGCCATCTGAGATAACTCTAAGTCAAACAAAAGTTTTTAAAAAAAAACTCATCCATCAGTTTAAACCCCTCAGACAACTTTAAAGAGTAACAAGGGAGCCACCGATGTAAGTAATAGTAACAGAAGCTACATTAATAACTCAGAAGACACTTTTTAAATAACTCAATGGGTACATAATGTAGGGAAGAACCTGTCCTAGGTTGGTCTCTTGAGAAGCATGGGTTTCATGTTGCATATTATAGTAATATGCTTTAGTACTGACTTAGGCCTACTAGGATAACACACAATCACACAGTCACACAAAGATGAGACTGGTTTGTTTTGCTCGGACACAAAAAGTATCTTTCAAGGGAAAACTTAACATTTAAACAAGTTATATAAATAATTGGACAACGCACACATACAAAGACAAAATAACAAGTAAAATACTACTACTATTAAGGTAAATTACACTATGGCATAGTTTACTTTTAATTCCCATTTCCATTTCCTTTTATATTTAGGGTGGCTTCATATTGGCATTTCAGACATGTCACCTTATATCATACATTTACACAAAACAGCAAACATGTAAAACACAATTCTACCA
This sequence comes from Lota lota, assembly GCA_026745465.1. Taxonomy (NCBI): domain Eukaryota; kingdom Metazoa; phylum Chordata; class Actinopteri; order Gadiformes; family Lotidae; genus Lota; species Lota lota. The sequence continues at coordinate 10,026,257 of JACYXH010000479.1, read as the reverse complement.
TTAAAACGGCATGCTCTGTTAGAATAGGGGAAATTTATTGTCCAAGAACATTTGAGAATTTCTTGGTTAAGAAGTCGCAGATCAGAAATAAAAGTACTTTTATTTTCAAGTTGATAGGACTAATACTATTAAAATATCATTAGCATTCATTCTCATTAGCCAAGATAAATTTTCCTGCCTTTTTTTGTGTCATTCGTCAGTCCTACCCATTTATTCTAAAATAAATTAATTCTTTAAAAAAACAATTTAGGCCTGAATTAAATAATAATAAATGTATCAGCCAAGCCAAGCCACTGCAATGCAATATGCTCAATATTGAACACAAATTCAATCTTTTCCAGTAAATGTAAAGTTGAAAAGTAAACAGCAGAGGAGAAGTCTACACAAACATACACTAACTGAAAAATATATAATGTGGTTTACATACTAATACTAAGTGACAGATATGACTGAAACTGGTTGTTTATGATTTATTTTTACATGCTACATGTATGATATTTGCTTTTATTCATGTGTAAGTCTGCTAAATGATTAGCTTGTTAGGGTTAGCATTACAATGGGAGTCTTAGCTTGTCTTTTCTTCCTCTGTTTTATCCAGGGTTTTCAGTGTGTTCAGAAAGCGGGGCGGGTTGATGATTCCAGTTGATCCTGAAGGTAAAAATAACAGATGTAATGTGAGATAAAGTTGCAGAGAAAATGTCAACCTTATTCACTGAGCGGCCATATTGGTTAGTACGGTTGGTAAACATTCAAGGATCTTTGGAAACCATGAAAACTCCACATATTATTTTTAGTTACTATTCCATTTCCCCACATTTAGTATTTAGAATGCATTGCCATTGAGTTGTCAAGGTTAGGGATATGGCTTCAAAATGACTTAATACTGAATCATGGTAAAGTCAAAATATGCCATCTGTTGGCAGATGTAGACAATACCAGTCTTAGCTACAATAACAAGGTACAATGTGATATGTCAGATTTATGTCACAACAAATACTATAACCACACAGCTAAACGGAGGAAGAGTTGTAATGTTATATACAACATATACGCATACATGGATTAAATATACAAAAGATACACACAGGGATGCAACACATATATACTTAAGATATACACACAGGGATGAAATAAATATATACCATAGATATACACACAGGGCTCGGTGTGAATTAAAGGGGAGGAGACAAAACACAAACAAAAAATATCATGGTTGATGGCAAAATGTACCACAATATATAAAAAATTATTTCATTTTAAGTTTAGTTTAATCCATGGGAGGTTGAACTAGGGGGAGGTGGATTAACAGTACGGGGGGTAGAGGAAGAGGAAGAGGAGGTGGTGGTGGTCATGAATCACAAACGGCGGTCTCCGTATTTACTTCCGTGACCTCATTCTGCGGGCGGGCCAGTGGCGCCTTCTGCGCCCTCAGGTGGCGCGTTGGGGTCCATGAAGTCTGGGTGTTGTAGTTCTTTAAGGTACTTGGTGGGGGTGAGGATGTGGGTGGAGCCTAAAGTATCAGAGATAGTGGCGTCCATGTTGAACTCTCTCTCTCTCTCTCTCTCTCTCTCACTCTAAGACGTTACACACAGCACACAGCGAATGTCTCTCGGCCGGGAGGTCTGCCAGAAGTAGCTTCTGGGGTTGGAGTGTGTATTTAGCTTTTTTTAGTATGTGAGGCATAGCATAGGAAAAATATTGGATGTATGTATGGATATATAGAGATACAGTAAATAGAGGAATAGATCGATAGATGGACAAAAATGATTGATAGATACATAGATAGATAGATGGATGGGTAGATGAGGCAAGTGGTATTGACATTTGAACATAAAATACATTATTTCATTTCCTGCCTGTGTACTGAGGACATACTGACACTGCGCCCACTCCCCTCTCTCTCTCTCTCTCTCTCTCTCTCTCTCTCTCTCTCTCTCTCTCTCTCTCTCTCTCTCTCTCTCTCTCTCTCTCTCTCTCTCTCTCTCTCTCTCTCTCTCTCTCTCTCTCTCTCTCTCTCTCTCTCTCTCTCTCTCTCTCCAGTGACATACTGTTTCTCTGCTGAGGGACCACAAGGGGGGGTTAATGTGATTCAGAGGGGAAATATATAAATTTTAAAAATGGATGAATCATCAGAAGAGAATTTCTTTTCCTCTTTTCTATACCAATAACTCACTCTAGTGCCAAACTACCTCTCTGGTCCCTATTGATGCCACTGATATTAATCCTCTTGTTATGGCAATCATTTTCAGTGAAATATTATAAATGCAAAGATGGTTTGGGAAAGATATTGAAAAGAACCAAAAACTAGTTATAAACTGGAGACAGGAGACCGCACCTTGGTTCATCCCCCAAAGTCTGCAGCCTACATGTAGGCATCCTTAAGCAAGAAGCCCCCTAACCCCTACCTGCTCCTTAATGTCATGTATCTGAATTCACTGTAACCCCTACCTGCTCATTAACGACATGTCTCTGTATTCACTGTCTAACCCCTACCTGCTCCTTAATGATGTGTCACTGTATTCACTGTCTAACCCCTATCTTCTCCTTAGTGATGTGTCTCTGTATTCACTGTCTAACCCCTAGCTGCTCCTTAATGATGAGTCTCTGTATTCACTGTCCAACCCCTACCTGCTTCTTAATGACCTGTCTCTGACTCACCAATGATGGCCTCCCACTTGCCATTGGCCTGGGTGACCTCATACACGCAGCGCATCTCGCTGTAGGTCACGCCCCCGATGATGAATACCAGCACCCTGGGGCCCGTCTTTATCTCCGTGGGGCCCTTGTTCTTGTGCCAGTTGCCGTAGCGAGCGCTGCTGTTGGGGTGGAGTAGGAAAAAAGAATGAATGCGAAGGTCTCAACTGGTAGAGCATGGCACTAAACACTGCCAGGGCGAGGGGTTCTGTTCCCACTGGGGCCACCCATGTTAATAAAGTCTGAACTCACTGTATTGTTAGGGTGCTTTCAGGCCTAAAATTCGGTGGACTTGGTCTGATTCAGGGGTGAAGTTGATACTTTGTTGCATTTTTATTTGGTCCGGTAAGCGTACATAGTGGACATTGTTAGGCGAACCAAACATTGCAAACAAGAGCCTCGCGGTTCAGCTTGTTTCTCGTCTACTGGACAGAAAATCCCAGGGACACAACAATAATAGAGCAACTTGGGTTTTTTCAATTTTCTTTGGTGTACCACAAATAAAAAATAACTTCTACTCAGGTTTCATGAAGCAAGAATCATTCACTTTTTGTGGGCTAGCATTTTTGAGAAATCTTTGTTAAATAATGATTGTTAAATAATGTGTGTGTGTGTGTGTGTGTGTGTGTGTGTGTGTGTGTGTGTGTGTGTGTGTGTGTGTGTGTGTGTGTGTGTGTGCTTGTGTGTGTGTGTGTGTGTGTGTATGTGTGTTTGTGAATGTCTGTCTGTGTGTCTATGTCAGTCCGTCTGTCTGTATATGCATGTGTGCTTGTGTGTGTGTGTCTGTGTGTGTGTGCGTGCGTGCATGTGTGCGGGTGTGTGTATATTCATTTGCTGTGTAGAGTCGACTGATGTAATATTTGTGATGTAACATTTGATACAGGAAGTGCTGATCCTAACTGATTTTTTAACTAGTAGTTATGTTTAAGTTCCTCCTGTCTCGACAGTTCTGTTACAGTTCCTTCAGTCTCTGAACAGTTCTGTTAAAGTTTTCCTCCTGTCTCTGAACAGTTCTTTTAAAGTTCCTCCTGTCTCTTATCAGTTCTGTTAAAGTTGCTCCAGTCTCTGAACAGTTCTGTTAAAGTTCCTCCTGTCTTGACAGTTCTGTGAAAGTTCCTTCAGTCTCTGAACAGTTCTGTTAAAGTTGTCCTCCTGTCTCTGAACAGTTCTGTTAAAGTTCCTCCAGTCTCTGAACAGTTCTGTTAAAGTTCCTCCAGTCTCTGAACAGTTCTGTTAAAGTTCCTCCTGTCTCAAGTTCTGTTAAAGTTCCTAAGGGGCCTCTTTCTAAGGTCTTAGTACCTGGAGGGAGCGCTGGACTTGGACGAGGCCTGGCGTTGGGAGATGTAGGGGTACAGCTTTGGGTCCAGTTTATCCTCTATGGCATCCTGCAGAGACACACAGTGGAACTCAACAGGTTGTCCCGGGTTGTGGAGTTTTAACTCAGCATCTATAGACTACTAATACTATAGTGACTAGTTTTACCTCAGTTCCTATAAAATAATACTACACTGACTAGTTGTACCTCAGTATCTATAGATTAATACTACAGTTGCTTGTTTTGCCTCAGTATCTATAGACTACTACTACAATGACTAGTTTTACCTCAGTATCTACAGACAACTACCATAGTGCCTAGTTTTACCTCAGTATCTACAGACTAATACTACAGTGACTAGTTTTACCTCAGTATCTACAATGACTAGTTTTACCTCAGTATCTACAGACTAATACTACAGTGACAACACATGCTACACCACGTTTGTCAGCAAAGTTAAATCAGCCTTTCCTCTCGATCTACTTTGAGTAAAGTAATACATTTTTCTTTCAATTTGTTATAGTTAGGATAGCCATTTAGGATAGAGGGTTAGGGACAGAGAGCTAGTGATAGAAAATAGGGATAGAGCGTTATGGATAGATAGTTGAGACAGAGTGATTGATATGTCGATAAGGATAAAGAGTTGGGACAGAGAGTTAGGGATATATAGTTGAGAGGGAGTGATTGATATGCAGATAGGGATAAAGAGTTGGAACAGAGAGTTATGGATAGATTGTTGAGACAGAGTGATTGATATGCAGTTAGGGATAAAGAGTTTGGACAGAGTTAGGATAGATAGTTGAGACAAAGTGATTGATATGCAGTTATGGATAAAGAGTTGGGACAGAGAGTTGGAACAGTGAGTTATGAAAAGATACCTCCATGATGTCCTTGATGAGAGGGGTCCAGCGGGACAGCTGGTACGTCTGCTCGCTGACCCTCTCCTTGCGGTCGGGTTTCTTGGTCTTCTTGGGGATTCCCTGAGAACAACAGTGGTCTACCTTACTCGACTATGAACTCCAGAGTGTTCCGGTAAGATCTACTCCATGAAGGAGTTCAGTGTGTTAATTACGCTATATATTGGCTTTATATTTAAACGCAGGACGTATGTATGGTCATGTGTATTGTCATGTACATATTGTTGTGGAATGTATTCTTAGGGGTGGGGCCTCACCTCAGAGATGATGGGCATGCCCAGGTGGGCCATGTTAGAGATGATGTCACTGTCTTCTGGGGGGATGTTGGCGTGCTGGAGAAGCTTACACAGGTTCTCCTCACTGACACCTGATCACACACGCGCGAGCGCACACACACATTTACACACACACACACACACACACACACACACACACACACACACACACACACACACACACACACACACACACACGCACACACACACACACACACATACGCACACGCACATACACAAAAACATACATATGCAGGAATACACAATAACACACAACCATGCTCAGTGCTGGAATCCATTGAGATTGTATTTACAACTCTATGCACTATTGCTTTATGTAAAACTAAATAAATACACATTCACGTAAAAATAACACGACGGAAGAATTCTACAGAGAATGTCCTCATTAACACTTGTGAGACTAAATGTGTGAACTGTATCACAACTCTGTCACAATAGCACAGGAGTGCAGGTTTCTCGCTGCGTCCGTCCACTGCTCACCGTTCTTGAGGAAGATGTAGAGCAGGATGATGCGGATCTTGTCCGAGACGGAGACGTTGGCATCCAGCAGCACCGGCACGATGGCCCGCATGGGGTCTTTGATCTTCTCTCCCTCTGCGTCCGTACCCATCGCCAGGTCCTGGGGAGATGGAATAATACTCAGCCTCGTCATCAACATCATCACCATCACCACCACCATCATGATGGAAAAATACTCATCATCATCAGCTCACCATCTTCATCGTCATCATCATTGCCATCATCATTATCATGGAATAATACTCATCAACATCATTCATCATCATCACCATCATCACCATCATAGAGCCCTGAACTGTAAGCGTTGTTTTATATTTCTGTGTGAGAGAAACCCACTCAAAAAGCTGCTTTGTTAGGTTTTTTGACCCTCAGAAAGTCTCTCTAATGTACAATATTCTCTTCATCTGGCCCACATATTGTGCCGTATTGAAACAGATTTCGTTACATAATGTAAATGTTTATTTTAAAGAGCAAGTGAGCTCACGGTTTCAGATGGAATTCGAACACTATGTGATTTAAAGAAATGCGTTTTGGGCAGAGTTTTAGGAAAGAGGGGGGCGTGTTATCCCCATGGTTATGACCCACGCCAACTTTTTTAGTACTGTCTTTGTGTAACTGTTATGGGCGTTATCATAAGTGATGTTGTATATGAAATCCGCCACACACCGTAGCGTTATACTATAGGTGTCCGGGAAGCCTAACCCTCAATCGGACACGGACATTAAATACATCGCTGCTCAGCTGGAGCTTCACCATCCACACCGTGGCGATATACAATAAGTGTCCGAAAAGCCCAACTTTCTCGCAGACATTGTAGTCAACCACTGCCCAGACAGAGCTCCACACGTCCACACAAACCGTGCCGCCGGTGCCCCTTGTTCGTGACGTCAGACTACCTCGGAAAAGGTAGTCTGACGGCACGAAAAGAGCACCACCTGCGTTCGCAACAGAGTGGAACGTTCACATAGTGTTTTGGGGAGAATGGCAAAAACATAGGATTTGTATTCATTTTTTCTCTAAATTGGGGACTTACTCTGAGAAATAGTATCCTTTTTCTTAAAAGATTGATGTTTTGATGACTTCCAGCTTTAGCATGTTTTTCATCTTAAATTTATTTCCATCTTTTTCAACTAATCAATTTCTTCAGAGATTCCTGCAAATATATTCAACCATGTCCAGACTATTCAAGTTCATGGCTTTAGGAGAAGAAAAGGCAGACAGAATTTTTTTCTTACTACGGTTTTTTCCTTTTACATTTGTGTAGGCTTTTTGATTTTATTAAACAAAAAGGCTTTTTTTTATAAAAAAGGTTAACTAAAACGGTTACAATGGACTGCCTAGTAAGATTTTACATAATAAACACACAGCAACATAAAATGCCATCACTTATTGAAAAAAAATCATAATCCTCCCACCAAGCAAAATAGTTCCTCAAAACAGCAAAATGGTTGCCAAGCAACATCACAGGCCAGCATACTTTGAGATTGATGGCACATTCATTCTAAAAATGAATTGTTATGCGGTCACAGGTATGTACTTAGATTGTATTTTACAATGGCTTCCAGCCAATAAGAATCAAGGACCAGAGTTATCCATTTAATAATCACGATGTATGTTCTACACAGCTTGCCCACTCCTCACGTGTTCTTCACAGCTTGTCCACTCCCTACCTGTTCTACACGACACAGCTTGTCCACTCCCTACCTGTTCTACACGACACAGCTTGTCCACTCCCTACCTGTTCTACACGACACAGCTTGTCCACTCCCTACCTGTTCTACATGACACAGCTTGTCCACTCCCTACCTGTTCTAAACGACACAGCTTGTCCACTCTCTACCTGTTCTACACGACACAGCTTGTCCACTCCCTACCTGTTCTACACGACACAGCTTGTCCACTCCCTACCTGTTCTACACGACACAGCTTGTCCACTCCCTACCTGTTCTACACGACACAGCTTGTCCACTCCCTACCTGTTCTACACGACACAGCTTGTCCACTCCCTACCTGTTCTACACGACACAGCTTGTCCACTCCCTACCTGTTCTACACGACACAGCTTGTCCACTCCCTACCTGTTCTACACGACACAGCTTGTCCACTCCCTACCTGTTCTACACGACACAGCTTGTCCACTCCCTACCTGTTCTACACGACACAGCTTGTCCACGGTTCCTTGGTAGCGGTTCATGCAGTCTTCAGCCAAGTGCAGGTGAGTAGAGTACTGCAGTTCAGAGAGTACACACACGCAGTGAGTACCAACAACACTGTATGTATCACATGTACCTATACATGTACAAATATATATTGTATATGGAAATATATTCTGAAGGAAAAAGGTAGTAAATGAAATAAATAAAACCAAATAGAGCAGAGTGCAATATATTTGAGTACAGTAGAATAGAATAAAAATAAATAGGAAATTGATAAAAAATAGAGTGGGGTAGAGCAGTAAAGTGCAATAGATTATAGTAGAATATAGTCTAATAGAGTAGAGTACAGTACAGTGGGATCAAGCAGTAAAGTGGAATAGATTAGAGTAGAATAGAGTCTAATAGACTAGAGTGGAGTACAGTGGGATAGAGCAGTAAAGTGGAATAGATTAAAGTAGAATAGGGTACAGTACAGTAGAGTGGAACCAAAATCGTAAAGGGCTTTATTACCAAATAAGATTTCATATCCATACAATGACTTTGTTATGATGTATTGAGAATAGAATGGAATACAATAGAATAGTAAAGTAGAGTAGAAGTACATGGCATAAGAACCATGTGAAACAGAGTGTCCTCCTCCTCCTTACCTTGCTGAGCTCCTTCTGATACTGGGGCATCTTCTTCAACATCTGGGACAGCTCCTTCATGGTGGTCTGGAGGAGAGGAGACAAGGAGAGAGGAGAGATGGTTAGCTGGCTAGAAGACCAAACCTGGCCTAACACTGGGGCCTCACTGAAAATGCCTCATCGCATCACCCACAGCGCCATTGATTATTATGGCAGTGTTTCCCAGCCCAATGCAAAAGCTGACGGAACGCTCATTAAATGTGATGGTTGACGGCTCTGATGGAGCTGAGGAGCAAGGCACGACCCCCCCCCCCCCCCTTCCCCCCCATGTTCTCCCACCTTCTCTCCTGTGTTCAGCTTCTTACTGGCAGAGAACTCCTTGAGAGAGCGAGTCACGGCCCTTTGGAGAAAGAGAGAGACAGAGAGATAATGAGCGAAAGATAATGAGGGAGGGATATTGGAGGACACGAGGCAGATAAATGAAGGAGAAAGTCAAGAGGAGAGGGAGCAAGGGGGAAATAAATGAGAGAGACGAGAAGAGACAGGAGAATAAGCAAGGAAGCTAGCAAATTTAAATCAGTGAGCAGCAAGCGAAGAAGGTTTTGTGCGTGTGTGTGTCTGTGTGTGACTCACGTGGAGACCTCTGCGATGTGTTTGTGTCTCAGACTTTGCCACAGGTCGTCTTCCTCATCAAGCAGAACCTCCTTGATCCTCACCTCCCCCATCCCACTGGTCTCATACCTGGGGAGAGAGAGCTTCACTTAGAGGAGAGAGAGAGAGACCGTCTCATACCTGGGGAGAGAGAGGTTCACTTAGAACAGAGAGAGAGAGAGAGAGAGACCGTCTCATACCTGGGGCGAGAGAGCTTCACTTAGAGCAGAGAGAGAGCATCTCATACCTGGGGATAGAGAGGTGATCTAAACATCGTAACCATCCATCCTGGCTTCACTAGAACATCTGTTACCAATCACATTTGTCAAAATCCCTTCGTGGTGCCGATTCTGCCTAAGAGCATTTCATGTGAACGCGCCTGCCTCAAATGTAAACAATAGCAATACAACCCTTTGGTCTTTGCGATCAGACATTTCGTAAAGTACGACGATTCACTGTTATGTTGTCCAAAAATGTCGGTACTGACCGACGCACATCCAAAAGGGAAAGTGTCTGTGTAGTTATAGTTCAGTGTTTGGTTCTTTAGGGCTTGTGTGTTTATCGTGTTCAATGTGTGTGTTTACTTGTAGACGTCGTTTTCAATGGCCAGCAGGTCGTAGCTCATGGCCTGCAGGGTGAGCTCGTGGAGAACAGGGGAGACCGCGTCAAACCCCCGGTCCAGGATCAGCAGCTGGCTACGAGACTTGTCCGGACCCTGGACATACACACACACACACACACACACACGCAAGCACACAGACAGAAAGACACTTTTAGGTTAATTATTTATTTTTGGTCCCTTTGGTAAACATATTTCAAATGTCACAAAAGGCCATTTTTGTTATGTGGATAATTTTACAATTCAAACTGTGTTTAAACTGTTACAGCGAGTCAACCCTGAAAATAAGTGTGGTGATGAAGCTTAAGACTGTCTAGTGTTGCACCTCCAGCTGTGAACAAGGTCATCACACTAAATACACAAACTCTATTTGTATACATGTCATTTGAACAGGTCAGGTTGGTGAAGTTGGCATCTTGTCCTTATGTAGTCAAATGTCCCCATCAGCTACACTGCCAGTCAGTAATTCATATTTGCACTTACAATTTATATATTGACTTGGCATTCATTGCTCCGCCAAGGGGCTGATATGTGGAAGTTAACGTATCGTATCTGCGTACCTCGCCCAGGGTGGGGTCGTCTGCTTTATATCCATCCAGTTTATCCTGAAGCATCTGGGCTAGCGTAGCGCAGTCTTTATACTCCCTGTTAAACACACACTCTTTATATACTTACATTATATTTATATGTGCTGCTGTTATTGTGTAACAGCAACATATCATTCAATGTACTATACAAGCTTGTCTGAACATAGTTGCTACATTACATTTATCTGTTCAGGCAGTATTTAATCACCATAGTAACACATTTGCAAATGTCAAATTGTTGAAATAGGACATTACAGAACAGACAACAAAAACGTCTTAATTAGCAGTAGTAATGGGAGAGTGAGAAGGACAACCCAACACTCAACACACACCACACACACCACATGCAACACAACATCCACACAGCACACATACACACACATGCACACACACACACACACCACACACACATACACATAACACACACACACAATTACACACATACATTACACACATACAACATGCACAAAACTCGACACAATGCACACAACATGACAACAAACCACATACTACACCCACAGACCCCAAAGCATACACAGACCACAGAACACAACACACAGATCCAGGTGTCTGTGTACCCGGGCCTACCCTCGATAACGTATCCCTGGGTACTCCTTCAGGGTAGCGCACAGCGTGGCGATCTGCTCCGCACATCTCTCCAGCATGTTGTTCTTCACATCTGCCTTGTAGGGGCTGTAGAAGTCCTGGAACGCATCCACCCTGTCCAGAGAGTACACCTGCACATGTACGCACACAATCACAAGCACACACACACACACACACACACACACACAAGGATGCATGCACGAGCGCACCCACCCACACATGGATGCAAACACACACCCAGTTAGTGAGTTTTATTATCATGCTTTCTGCACATGCAGAATATGATTGACATGTTCCTACACACACACACACACACACACACACACACACACACACACACACACACACACACACACACACACACAGAAGAGGGCATCTGTTGTGAGAGCTGTCAAAACAAAACAATCCCCTTCATTATGACACCTTGAACCTGATTAAGAGCTATGCTTCAATTGCCCAATGAGGATTAGCGGATTAGAGGCGGATCCGGAAGTCTACATCACCCCCCACCCCCCACCCCCCACCCCTACCCCCTCACTCATTAGGGATTAGACAGACAGGACAGTAGTTGAGGATTGGAGATGAGATGATGATCAGGAATATTCCGGGCCCCTCCCTTCCCTAGCTTTGCTAAATGTTGTTTATTATGGTCTGTCACCATATTACAACAATCACTGAGAAATTAGGATTTAGTGCACACACGCACCCATACAAAGACACACAGGAATTATATTCAATAACAGTGAAACTAATATAATTCCTTTCTTTCTTTGTACTGATCGAGAGGGTGGTTAGGTAGTCTAAGGGGTAAAGTTACGGTGGTGGTGAGGGAGAAGGTAAGGGTGAGAGGGGTGAGGTGAGAGGTGAGAATTAGGGAGAGGGTTAAGGTCCTACTTGAGACTTGTAGGGTTTAGTGTTAAGGGTTAGGGTTAAGGGTTTAGGGTAAGTAAGGTTAGTCTCAGACATCAGATTTAAGATAAATAATCTAAAGAATACAGGTGAACAGGACGTTTTCTTTATTTTGCTTCATATTTGTTTCGACCAATCATGTTGCTGGAGGCGTGGATCTGTAAGTTCGTAATAGGCTATAAACAGTGAACAGCAGAAGCAGAGCAGAAGTAAACTTAAAAAACGTGTTTGTAAAAGTTTCAAATCGACACAGTGTAGAGTGGCCACTCTAGAAATACACGTATTCAAATCCCCCTCTGAAAGCTTCATCCACTCACGCGAATGACTTTATCTTCGGTAACATACCTCCGTGACGAAACAGGAAGAAAGACATAACTCCGCCCCTTGAAGATTTTGGTTTTCGGGCCCAGGCTCTGTGCCTTCTCCCCCCAGGTGTTCTGCTATAACATAGTAGGACTGCTGGAGCCGAGATAAGGGTAAGGGTGACCTACCTGAGACTCGTAGGGCAGGAAGGAGACGTGGATCTCTGTCAGGGCCTTCATGGCCTTGGAGGCGCGGGATTTTGTCAGCAGGCCGAACAGCATGTCAGGGATAGCTGTGGGGAGCCATGTACCAGAGTTACTCAGAGATCAGAACTGTTGCTCAACGTCCAGCCCGGGTGTGGATGGGGGGTTGAATGTAACATAGCAGTCTTTTCTACTCAAAATGTAAAGCTTTGGTTGATGAATCACAGTTAGATCAAGTGTTTTGCTTGTTTCTCAATTGTACTTGCAATAATGTGGAAACACTTAACAAATATTTTGCTGTATCCTCTGGTATCTCTACAAACTGTTCTCCTCTGTAATTTAAAAGTACGCACCTGGACTAGAAAAGACAGTGAACTACACTTACACATGTTAAAGTACTACCATTAATGCAACAATAAAGTTATAAAAGAGTCAGATATGAAACTATCGTATATTAAAAACCATTTCCCACTGTAAATCAACCTTTATGTATGTGACTAAAAGTGATGATGACGGTGTTAGGATGCTTGGTGACCTACTGTCAGTGAAGAAGACATGGGCCGCTCTGTACTGGGGGTTCCTGGGGTCCCTGAAGTCTTCGATTAGACTATCTACTGACTGGGAGACACACAACACAGCGAGGTGAGTTCAGAACAGGTGTGATATCAACTGCCTGAAACCTGTACGACTGTATTATACGATCTATCTAAAACCTGTTTAACGGTAATATACACTTCATCGGACACCTGCATGACTGTAATATATGCTCAATCTTAAACCTGTACGACTGTAATATACGCTCCATCTTAAACCTGTAACTGTAATATACGCTCCATCTTAAACCTGTAACTGTAATACACGCTCAATCTGAAACCTGTATGACTGTAATATTCGCTCCATCTGAAACCTGTTTGACTGTAATACGCTCCATCTCAAACCTGTATGACTGTAATACGCTCCATCTGAAACCTGTTTGACTGCAATACGCTCCATCTCAAACCTGTATGACTGTAATACGCTCCATCTCAAACCTGTATGACTGTAATACGCTCCATCTGAAACCTGTTTGACTGTAATACGCTCCATCTCAAACCTGTATGACTGTAATACACTCCATCTGAAACCTGTTTGACTGTAATACGCTCCATCTGAAACCTGTATGACTGTAATACGCTCCATCTCAAACCTGTATGACTGTAATACGCTCCATCTGAAACCTGTATGACTGTAATACGCTCCATCTCAAACCTGTATGACTGTAATACACTCCATCTCAAACCTGTATGACTGTAATACGCTCCATCTCAAACCTGTATGACTGTAATACGCTCCATCTGAAACCAGTATGACTGTAATTTATTTACAGAGTTTATTGCCTGTAATGGTTTATTCTGCTTATACCACAGTTACCAACAAGGATTAGATAATAGTTACTTTCATCTACCATAATATTAATGTTTTTTATCAACATAATCAGCTGAAATTTATTTATTGTTCCGCGGTGCTTTGAAAATATAGTTTTTTATGAAACATCTGTTCGATAGTTTCGTGGCAAAGTGATTCGGAACTGTTAAAAGGCAGACGTGTCCCGTTAAATTGGTATTGAAGAAAACCGTGGCACCCGATGGCTCCAGTAGAGCTGAGGAGATAGCTGCACATCTCACCTCATCTGAGGGCGTGATGAGGTAGATAGCCTCCATGCTGGGCAGAGGCTCTCGCTTCTTGGTGATGTCTTCTACGACTAGGGAGCACAACAGATAAACACTTGCTGATGTCTTCTACTACTATAGGGAGCACAACAGATAGACACTTGGTGAGGTCTTCTACGACTAGGGAGCACAACAGATAGACACTTGGTGATGTCTCCTACGACTAGGAAGCACAAGAGAGATATCATCACCCTATACAACGGGTGGTTTGGATCTTGAGATTAAGTAAAACTGAATTTAATTTAGTTTGATTGTGTTGAGTTGAATGCATTACATGAATTGAATTGAAAGCGATTTGAAAGCACAAATCACATCTTATTCAATTCGAATTGAATTGAACTTGATTGGAATAAATTGGAATGTGAACTGAACTGAACTGAATTGGAATGTGAACTGAATTGAACTGGGTGAGATGGTAATATACTGGGTCAGTGGGGTACGTACTGGTGATGCCCTCGGACATGATGTCGGTCATCTTGCAGCAGGATGAGATCATCCTCATACTCAGCTTGTCCACCACCAACACCTGCACCGTTACCATGGAAACACCCACACACACCCATTGGATTAGGTTAGACCAATGCCGGTCTTCATCCAGGGTATCCAGGAAGTGAGGTCACATGCATATCATTAGATATATTGAGGACTGAGTATGAAGTATGAAGAGAAAGAAAATGGCACGTACCTTCCATTTCCCTTTCTCTCTGGCCTTCCTGATCACATTATTCATGATCTCTGTGGAGAATAAAATAGATATGTAGTCATTATATTTTAACCATCCAAAAATCTATTAAGACACCACATAGTACGGGATTGTATGATGACTAGTGGGAATTGAACCCTTAACCCTTGTGGTGTTAATGCCTTGCTATACCAGTTGAGCTACACAGGGAATAGAACCCTTAACCCCTTGCAGTGTTAATGCCTTGCTCCAGCAATTGAGCTACACAGGGAATATAACCCCTAACCCTGGCAGTGTTAATGCCTTGTTCTACCAGTTGAACTGGACAGGGAAAATAACCCCTAACTCTGGCAGTGTTAATGCCTTGCTCTGTCAGTTAAACTATAGAAAATCGAACCCCTAACCATGGCAGTGTTAATACCTTGCTCTACCAGTTGAGCTAGACAGGGAATAGAACCCCTAACCCTGGCAGTGTTTATTCCCCTATGTGTGTGTGTGTGTGTGTGTGTGTGTGTGTGTGTGTGTGTGTGTGTGTGTGTGTGTGTGTGTGTGTGTGTGTGTGTGTGTATGAGAGAGAGAGGCCCATAGCAATCACTGACTATAATCTCTTCCCAATCCTCTTATCCAGACGCTCCGTTATTCCAGATCTTTCTGTCAGTCGATGTGACGTCCCCCCCCCCCCCCCCCCCCACCCACACACACACACACATATCCGATCACATACTAACACACAAATACACCATCACATACAAATATCCGACCACATACTAACACAAATACAAACACACACACCATTACACACACATATCCGATCACATACTAACATACAACACACATACACACACACACACACTAGCACCCACATACATCTGATCACACACACCAGGTCACACACTAACATACAGAAACACACGTGGCCAGCATAAAGTCAGACTTGCGTGGCTAGCATAAAAAACATTGTGCCATGTTGCACACTGAAGCAACATGTAGATAGAAATACTAGCCCTTACCAAACTATACACACTGATCAACTTTTTCATTTACACACTAAATAAAGCAAGAAAGGTATATGGAGGCAGGATAGTTGGGTGGATAGAGAGTTTGACTCCCAGCCGAAGATACTGGGTTTGATCCCCCAATGTCCACATACCAGTAGCATCTACTTTGAGAAACATGCCCTGGCCCTAATGACATGTTTCTGAATTCACTGTAAGGTGGTATATAAAATAGATAATAAATGTTGAGAAAATGGAAAAACAACAAGGTGTGGGGTTCCATCATGAAAACAGTGAATTATTCTGTGGATCTCATTACTATAGGATTATGTGGGAGTTGGACAAAGACAGGACAGAGACACTGCCTGTCATGGCTACATCCAGCCAGGCTGGTGCTTCAAGAGATAGACATTATCCGTCAAGCATGTGCACCCACAAACTGGAAGAATTTGGAATGTGTAGATATGGATTAATGGCAAATAACGTCACAGTGACTGCCTTTAAATTATGGAATATACATACTTTGTTACTTTTTTTTTTGTGTTACACCACCACTGACAGTATCAACACCATCACCTACACCACCACAACTACCACCACCATCACATTGGAGGAGTATGCCTATTGTAAAATGGCACAAACCAAATTGTGATCCATTGGTGTTGGATGTATGTGAACAGATACAATTTACCCCTGAACACACATAGACCACTCGAGTTTATACAATATCTGGCAGGTTATCACTTGCTCCATCTGGCCACCTTAAATAGGACATTGTGTGGGCTGGGGGTTTAGACTGATGGTCATCCACGGAATTTTTACAGAGTGCGTGACAACAGACTTCACAATCTAGAGACAACATGTCGTTGTAACGAAGGACACTATAGCACCTGATGCTAATAACCGTTCTGATGCACAATAACGGTTCGTGCAAATGTTGAATAACATACGATGTCCTCAGAAATATAACAAGCAGCCTGTCAGTCAGTCCTGGTTGTTTAGTAGCCATGTCGGCTCTATAGAGTAACACAGTGCTGTCGCACAAGAGGAACTTTAATCCCCACAGACACAGATTAGCGTGTTAGGATTTACGCAGAACCAGGTCTCCACGCTCTGACACAAAACGACCTGTAATATGAAGAGAATAAAACCTCATATGTGAATTGATCGAAACTTTTCAAAGATAATTTCCAAAAATCTGTAATTATATAGTTAAGAGATTTGGTAGGAGCGACCGTTAAGTAGGTGTAGGGTTGATGTGCGCCTTTTGCGCAATCATTTGGGAAGACACGATGGGAAGCTGCAGTCATTCAACAGCATTTCAAAGAGTAACGTAGGCCTTACTTTTCAGATGTATTCAGTAGTATCAAATCAACCTTGAGTAAATTAAACATTTTAGCACTTACTGTCACAAACAAGTGCTTTGAGTCCGAGGGGTGCCATGGTGACGCGTCTATGCGCTCCGTGCTCTCCTAAATCCAACTCGGTTTTAAAGTGGTAGGGGGAGGGACCGATTTGAGGCCTGGCGGGAAATGCGTAAAGCGCGCAGATTAATAAACTCTTCATGTAAACCGCTTAAAAGTAAAAGCCTTCATGGAAGCGTTTGGTCACTGTTATTTGATATAGTGATCAGATACTTGGCCAAGTAAATGAGGCCATGTATCTGGTCACGTGGTCACTTTATGGAATTAAATTAATGGCATGGTGTGTTACATGTTGTTTTTGTTGTTTTAAACTGCCTTTGGAGATTAACCGGAAACTGTGTTTCAGGTTAGTTTTCCCTTTTCAGTCGATACAGTAATCTTTGACGCCCCCATCATTTCCGAGGGGATATTTAGGAATATTAATGAATATGATAAAGAAGGAAAACATTAAAAAAAATAAACAGATACAAAACCGACAAAGAAGAAAGGGATAAAAGAAAGAAAGAAAGAACTGACTGACTGATTGGCTGCATTTATGTCTTTTGTCCACAGGAGGGCAGTAAACACACAATTATTCGTAAAAGTACAAGTCCATATCCCATGATGATGATTGTATGAATAACGATCATCATCATTAGTGATACTTTTTATTTCCTGGGCATTCAGGGTAAATGATAACAAGAATCTTTAATATTCACCTGTATAGTGTTGTATAGTGTTTATTAAAGTAAACTCCATTGTTTAAACTTATTAGGCTACATACTTATCTGTTATAGTCTCATTTGAGAACCATTTTGTTCAGCCGAAGGTTTGTTGGATGAAGTCAGTGTTGTGTTTTATGATGTACCAACTCGGGTAGGTGTGTATACTAATGCGAGTTAATATTAGTTTAATTCAACATAACATAATATAAAAAAACATAACACAACATAATATCATGAATATGCATATAGTATAGAAATATAATATAATATCATGATATAATACAATATAATATAGAATAATATCATATCATATCATATCATAATGTAAAATTTGATAAACCTTCATATCATATAATATCATACTATAATATTAGCCACCAGGGGTCGTTGTCGGTCCCTGCCTCCTCGTGTGCCTCCGTAGAAACTCCACCTTTCCGGGAGTGACTCACAGGGAGGAGGGTGTGTTTCGCCCAGCACTCAAACTCAAAACAGCAGACCACTCAAGTTTGAAGCTCCTTCCCCAACTTTTATCCACTCCTTGCTTACTTACTCCGCCTCCTACGGACTTTATTTCGCCACCGCCTGTTTCAAAGCCGTCACTTGGCGTTATGTTCTAGGGCTAGGCTAGGTTAGGGTGAGAGGCACACCCAGAGGTTTGACAGCTAGAGGAAGGAACTGAGACGAGTTCTCTGAGACTGCTCCGCATTTATTGGAATTTCATTATTTTTTGTTTTTGTGGGGTGGGGGTACGAGGGTGTGTTTTTCTTATTTCCTCGCCATGGGAGACGTCATATCGAGCCACTTGGATGAGGGCAAGCGGGAGATCATCACAGGTGAGTGTGGCGTCACCTGTGCTACAGGCAGCTCACCTGGAGAGATTTGTTGCCACGAGATCAGTACGTTTCGTTCAAAAAAAAAAAAGCTTCATCATAGTTGCACACACAGCCTGCTTAGAATACCTTATTTTTTAAAGGGCTCATTGTTTAACGGTTACTATTTGCATTTTGCATTGCTGTGCTACACAACGTCATGCAAAACTGTGAGTAGACCTTAATCCTCCCCCACTAGATGAAACTAATGAGGCTTATTGATTTATTGTCATCTGGACAATCAACGTTTTTACAATAACACACAACAGCCCTGGTGTCAATTGATCTAATTGATCATGATTGGCAATACGCCGTGGAACGAATCCCGATTTCCCCCCGACCCCAGGATCCTGTTGGTCTTTTTAGCTGAACATTTGTTTTTAATAGCTGCAAAAATACAAGCGAACCAGACTCTGCGAAACAAACAGATCCACAAGATAAAGCATGACGTTGACCGTGACAGGATATATTGGTAAAGGCAGTTTAAAACCTAAATTGCTGCTATTTTTCGTTGCAATTGCAACCATGCTTCTTTCTGACCACCCGAAATCCAACTTTTGGCACAATCTGATCCTAATGTTTAACATCCCGCCTCACATTTCCACATCTTGAGTTAAGAAGGCAATTGTCTGGGACTCTGGGTCATTGTGTTTAAACCCGCCAGACAGAGACCAGGGTGAGGAGTGACAGAGAGAGCGACGTGAGGCCAATAGAACGTCGTAATTTATAAATTCCCCGAGCGGCCAACTCGGAGCGAGACACATATTAAATGTGGAATCCGAGGAATGCATGGAAGAAGCACGCGTGGCCCTGGCCCCTGGTAAGAGAGTTTCCCAGCAGGTTTCGGCTAAGTTGGAAAGTGGGTAGGAGCCTTAGCCCCGAGCCGTCTCCACAGCTACCAGAGTCCCTGAGACTGTCTTCTCACATGAACAGCATAGATTTAGAGCCAGGCCGAGCCCATTGACCCATAGCCCCCATACAGACCAAGATACTCTCACCCTTGGAGCCGATTCTCTACCAGGAGTTGACAGGCATGATTATCCACACAATCACCGATCCGTAAAATAGACATGCTCTCAATATGTAATCTTGTGTTATTGATGGTTTCTGTGATTTTAGTGTGCAGACTGTAATTCTTTGCTTATCTCCTGCCATGTGATGGACTTTGCCTTGATAAGAACAAGAGGTTAGGTGATGGTGGGGGAGTGGCCGATGATGATGATGAATTAGCTTTTGTTCCCAGAGATGAGGTCACACGTTACACTGTCCTGCTGCTGTCTTCTTAAACGAGGCCATCAGGTGCAGCCGGCCGCATCCGTCATACTGTCACTGCTACGCAACCACCACTATGAACCCCCTTTTACAGCAGCCATATCTAAATACCCCACATGCTAGTGTAGTCACACACACACACACACACACACACACACACACACACACACACACACACACACACACACACACACACACACACACACACACACACACACACACACACACACACACACACACACACTGTTTATGTAAGATGCTTGACGAAGAATGAGTCTTTGGTATTTAAGGCTTTCACGTGAGAGTGATGGGAATATGTTCTGAACGTGTGAGTCAACAAGTGGAACTCCCTGGGAGGAATGTTTTGGTTGGGGTCGCTGTGGTACGTAGTGGTGGTGGGGGGGAGGGGGCAGTAATAATTCTCATGTGGGATGACTAACTAGAAACCCCTCTCCCTCTCTGTCTGTCTCTCTGTACTCTAGACGTTAGAGGTGTAGGTTTAGTGTCTGTCTGCAGTCACCTGGTGGCGCTCCCCTGGCTGATAACTCAGGCTGCTGCGTCCAACCTTAGCAGCCCATAATGAACGGCGGCGTCGGTCAGGTGACGCCGTTGCTGTAGCGACGGAGGGCCACACGCCGAGGCATTCATTTTAGCGGGGATATAGATGGCCTAAGCAGGGCTACACTCACGCACGCACGCACGCATTCTTAATGCTGCTCAGTTTAGGGCTGGCCCCCGAATAACCACATATATGAATATTTGATTGCACTTTGGTATTCTAATTCACATGCCATTGCTGAATAACAAAGGCAGGGGAAGTTTTGACAAGTTAATGACGTTGTCTTAGTTTACCACTAGTTGAACTGAGGCATATTTAGAGTGAAACATGTTGACAGAAAATATATGATTACGACGTTTGGTCCGTCATGTAAATGGGGAATTGTCAATTTAAAATCAAAACACCTTCATTTAGTTTTAGTACAATACTTTATATTTATAGATCTAGACGCTACGCAGCCCCAGGTTAGTCTTCCTTAAGTATTCACTTCATTCCAGATTGCTGGAACATTCCTAAACCTTGCTGGCTCTGTTCTGATTGGATGTGCTTTTCTTTAAATATACGCCACTATAAATCATCTCTGCTCTCTACCACACAGACCAGATAAGCTTGTAAATGTTACTTAGTAAGGGTAGGTGTCCTTTGTGGGTTTAAATTAGCGTCTGGTTTTAGGGCTAGCACATATGATAAAATATCTTAAATTGTCGGGACCGTTTGAGGGGTCTGTGCTAGTCCTGACATGATCAGAGAGCTTGGAGCTTTTGGAGTTTGAAAATTTAATTTGAATCTTAAGTTACGTTTATAAAATATGCGTCAGGGGTTCTACTTTTTGTTTTAACTAACCCTAGTCTCTTGATTAATATCTCAAATCTGATGGCAGATGAGCTCAAATCTGGGTGAATGGGGTGTTACATTCTATTTAGCTTTATATTTGTTTTAACCAATCATTAACCCTAACCCTCCTCAAGAACAAGAAAGCATGTTCATGGTAATGACCTCATGATCAGGCCTTGAGTACAGTGTTTCAATCGTCAAAAAGCTTTGTATTAGATACATAGACCGAGCAAGTCTCAAGGACAAAGTATTTTGTGTGTGTGACTGAATCCTCTCTTCTCCCTGAGATGAATTGAAGCCGAGTCTTGCGGACTCTCACCTTTTGGAAGTTACACTTCATGTCATTGTCTGTAGAAAGGCAGAATTTGGCCGAACAGAACTGAACATAGTGGATGATCGATGTAGAAAATGACTATTGGCGAATACACTACTGCGCCCTCTAGGACGGTACCATTATTTAACTTCCACTGAGATAACATTGATGTTTGTCTTTTTCTTTTATCAAAAACTCTCTCACATGAATCGATTTATTATTTTATTTTAAAAAGTCCAGGGTGGGGGGTGGGGGGGGGGGGGGGGGTTGTGGGTCATGGTGGTTGGGTGTTTTTGAGGGGTCAGGGTGCTGTGGGTGGTTGGGTGGTGCTGTGGGTGGTTGGGTGGTGTTGGGGGTCAGGGTGCTGTTGGGAGTCAGGGTGGTGTGTTGGGGGTCAGGTTTGTCAGAAGGTGGGGGGGGGGGGGGGGGGGGGGGGGTCCAGGTAAGGGGACAGGTTATTGGAACCATTTTAGCACCTGAGACAGGAAGTGCCAGTCAGACCACTTTGACCCTCCTCTCGTCCTTCGGGTCTAAAACATCAGGTTTTATTTCAGGTTATTTAACTTGGTTTCATCACAGGAGAAGTAAAGAACTGCATAATGACATCACCCATTGTCATTTAAATTTTGATCATGAGATCTATCATGGTTCGAATTTGACTAAGTCAAAGATTAGATGTTTGGTGAGATTATCGGGAAGGCTTGACACACATGCACACAACAAAACTTTAGTGTTCCTCTCTGTGTTCTCCAAAGCGTGTTCTCCTCTGTTATAGTGTTCTCCACTCTGTGTGCTCCACCCCACGTTCTTCACTGTGTTCTGCTCTGTGTTCTCCACTGCATGTTCTCTGTGTGTTCTCCACTAGGGACGGGAATCGGCAAGGACCTGCTGATATTGTTTTTATAACAATGACTTGAGCGCCATACGATTCTGTAAATATTGTGATTCTGTTAAGAATTGTTTTCTTCCCTGTTCTGTCAAGACCACCACAGCAGAGGCCATTGCCTAGTGGTAAGGACTGACACACAGGGACTAAAAAACACAGCTACACATTACTAAATAACCACCCAATAAAAGTCATGTAAGACGGAGAGTTGCAGTGGGACGAATGAGTAGAATTGCCAAGGAAAGGGTTTGTCCAAACGAACGTCCCAACGGGGTCATTAGTTTGGACCACTTGAAGACTTCAAGGATGGAGGTCTGTGCAGCCTGAGGAAACCCTGGTTATCTGGGATAGAGACGGTAAACAGTGAGCCCGTTGTATACTTTTGAGTGTTGATGCTGACCGACGAGACTTGCAGAATCCCATTGATGTCGGAGGAGGTCGTAGTCAGAGCCCGATGAGGAGCGCCTGACGCTGTGTGACTCACGTCTCTGTCACACAGATACAGAGCATGTCATCGTCTGGTGTGGCTCCGAGACACGTCACTTCTGGAACACAAAGTGGTTTACCTTCCCCTTAACCCACGATTCTTTCTATTCTGTTCCTGTATTTAGACTGGCCCTCAGAAGAGCTCCTCTTGTCTAATAAGTGCCTTGTAAATTGCACTTATTATTATTCCTCTTAACAGAGGAAGACTCCTTTTTGTTGAATAATTGATAGTTTTTTATATTTTTTTGGACTGTTGATTTGATCTCGTCTATTCTCTCAGTCCTAAGGCCATCCCATAATATCCCTCTATGAGAACCAGCCTGCAGCTCATCTCGCAACATTTCAGAGACCTGTCGCGGCGTGTTCTGATTTCCATAGATCTCTCCGCGCTTTCCAAAGAGAAATAACACAGAAGGATTCAGTGATTCACGGTTACTAAAGTAAAGCAAACTAAGCTTAGTGATGTGTGATCTAATCAGGTGGTTTTATTGGAACCCCTAACCAGCATAGATACAGAAGTCTGCTCAATAAGCAGAGATGGGAAGCAATCGATCAATCCTCTCATCTATTAAAAATCTTTAATTAAGGGAAGTCACATGACATTTCTCATTTACAAATTAAACAGACTTGGTTAAAAAGACAAATAGAGAGGGATCATAAGATATTAAAGCATCAACTGAGTATTTGTTCCCAGTTGTTCTCAAGGAATTAAATGTTGTCAGGCAAACCCAGGAAGTTATAGTTGTTTATGGGATTAATTTATTAAAGATGTTTCTGTAAAATAGTATACATTATACGAAAATGGTGTCTTCATGGAAAGGGACCTATGGATAAAATCATCTGATAAATGACTAAACAGTATGGTCAATAAATAGAAAGTATTGATTGTATTATGAGTAGTTGTGTTGACAGTGTTTGTGTGATGGATAACTGTATAAACGCATTACTTGACTCGGTACAAAAGCAAGGTTTAAACAACCCTCTCGCTCCATCCACCAAGAGATGTATCTGTGGGTGAAACACTGTCCACTGTTTTCCTTAATTTTTTCTCTCGGACTCCACCAGCCCCGTGCCCCGCCCTCTTTCCCAACGCTAATGGTCACATTCCTTAAGACTTCCTCTCTAAGGGGCCATCTGGCAAGAGAACACATTCCCCCTGGTTCTATAAGGACATGTAGCATTACCTTCCACTGAAAGTAACATTTAGCCCCAGGTTCTACAAGGACATGTAGCCTTACTGTCCAAAGAGAGTAGCATTTAGCACCAGGTACTATAAGGGCATATAGCCTGGTGTACCTTCACAGAGAGTAGCAGTAGAATTTATGCCCTGTATGCCTCCTATGGCCTCTATGATCTAGCTCTAGGGTTTCCCAACCTTTTCAGTCTCTTGTACCCCCATGGCCCCGTCAGTATGGTCCAAGTACTCCTTAACCAACAACAAACCACAAATGTTTTCCTTTTAACAAATATTATCGTATTATCATTTTTGCATCATTATTTATATTGGGCATTTACGATGGAAGAGACATACTTATATTTCCAGTATGAATTAATCAGCAACAACCAATATGTAATATTTAGGCTTCACAAATTCAATCTAATATTTTAATTTGTAATTTAATGATATTTAGCAACAGCAAAAGTCTCTACAAGCACCCCTTTGGAACCTGCTCATGGACGTCTAGGGTAGGAATCACTGATCCAGATAACTTAATGTTATGACAAGTCTAAGATCCAAAGAGCAGAGAAGAGGTCTGCTGTTTCCTTACTGACGAGTTGACTGCAAAGCCAACAAGACAAATATGAAGCCCCTAATGTGTTGTTTGTTTTAACTCTGGTATCGTTTGGAAGCAATTCTTGTGATACCATGATGTGCATTTGAGTGTGTCAGAGGTTTGGTTTGTGTTGAACTTTGAACCCCCCCCCCCCCCCCCCCCCCCCCCCCCCCCCAGTACATGGGAGTGAGAGGAGGAGGAATTGGCTGACCCCCTTAACAGTGTCTCGTTGGATCGGAATTTTATGGCGGAATAACGTGCCGTTGTGGTTTTTTCTGTGGATTAATTAATCATCGCTGTGAGGTCTGGTCTTTGATGCATTGGTCTCCTCAACCAGCTCGTACTTCAGTAGTACTATCCTACACCTGGCTTCACTTAGCAACCTGTCACCAACACAGGATCGCAGAACACGACTTGACCGAATCCTCTCCACCAGTCCCCAGAACGTTGCTTGTTTGCCGATCATAGTTTCCACCAGAGAGTCTCATTTTATGCACCCCTTCCTGACCCCCACTAAAAAGGATGCACCCATTCACCCATATCCTTATGTGGCGTCCAAACCCCACAAGCAACGTGTCATTACCCATGATGCCGAGCAGATGGGATCAAGCGCTGCGTCGCTCCTCCTTCCTCTCCCGCCAACTGAAATTACAAACACGTTGCCGCATATTTCCCACGGAAACCCCAGATGGATATCAGCAGATGTATTTGAGCTATTAAATAGTTTAATCATGTTTTATCATAAATTATTGTTTATAAATGATTACGTTTGATTTGCAGTGACACCAGTGGGTTAGTGATTTATTTCAACATGCCGATTTGTTCTGGAACTTGAGGAGAGTCACTACACACAAAAAGCTGACAACATATTAGGTAGTAGTAGTTAACTCTTTTTGATTGCTCTGCTTGCACTGGTTCCATACAAACTAGTGGCATGTCATAGCACCAATTCGATCAAGAAAGGAGTAATAGTTGACCTATGCTTTGTATACTTTTGTATATGTTTATGGATAAACTTCTAAGGTATTATATGATAGCTATCTTAAATGAAAGTGACGTTACATTTTTCAGCTGTGCTTTGGGCAAGTACATTTCGATGACTGAATCTATCCATCAGTGTTTGACTTTAGTCTTTCGTTACATTTTTGGTCAGGTTGAAGTCAAGGTATTTCAGTAATGTGGCTGTGTAGTGCTGAAACCTCTGTTCCGACAGCTACTTAAACAAGAGAAATGTATGACCCCTTTCATGAGGTGAGGGCATTTGTTCACTCTCCTGGCCGTGCCGTCAGCGCCGATAATGAGCTGTAAAATGTGTGAGGGCGTCCGCTGGGGAGGGGTTTCTGTTGCTCAGGGTTTAAAGGGTGCTCAATGAATAACGTCAGTTCTCACAAACAGGTGAAGTGGTGGGGTTGGGATAGGGAGGGACGTGCTGATAAAGCTTCTAACAGAAGCGTGTGAAATTCCTGATTCAATAAAGGTTATGTTTGACTTTCCACCAGCAAACATTTTTTCTACACCCAACAAAACTCTGTTGTAAGAGTCCCGGGCCGGAAAAGGTGGAGGTTTAACTAAATCTAAGATCAATGGATATTGCCTTCTATAATGGTTCCCATGTGCTCAAACAATAAAGGCTTTGTGTTGTTTTGAGTCAAATCTGAAACGCTTGCGAAACAAACAAACAAACAAACAAATCGACTTTTGTCAATGAATCACTTTTCATCCCAGTGTACATGCATTTACTCTGTTCATTTTGAGGACACTATAATCCAAAGCAATTTGCATGTCTCCGTAATGCATGTGGAGCAGGTCGGGGTTAGGGAATATTTCTCAAGGATCCCTACAGGTGGACATTGGGGATCCACCCCAGTACCTGTCAGCTTTAAAACGTCCACTCTAACCGCTAGACTATCCCCTCTCTTAGGCCATAACTAAACTGCAGCCTTGTTGTATATAGACTAGCTCTAACTGTGATGTTGTGTGTGTTTCTGGGCCAGCCCGGACAGGGAAGGTGATGGGCCAGTTTGACGCTCTCTATGAACAGCAGTACGGCGTAGCACTCTTCAACAAGGTGCGCTTTGACGTCGAGGGAGGAGGCGGTCCTCAGCCACAGCTGCTCCACCGCAAGGTAAAGACTACACTTTATTATTCTGGTTTGTGTCATGTGATCCAAGAGATTGTGAAGCCAGCCATTTTTACATTCCTCCAGCAGTAAGATAAGATTCACTTTACTGTCCCGAAGGTTGTCGTTTTGGACTGTGTCCACTGTATCAAATAGTCTACATTCCAGACAGCACAAAACAACAGAAGGGAAAGTTTTTGTTTAAACCAAACTGACACTGTATTTTATCAGCTCGTGGGTTAAAATAAATTGTAGGCTGTCATGACCTATGTTGTAACCCTTGAACCCCTGGGAAACGCTATCGGTCTGTAGCAGAGTGGACGGTCTTCACTCCACAACCGCTGTCTGAGAACTACGCCTTAGTTGTTATTAACACCTCCTAAAACCATAATCCTACCTCGACCAAAAACTGGCAAAACAGGGTTGATAGCTGAGAATTCCTGACTTGATTACTCCAAGATAAAGTAAAGCAGCATTCTTGTCAGCTACTGACATAATAATTATTGTAATTACACTAATTAGGTATTCACAGTGTATCTGTGGATACCTATTGTTATTATTATGATTATTATTATTATCATTGTAATTGTAATCAGTAACTGTTCAATTGCAGAGAGCCTTTCATGTTGAATCTGCAAGTGCTTTACAGAAGTAAAAAAAGTAATAATTTGAAGTACCAAGTAATATCACAAACAGATATAAATATATTACAGAATATCATATAAAACCAAGTAAAGAATTCCTGGACAATCAATGTTTTTTTCGGCTAAAGAAATTCTTTATGGACAAACTTGTTTTCTACTCAATGCAGTTTCGCTTTGGTCACTGAACGTTCCATTAGTGGGAGAAGGTGGGGTCTCCATGGAGATGGTGAATCAGAATTCCAATTGCGGAAATTGAACTAAATAAATCACGCCCACCTTGAATTTCGTTCCAAAATCTTTGAGATGCAAGAAGTTCGAAAATATATGTTTGGTGAGGTATGCGTGTGTTTCCTCTTGCAACATTCCCAAACGTATTTTATGCTAAACGTATGCTACCCACCTTCACCATTCTAAACTAGCCATTAGGATAACATCCCTCTGTCTTCTCTAGAGGTGCTGCCTGCTGCCATGGTTACACATAAAAAAGCACACCAGTTGAGGGGAGAAAAGGGAGAAAATACCTCTCTTTTTACTTCTTCTTCTATTGGGTGTGTTTTATGTGGTTCCAGGTTTTCCCTAGTGGGTTTTAAATGTGAAACGGTGCTGTTGGTATTCACAGCCCCTTCTCCCCGTGTCGTAAAATGCTGCACCCAGTGCAGAGGAGCGACGGGGTGTTTATAATGATCAGGTTTTAAGAGGGGTGTAGGAACACAGCCTGCCAGGTCACAGCTATGCTAGCAGGCTATTATGTTGGCAGCTAGTGTGCTGGTGGGTTGGTTCTGGGATTTGGGTTCCCCACTGGTTGTGAATCCAGTTAGAAGGTGGTATTTCTCGCTCTTTTTCACCATCTCTCTTTACTATCTGTCTCTATATGTCTGTCTCTACATTTCTTAATTTGACATGGATATATATATTCTTCTCTTCTTCCAGTTTCTATTTAAAATCTCCTTAAACAGCCAGTGAACCCAAAACCTTTTATTTTGGCTTTAACCTGGCAATATGTCTTAAATGATCATGAACATATTTATCTATGCCATTTTGTCACTTTTACTCAAATAAGTCGTATTTAAGAGAAAACAGGTGTAAAGTCTTCTCAAAACTCTATGTGAACGTTCCACTCTGCTTCGAACGCAGGTGACGTCAAAGTGACTGTTAGTATACTTTTCGACATCATGACCAAGGGACAGGTGGCGAGGTGTGTTTGGACGTATAGAGCTCTGTCTTGGCGGCAGTTGACCGCGGCGTCCGAGACACTTATAGGATAACGCCACAGTGTGTGGCGCAGTTCATATACAACGTCGCTCATTATAACACTAATACACAACAACGGTGCTAAAAAGATATCACAAAGTTGCCGTGGGTCCTCCTTCCTAGAACTCTAAGCCCAAAACACCTTCTTTTTTTTATCTCCTAGTGTTCGAATTCCAGCTGAAACAGTGGGTTCACATACTTTAAGAAGTCTTCTAGTGTGTAGATTAATCTTATATTTTCTAATTGTGTGTGTGTGTCTGTGCTGTGCTTGTGCAGGTTCCTCTGGAGAACCGGTGTATCTTCTCCGGGACGTTGTTCCAGTATCTGGAGGAGAACAAGAAGTGGCGTAACCGTTTCCTCTTCATCCCAGACTCCTACAGCATCAACTACTATGACAGCAAGGCGGTGAGCATGCTCAACAACATGTGTTTTAGTGTGTGCCATATGGGATCAACACAATGTGGGCTGTTTGACGGCTTTTCGGCCACCTGAGTGAAAAACTCCTGTTTGTGGTAAAATTTTTCCAAAGTCTGCCAATTTCCCAACCTATCCACAGAGCCATACGGTCTCAACAAAGTTGTAGCGGTTTGACATGCAATGGACCTTATGCACCTAGCAGCCATATTGGATAGTTGAGTGGGTAAATTCTAGAATCTTTGAAACCAGGACAACTCTATGCATTATTTTTAGTTCTGCATTCCATTTCCCCAGCATTTAGAACGCATTCCCATTGAGTTGTCATGGTTTTCTCAAAGATTCTAGAAGGTTTACCCACCAAACTAAGCAATATGGCCGCTAGGTGAAGGTCTATAATCAGACTAGACAGTCAGAAAGGTACCATATGTGGAGGTCTTTAGCATGTATCTTAGTGTGTGTCTCTTAGTGTGTCATACATAGGATTTCCTGGTCATATTATGGCTTGTCTGCAAATTTAAACATTTCACATCCAACGTCATGAAGATGTGGAAGAGGCTTTTCTTTAAAAGTTTAAGTTGGAGAATTTCAGCTATACAAAGACTCGCCAAACAGTTGTATTCTAAAAACTCTCAATGCTTGTTTCTGATTGGTTAATCTCTGTCCTGACTTGTATCTCTCTGTTCTGATTGGGTGAACTCTCCACTCATCTCTCTGACCTCTCCACTCATCTCTATCTCTTCTGATTGGTTGCGCTGTGTCTCTGTTCTCTCCCAGTCCCATGACAGAGGCCTGCACCCCAAGGGGACCATCAGCTGTGCGGGATACAAAGTGCTGACCTCCATGGAGCAGTACCTGGAACTAATGGCCAACAGCCTACCAGGTGCAGCATACAGGTCTACCTATAATGGAAGCAGTGATATTATTAGCAGTATATGTTTTTCTTTAGTTCTTTTTCACGTCTTGAGTGGACTTTTTAGAGTAGAGTGCATGGAAGAGGTCACAAGTGAATCTATTGAGTAGAAGGACAACAACTGTTCCAGTAGTTTTGCACGTACATTACTACCTGCAGCCCATGGAAGGAATCAGGAAGGATAAAGGTTGGAAAGAGGGTATTAGGGCTGAGATGAAGCACAAGCTAAGAGAATGAAGAAGAGAAAAAAGGGCAACAACAGAGGAAGGATTACATAACAAGTTGATGAGGTGTGTGTGTATGTGTGTTTATTCCACTGAACAAGGGAAGACAGGGAGGAGGAGGAGCTGTGGGGCCCTCCTCTGGGTGACAGCTCTTTTAAATGTCACGTCTAAACCTCTGAACACCATAATGGTGTTCGCCGCCATAGGCTATTTAATTCATCCTGACTGTGTGTGGTTTGGTGTTCATTACAGTTCATGTTCCAAATTACCAGTATATACCTTTTTTATTTTACCCAATCAATGTAATTGAGATTTAAAAATCTATTTTCAAAGAGTAAACCTGGCAGGGAAAGCGGCATTACAACAAAAACTTGCAGACTTGGAAAACATGAAAAGTAAGCAGTAAACACCCAACATTATGTGTTGTGAGTCTTTACCTTGCCCCTAATTGTCAACAAGGTACAAAAACAATATACAGGTACATATACATGTTATTATATTGTACAGATGATACAGTATTTCATTCTAACCCTTATGTAGATCTGATATCCCAGTACAGATACAGGTCTTAAGGCCAAAGCACAGAGAGCGCACATTTTGCGTCATATTGGTAGTGCGACCCAAAGAAGAAATGGAAGCATATTTCTTCAACGTAGCAAAGCACACAGTGTGCCAATGTAGTGGGCTGTATTTTTTTTTCTCTCACTCACGAATAGTACTCAAGTCTATTCTGGACGCGAAAAAGAATACAAAACATTAGTTTGCGCCTGTGCCGACACGTCCGTGTGCTTGGGGCTTGACGCAGAGCACACTGTACAGGTATTAAATGTGATTCTATTCCTGTTTGTCTCCAGGCGTGAAGGCCAAAGTGGGGAGCGCTCCCTTCCTGAAAGTGGCGACCCAGTTCCCCCTGATCCTGTGGCACCCATACGCACGCCACCTCTACTTCTGCGTGGTCACGGAGAAGGAACAGCACAAGTGGCTCGCCGTCTTCCAGGACTGCGTACGACACGCCAACGATGGTGAGATCAAATACAACTTTTATTTGTAGAGCGATGTTTGTACAAAAACAGCAATACAAAGTCAGATGATACAACACACAGTGAAAAAAAAAATCATAAAGATGCAACACTTTTCCACACAGGCATGCAAACACTTCCAAAGAGATGGACATGGAATTCTAATCTGTTCATGCAAACATCGGATTTAAATGTTTTCAAATTCATTTAAAGGTGCTGTGTGTAGGATTTAGTGGCATCTAGTGGTGAGGTTGCAGAACGCAACCAATTGATTACACCCCTCCCTTTCCAGTGACGTAGAACAAGCTAAGGTGGCCTGTAAGGTGTAGGTAATTCCAAAATGATGTTATCGTCTACGACAGCATCGGTTAGCCAAGTGTCCAGTGATGAGGTTCCTTGATCAATTTTATAAATGAGTATTAGTTGTTTAGTCAGTAAGACTATAGGTCATGGCTTACAAGTAAGATAGCATTGTTAAGATGAGTCGTTTGTTCGTTCTGGGCTATTGTAAAAACATGGCATGTAAACAAAGAGAAAGGTACGGGTCGGCCAGCATGTTTTATTTGTAGAGTATATCAGTTATAGGATGTGCTTTTATTGATAACATTATATAAATCACTATTGATCAGCATTTACTAAAGATATGTCCAGGTAATTCTATGCTACGAGCTAGTTGAAATGTTATGTATTTGCAACTTTAAGTTAAATAAAACATAAGTTGAATAAAAGCGCAAAATGACAAATTTGAGATTAGTAGGAATACGGATCTTGACTTAGTCAGATCCTACATCCGTGTTCCAACAGTCCAAAAACAACAGTGACTTAATCTCTTTGCACAAGTTGTCGTTTGTTCAGCATGACTACAAAATGCCCATGGAGCAATTCCATGTCTTGAGATGAAAATCACATCAAACTTCTATTAGCAATGTAACCCTACTGGTAATAAGTGGAGGTTGTGCAATTCTGTGAGTGCAAGAACCTACATGTCTGAAACATTTTAAAGTTCTGTGTGGAGATTAGAGAAGAACTGTTAGAACTGTGTGTTTTACTTACTGACAGGCATTTTATTTTATTGGTTGGGATGTTAAAACCAAAATTTGGTTTCGCTACAAATCAAGGTGACATTTTTGCGATAACTCCAGTGTATTGACCCCACCCAAACGCGTCTATGTGGCTTAATGCTTCCCTTGTGAAGTTTGCTCACTGTAGTTCCTCTTTGGCTGTTTAGGTTTTCATCATACTCTTTCCCTTACCGCTGACCTCGATCCCATGCACATCTAGAGCTTTCTCCTGTACATTACATGTACGCAGAGTGCTTGAGATGTAAATTGTTATTTTTAATGCAGCTCTATAGAGGGTTTTATTCACTCTATAGTGCCATAACAATGTGCTAAACATGATAGTTTTTGGTAGCACACACACACACACACACACACACACACACACACACACACACACACACACACACACACACACACACACACACACACACACACACACACACACACACACACACACACACACACACACACACACACACACACACACACTGGATTTATGGTCAAATACACTGTGGAGTACTTTTCCCGTTGTTGTTATAGTTGTTAAAAGAAGTTTAAATGACATGGAACTATGTTTAGGAATACAGCCCAAGTACTTTTCCATCATTTTTATAGTTGGTTCTCTCTATACTGAAGTTGTTGTAAATGTAATCATCTGAAACAGAACTGTTTGAGAATGCAGAACAGTTAAAAGGTGTGTGAGAGAAGCGGAGCCGCGTTGTGACCGACCTGACATAATCACCATCTTTGTTCCCTACGCGGAGCTGGATTTCCTTGCTCGAACAGTTTACTCTACAACAACAGAGGGCTTACTAAGTGTCTCTGGTGGCTGTGAGAGTTTCCTAGCAGAACTGTACTCATGTCCTCCCTCTTCAAGCTATAACAGCACACACAGGGACTTTAGGTTGAATTACAGGTCTGCGTCTAGTGGCCGATGTAGCTATCCCGTGGGTCTCCACGTCACCGGCGTAGCCCACAAGAGACCTTCGCCATACGTTACGCTTGCCTCTTCATAAGTTAAAACCTATGTGTCAGGGCGACGGACGGTTGCATTTCCTTTCAACGACTCATGCTCAGAATCACAGAACCATAAATACACGCACCAGCAAGACCCACAGCATGTCTACAACAGTTGGCTTGTGATGTACTGTAGACGTGTCTATTTTTGTGCATCGGTCATTTCATCTTTACTTCTTTCAGAAAAGAACCCATACAGAATACATAACCTTTTTTGTTGTTGCAGATATTCACTTGAAATTGTTCAAATGCGACACTAGAAATTACTTTCTTTTACAGGAATACAAACTCTGAACATAATTTAGGAACATAAATGAATGTAATCTATTAACATTTAAAAAGATGTGTGTGTAAATATACAGTTTGTTCTAAATGTGTTTAGAAACCTCACTGTAGATAAATTTGTGAGTCATTGGTTTGTAACGGTGCCAGCAAACAGAGAGGTACTCTGGTGCTCGTATTCCAAGCCTTCAGCCAGCTGTTGAGCAGTTGCTTCAGATATTTATACACATTGCATCTGGAGACCAGAGAAGAAACATCTGGAATGGTAATTGACAACACGTGTCCTAGGCAAAGCGTTCTATATACTGTAGGTTTTTCCAGAGTCAGAATCATGTCTTAATTGGGAGGTGGGATAGTCGTGCAGTTTGGGTTTGACTCGCAGCTCAAAGGTTGTGTGTACGAACCCCAATCCACTGGGAGTCACTTTTGATAACTTTCTGCTGAAGTAGTAAACAAAAGTGTCATTAAAGGGTTAGTGAGTGTTTGGTCACCAAACAGAATGAAGGAACATTCTAGTACGCGTGTGTCTGAGTAGAGGGTGTGGTTTCAAATGCCAGAAGGTGTCTTTACGCTGGGAGCAGGTGGCCACATATCCGGCCTGTCATTCAGAAGGAAGGCAGGGTGGCTGGCAGGTAGAAATGAGGTCCCCATAGAGGCGTGGTTGTCTTGTTTCATTATGGGGCACTATGTGACTCATTATGCAAACACTGGCTAGCACAGATCTCTGGCAAGAGTTCACTATAGATCAGTTCATCTACAGTGAAACTGTTTCACAACAGTTCCTCTGTTTTGGCGGTCCCCACGTTGCATGTTTGGTTATTTCAGTGTGTTATGATGTCATGATTTGTGCTTTGGGAGGGGCTGGAAGTGTGAATGGTCATGGTCACTGAAACACTCTGTGTGCTGTTTTAAGTCCAGGAACTAAAGTTAGAGTTGGTCCCGATTGTGTTGCTAGAGGACAAACCTAAGGATTGAGATCCAGAATACTTTTTTAATCCCAGAGGAAATTGCCACAATTGCTCTGTTATAATTAAATAAGAACCGATCTCAAACACAAAGTACAGCAAGGCAAGACAACATGTAGAAAAATATACACATACAAACTGTACAATATACATAAAAATATACATGTAGTATTTCCTCTTTGTCTTTAACTCCAATGCGCATGCACTCACACATATGTGGAAGGCCACACACAAACACGCCACATGCACTTGTACACAAAGTGCTTTCTAAAGGGGCTACGATTTCCTGTCTCTGGTCCTTAACTACCCTACTCACAACACACAGGCTCATACACTTCCTGGCTTTGTCATAGCTAGATTTCAACCCTCTCTACCTAATGTAGAGATGGTTTCGATTTCTGAATCAGAGTTGTCTATTTGGAACTCACAACTGAAAACACATTGTATACACATTATAACTGAATATGCCCCACGAAGGGAACTGTTGAAACATCCTCTGACATGTTTGACTTTGTTCTCTTTAACTAATATTTACGTAAAGTTTGCGCCCAAAACTTTTGTGTGCTTGTACAGCAGACGCAGAGCAAACATCAGGCTCTTTTCATATGACATGTCAATTATAATGTAACACTTTTAAGGAAGAACTTTTGAATTCACTTCCCCTAAAACCCAAATCCATTGCCGTTTGGTGGCGTCTCCATGACAACCCGCTCATAAACAAGTTTCCCTAAACTGGTGACTATATGGAGGACCGCTGGACATGGCTAATTGTATTCCATAGCAACCTTCAAACACAACAGGCAGTCAGAGTTTACATGTGAAGACAAATGCATGTTAAAAGACATTTTTGAAAGAAAACACAAAGTTTAACTTAAAAAGTAACAAAGGAGTGTAAATTCAAGAATGGAGTCGATGGCAAAGGCGGGATTTGTGATTATGTGTAGTCCCACAGGACGTGTCATATGATGGCAGCTTAAAATGGGACAGTTAAATCATTAAAAGAAAAAGCTTAATCTTTGCTCATGAAAACACAGCCCTGCGTCTCTTTTCTGCTATTATCAATCATGTTAGCTGATGAAACTGCATGATGGCGCTGTGCACCTTTTTATTGTGGCGTAACAATAAATACCAGGATTTTCTACCATAAAATGTTCAAGTGGGGATCAATGGGTGAACCTGCTAGGGCGCTAAGCACATAAGAGATACACCCTATAGCAACCTCAGGTTTGATTCTGACCTGTGGTAATACCATCTTTCCCTCTCTGTTTCATCCCACTTTCCGATCCATTTTCACAGTCATGTCCCAAAATGCCAAAACATGTCTTAATAAATGAATAATGAGTGTTTGAGCAGGCATAAACTGGGTCAAATAATGGGTGTAACTTTGTGTTTCTTCTCATCAGGTTTGTCAGAGGAGAGCAGGGTTCAGACTCCAGCCTTCACAGACGCTGTGCGTCTCTACCGGCAGGCCAAGGGCCAGTACGGTACCTGGGACATGATGTGTGGCGGGCCCCCGCAGGTGAGCAGCTCGTCTGGTCCAACCGGAGGGTCGCCGGTTCGATTCCCCGGTTCTGCCTACCTAAGATGTGTGTGTGTGTGTGTGCAGATATAAAAGAGAGACCAGGATATATGTAAAATTTTACTCCATTCCATAATATAATATGGAATCCGACCACATTACTGGGAGGACTGATTTGTTTCCAAGGTATCCACTGGTTTCACACCTTCACTTATTCATGCCCAGTGTTTCATGAACGGCGAACAGAAATGTCAGAATAGATTGGCATCAGTCAGGTAGTACCACAGCCCCTAGGCACACACTGCTGCCTCTTCCTAACCGGTTCACCGCGCTCCTCAAACTCTTTAATCCATGGAAAACAAACAACGATTTTAATTATTTGACCTGTTGTTGTTAACTGGGAACAGTCTGCGGTATCTCCATATTGTTGGAGCTGGATACGTTTTCTATAACTTCTGTGTTGTACTAAAATTCCTTTTAACGTCATCCTAGGTGGTGTTTAGTTTACATTCCTTGGGCAGTGAAATGGAAGTGGTCAGGTTTTGAGAAGCATCCAGAGAGTGGACACTGATGGAGCTAATATTTCTAAAGATTAAAGATAATTCTTCTCACATTTTGGTAAAGGTTATTTTTTTTGTGTGTGTAGATGTTTATATGTGTGGATGTGTGTGACTACACAGTCATGCAAGTGAGCACACCGGAATGGGATATTGGTGTTTTTTAACTGTCAGGGGCCTTTTCCAGAGAGAGCTGTCATGCACACACACACACACACACACACACACACACACACACACACACACACACACACACACACACACACACACACACACACACACACACACACACACACACACACACACACACACACACACACACACACACACACACACACACACACACACACACACACACACACACACACACACACACACGAACGATTAAAAAAAACAATAACGTTATTGAAGAAGGTAACTCATATCTGGCGACGGGGGTGGCGACGCGTCAGGGTTTATTCCTTACATGATCCCTTCCAGACACACACAGCCACACAGCCAAACCTAGCTACATACCCACACACCCAGCCACACCTACGAACACACACCCAGCCACACCTAACCAACACGCACACACTGTTGCATGTGTTAATGTATGTTTAATACTACGTATGTTGAGTTGACTTGTGGATCATGTTGATTTGATCGACAAATGTTGTGTGTATGTGTGTGTGTGTGTTCCTGATTCATGTACGGTGTATTTTTGTTGTGTGTGTGTCTGCAGATCCTGTCCAACCTGGTGATGGAGGTCCTCCTCCCAGAGCTCAGGGACCTCATCTCCCCACGCCTCAAAGGGAAGATGCACGAGAGGCAGCGCAACTGGATGCTGGTGAGGACAACCAGACCATAATAACCTGCTTCATAGTCATACGTGTGTGTGTGTGTGTGTGTGTGTGTGTGTGTGTGTGTGTGTGTGTGTGTGTGTGTGTGTGTGTGTGTGTGTGTGTGTGTGTGTGTGTGTGTGTGTGTGTGTGTGTGTGTGTGTGTGTGTGTGTGTGTGTGTGTGTGTGTGAATTTGCAGGTTCTGACGTGTGTGTTTGTGTGTGTCCAGGTAAGTGATGCGGTGTACGGCCTGGTGCAGGGACAGTGTGAGGCCCAGTTCCATGCGGTGGAGCAGCGGTGCGAGACGGGGCGCCCCCTGCTGGAGGCCTCCATCCGCACAGACATGGACCAGATCATCACCTCCAAGGAGCACGTCACCAACAAGATCAGAGGTCAGCTAAACACCTGCAGCGCTGTAGCTAATGCAGCTAATTTAGCCCTGCAGCCAATGCAGCTAATTCAGCACAGTAGCAATTGCAGCTAACACAGTGCTGTAGCTAATGTATCAATGCAGCACTGCAGCTAATGCAACACAGTTTGGAATCAATGCCGCGCCCTGTCCATGGTATGTTTTCTTTAAGGGAGGGGTGTGCTCTGAGTGGATATCCTTTTTTTGAATCTCAATGTGTCTCTGTGTGTATTACCAAACGTTACCTCGTCCAACCCCAATGCTAGGTGTCATTCCTATGTTCTGGTTGATTGGCAGATTAAACTGGCGTTGCACATTCCAGTATCCGAATGAATCAAGGCATTCTGTGTCAGCGTGAAGTGCACGGTTGAATGGAAGCTTCCTAGAAAAATCACACAAAGCCTCTTGATTTAGCTGACAGGGATTGCTTTGTATGAAGTACAAGTACTTATGAAGTAGTAATATTTATATCAGTGTACAGGTGTTACTGGTGGAGAATTCCATGTTGTTGTATCATATAGTTACTTTAGCATGGATAATGTTTTCTATTGTTGTGCAGCCAAAGAACCTTAAGTTGACACGTTGTTCTTGGTGGGAACTCTTCACTTTGAGTGAATGGCTAGTCAAATCGTGGGAGTTATTGCAGACACATGCAGCCACAGCATTCTGAGGTCACATACCTCCTGTATGCCGGCCTGGTGAGTCATTGACATTTTATTGGTTAGTCCTATTTTTGATGTGAGAGTCCACTACATTGCAAGAGCGTTGTAAGGCTGGAAATGTCATATGGAATTGGACTTTGCGATTCATCCTGGTGCAGACATGCAAGCATAAAAGGCCACTGTACAGGATATGAAATTAACAAGAAGTCACTTAAAAATAGGCATAGTAAAGTCTTATGTGTCAGAATCACAAAACCAACCACCCAGAAGCAATGCTGGTGCTTATGTAGAGGGTCATGTGGGAGAGCCAGACCCTGACCCCAGCTCCTCTACACCTGTCCCCCCAGGCGTGGTGCTGTCCAAGGCAGACAAGCTGCTAAAGGTGAGCATCCAGCCCTACATCAGCTCCATCCTGGAGGCCCTGATGGAGCCCACCAGCAGGGGCTTCTCGGAGGTCCGGGACGTCTTCTTCCGGGAGCTGGTGGATATGAACAAGAACGCCGTCAACCAGGGCACCAAGGAGACGGTGGCAGAGGTGTGTGTGTGTGTGTGTGTGTGTGTGTGTGTGTGTGTGTGTGTGTGTGGAAGGGATCATGTAAGGAATAAACCCTGACACGTCGCCACCCCCGTTGTACATTATTCTTCAGTAACAACGGGGTCACTTAACAAGTTGACAAAAAGTCACAGTTAACAACAAGGATTAGATATGAGTTACCTTCTTCAATAACGTTATTGTTTTTTATCGACTTGCTGAAATTTAAATATTCTTCCACGGCCCTTTTGAGCTTATTGTTTTTTGCATTGTCGTGGAAACATCTGGTTGATAGTTGTATTTGTTAATGTTGGTTTTGTAGCACATTGATTGGAAACTGTTATTGACCAATCAGGATCAAGTATATAACAATACTGGGATATTAGGATCTACAACCCATCGAGCATCATGCTAAATGTGCGTTCCT
Source organism: Lota lota (assembly GCA_026745465.1). Classification (NCBI taxonomy): domain Eukaryota; kingdom Metazoa; phylum Chordata; class Actinopteri; order Gadiformes; family Lotidae; genus Lota; species Lota lota. The sequence goes on along the minus strand of JACYXH010000479.1, from coordinate 9,986,511 downwards.
TCAGCGTTTTCATTATGGCTGGGAAACGTTAATAAATGGAAGGCACTCCACTGCTCGTGTTCTGGCGTGTCTGATGGCTCCGTCCAACCTGAGATAACGCCAAGCTTCAATTCTTGATGGTGAACGCTACGGTCAGCCCACCCCTTTAAATGATCATCAATTATATATATATATATATATATATATATTGAATATAATCCCCTGCTTTACCAAAAACGTAATGTACCGAACTGAAAACAGTGATCCCAAAACCGTGATATATCCTGGTCACCAATGAGGAGAATTTACATTAGTATTTTACCAAACGCGAGCATGTGCATGACTCATGGATGATTTGTTCCTGGTCACCAAGCTTGAGGCGTGAGTTACCTACTAATACAGCCTACTAATATTGAGGTCTATAGTCGTCGGTATTAGTATGATTCACATGCTGAGAACTGGTGACCAAAAGCAGAATTGGACACTAGGAAATGTTTGTTGTAGCCAGCACGGCTTGGTACTGATGCCTTTTCAGTCAGCCATTGGATCTCATATCAAGAGCCATCTCTAGGATTGAGGTCATGCATATAGCATTTATTTAGTAACCAACCAGACATTTTTATTCAAAACGACATACTGTGAATCCCAAATTTCCCGTATGGGATTAACAAAGTACCATCCTATCTCATCTTCGTTATCCGCCTCTTCTCTCGGCCATCCAGCACATGGAGAAGATATCCATGCTGGCGTTCCACCCGGTGAAGATGCAGAGCTGCTATGAGAAGGTGGAGCAGCTCAGTCTGGACGGTCTGCAGCAGCGCTTTGACGTCTCTAGCCCCTCCGTGTTCGTCCAGAGAGCTCAGATCCTCATGAGAGAGGTGAGGAGATCCGGGTGGACATAATGGCTTTTCAATGGGTGACATTTGATTTCTGGACCAGCCAAATAGCTAATGCTATTAAACATTAAGTGAAATTACACAATGTGGTTACCTGGGGCTTATTTCTGTGTCTGTTTACCTGTTTTGTGGTGTTTGGGGGCATTTTAATATGTTCAGACACAAACGAAGAAAAAAAATAATAATAACAGTGTCCTTGTGGCTTTTGGGCTTTTTCAGACTTTAATCCTAAATTTGTTTATTTAAAACTTTATTTTGGCAAATTACATCAAAGGAAACTTGACTTGCATGTTTGAACTTGTCCACTGTTTTCTGTGTCAATCTTTAGGCTTGCTCAGGGAAATGATCTCTCCCTAAAGTGCTACTTTGCACAATTATCTACTAAGCGCCTGAAATTTGTTCTGAGTCAGCCAGCGAAAAGCTTTAATATGTTTTAGAAAATGCTTTTGCCACAGCAACAATCCTTTTTGTACTTTTCCAGATGTTTAGCACCAAGGGCTCACACACACACACACACACACACACACACACACACACACACACACACACACACACACACACACACACACACACACACACACACACACACACACACACACACACACACACACACAGTAGTGTAACTATAGCTGGCCCCTTTCTAAAGAGTAGGTCTTGTCTGCATGGATGGTCTAGATAGGGGGGTGGGCGTCCAAATTCAGGGTCACTCAGAGTTCATAAACAACACAAGAACAGGAAACCGTTCAAGGACGACGTTTACCACCACTTCCTGTCAGGAGAACAAGCTGACCGAGAGACAAATAGTTTCATCCAGAACAAAATATTTTAAGTTGTGTTCCTGTACCAAGTGATAAATGTTATGTTGAATTGAAAATAAGTTCCAAAAAGCTGCTAGAAACTGTAAATTAGCTCAGAAAATATGTGGGCTGATTGGGACATTGGAAAACCAAATATGGAAATGATCAATCCAGACTTTTTTGGGGAAGTAATTGGATAGTTTGATTTTTAAATCGTGTGTAGAAAAACTTTCTGCAGATCAACAGATAGTGTAGCAGCGCCCCCTTTTGGCTACATAGATGTATAGCAGCCACATAATCTTCATAAGTACTGCTTCTGTTCTGGGAAGTCATGGTCCTATTGATTTGAAGGCATATCAACAACTACTTCAATCTAAGTATAAAGAACAGATCCATGCACACCTGCACCAAATAATAGAGGGATGCTTGAAAATGCACTAATAATTGACTGCCTACAATTATCTCCCCATAAATGTACAGGGATATAATTGTGATATATGTAATATGTTGTGAACTTTACTTGTGTGTAAGTACCTGTGTTCTGGCATGCGTGCGCTTACTTAATAGCATTTCCCCCATATGATTTTCAATATTCCCAGACGGGGAAAATGACACCTGAACAGGGACTTGAACCCTGGACCCTCAGATTAAAAGTCTGATGCTCTGCCGACTGAGCTATCCAGGCTCTGGACTCATGTGACTGTGTGTGTGGATTTGCGCGTGGTCTGGTAAATTAACAATGTGTCTGTCTGTGTTTCACTCTGTGTCCCCCTATCCCCCACCCTCTCTATCTCTGTCTCGTGTGTGTGTGTGTCTCTCTCTGTCTCTGTCTCCCCAGCAAATGGATGATGCTGTGTATACATTTGAGCAGATTCTTCACCAGAGTCTGGAGTCTCAAGGTACAGAGGGTCTCTGTAAGACCATCCAGCGCTGCCAGGACCGTGTCATCAAGGTACTAAAAGACCCCCCACATGACCACCCCTCAATCATTACTTCATTAATCCATCCATTCATTCACTGTTTCTTAATTAATGAATTATTTCAGTCACCCATTAATTATGTAATTAATTAATCCATTACTTCTACATTCACTCACTCATTAATTCACTCATTACTCACTGTTCTCTGAATTCTTTCTTCTGAACCCAACTTCTTTCTAACATCGGTATTCCGTGTGTTCTAAACCAAACTTCCTTACATCTGTATATTCTCTGCTCTATACTCTAAACTTCTTTGTATGTATTATCTGTTCTATACTATAACATCTGGATATATTCTGTGTGTTGTCCTGCAGAAGTTTGACTACGACAGCAGCACGGTGAGGAAGAGGTTCTTCAGAGAAGCTCTGCTCCAGATCTTCATCCCCTACATGTTGAAGCAGCTCACACCATCCTGCGCCTCTGTAAGACTCCTCCTCCTCCTCAGAGGAACCAGTCTGAGAACCACATTAACCTTTTCTAGTTTGTCTGTCCATCCATTTGTTCATTAATTTGTTAGTATCTTCATTCTTTCCTTCATGTGGTAAGTCTGTAGAGCTTTGGCGCTGGTAGATCTAGACTAAGGGCCTCATCCTAAACACCACATGTCCTCACTACACGAAATTCAAACCATGGCTATTTATGGTAGCTATTCAACAATAGGAAACTTTCACCTTTACACATTAAACACTACAGTACCGGTGTGCAAAATGAAAATATAGAATAAAGACAGAAACTACACCCACTGGATCATTGTACCATATTTTCATCTCCAACATCTCAGTGTGTGGCAGCTATGTGTCTATTTTAATCCTCCATTATTGCGTCGGGTTATTTATAAAGCAGTCAGTGACATCATCACGATGTAATGGACCAACGGGTGCTGTAGTGGGACACACTACGCTACTCAAGTAGAGGAGGCTAAGAACCGCTTTTCCAAGAGATACCTGGTTGTTTTTTTTAATAATGCAGTATTGCTGTTATGGTATAAATAGCTTGAGTAAGAGGTGGTATGGTTCAGAAAGCTACACTTAAACTCAACAACACAATTGGGGTTATTTTGGGTTATTTTAAAACATGCCAATATCATTCAAATTCCATTAAAACATTTAAAGATGCTGTAGCTACGATTTTAAGAGCTGTACTTTGAGTATAATTTGTTAGGCATGCCATAGCCATCCGTGGGCTATTCGTGAGTGAAATGCCCTATGAGGATATCTGTTTGAGATGACTGCGGGCCAATCAATCACTTCCCTGATTGGTTCTGGGAGTCCTCCTTGCCTTTCAATCAAAGGTGCGCAAAATGCAACACTTGTCAATGGCGCAGAAACGTAGGAAGGAAGGGAGCAGAAAGGGAGGAGACGTTTTATGGTTGTTTTTGCTCTTTTCTGCTCTCTCGACATTTACAAGAGTAGCACCTTTTTTAAAAGCGCACAAATAAATAGTAAATGGATGATCGTTCCTTCCAGGACCTGCCGGGCTTCCAGGAGCTGATCTTCGAGGACTTCTCGCGCTTCATCCTGGTGGACAACATCTTCGAGGAGGTGGTGCTGCATTCCGTCATGAAGGACATCATGACTGGTGAGTACAGTTTTTGCGTACGATCCACGTCCCGATGTAAAAAGACACGATGCGGTCTTCACAAAGCTGCCTAAATGTATATACCTCATGTTAAAGTGCACAAGATGTGGTATACAGTTTCCAATGGAGGACTGCACGTCTTCGCGTACTAGTAGGTCTGCGACCGGTTAAAGGGGGCGTGTACGGGTTGCTGCTTAGCGACATGGATCCTCGCATAAGTGTAATTTGAGCTTAAGTCTTGGGAACCCTTACATCAGGTCTATAGGAATCACTGCTATTATTCTCTCCCAAACATGTATGAAGCGGAATCAAAACATTGTGTTAATAACATTGGTTCATGAGAAAGAGAAAAGTGCAAAAACTTTCAATGTCCTATAATTTATTTTGTGTTCTATACACCACACTAGTGATCTTCGAAATGATTCAGGCAGTTTACAAACAGCTACATTCACATATTTGATGTACTAATATATTATTGGTGATAGTTGACTGTTAGTTAATTTAATAGTTAAAATCATTGATTTAATCGGTTGTTGGTGTATCTAACGTTCATCTTTCATGCTAATCAAGCTAAGGTGTAGGCATGTAAACATACTGATGGAGAATATGTAAAAACAAACTCCTTGTTCTCTGGTCCCCCCCCCCCCTGACCACAGCTGTGAAGGAAGCGGCGGTCCAGCGCAGACACAACCTGTACCGGGACAGCATCGTGCTGACCAGCAGCGACCCCAACCTGCACCTGCTGGGGGACAACCCCTCCATCGACTGGGCTGAAGAATACGGGGCCCAGGAGGAGGAGCAGGAGGGGGAGGAGGCGGGCGGAGCGGATGCTGCTGATGGGGGAACGGACGGAAAGAAGAAGAGGAGGAGGATGAAGCAGGTGGTCTCCATGATCCAGGTGGAGGGCTCGCCCACTCTGGCCAACGAGTCGTGCTTGGACGTGCCGGGGGTGGACGGAATACCAGAGGAGGAGGAGAAGGATGAGGAACAGGAGGAAGATGGGGACGAGAAGAAGGATAAAGACGGTGGGGTTCCTGCTGAGGACCAATCACCTAACAGCGGCTGCAACGGCACCGCCGGTGGTCCGACAGATCCGGAAAGCCCCCCCGATGTTCTGACAAACGGTTCCCCCTCCAAGGAGACCAGCATCGAGAAGGTCAGTCCAGAGGATGTGCCACGCGATGGGGGGGAGGAGCAGCTGTCTGCAGACCCCCCCCAGAGTGTAGCAGCGCCCCCCCTCACAGCAGGGAGCCCGGCAGTGGGGGAGGAGGAGCAAGCTGAGGTTGCGTCCGACGACAACGCCGCACGGGAGCCGGCTGACATCGAGATCGTCACGGAAACGGTCGAGACGGCGCCCGTAACCCAGACACCACAGGAGAGTTCGGAGGAGCCGATTCCCCCGCCGCAGATAACCGCCGCCCCAGTGTGTGTCAAGGACGCACCCCCCTCAAGCCCCAAGCCGACGCCCCCCGAGGCCACACCCCCGGTGACGGACCCAGAGCCCGCGATCACCGACTTCCTCCCTCCCCTGCCACCGGCTGACGGCGAGGAGGAGGTGGCTCCTCCCCCCGAACAACCGGACACAACGACGGCATCATCACCACCTCCGCTGCCGACCGGCGAGGAGGAGAAGGGGGCGGCGCCTGAGTCGCCAAGGCAACAGCCAGAGATGGAACCCACGCGGCCCAGTGACTCTCAGAGTGCAGAGGAAAACTCTTCCGGAACCAGCAGCCAGTGAGCAAGGCAGCGGCCCCCAGCCTGGGGAGAAGAAAAAGGAGATGGAAGATGTTGCTAAAGATGGATTTTTTTTTTATAGCATTTTCCGGGGTAAATACAACTCCTACATGCACAGCTTGGTTAATATGCACATGCACTACACCCACACATCTGCACTACACCAGCGGCTTTACTGAGAAATGCTCAAGCAATCTTATTTCTCATTTTTTCTTTATATACTTGGCAACATGAACATCTCTCACACACACACACACACACACACACACACATTCTTCCCTATAGAGGCATGAGCTATGTGATGCTGTTTGATGGGAAACAGGCTTATTACGAAGAAAAGTTCACAACACAAGCGTTTACGTGTATCCACGTGGTGGGAGCATGCACGGGCTGAGAGCGTGCATGTGGTCTTGAGTTCTTTAGAGTGTGCAGGAAAAACGTGTAAAGAACACTTAACATTGTTTTAAATATTATTTCTCATTTGACTCGATTTTCATTTCTTCTCTTGCCTCTTTCTGTTTTCCTGTCAACCCTCCATCTGTGGGAGAACTGAACTGGTGTTGGAACACACAAATTATCATTCAAAAATGTGTACCATGCATTTTTCCACATTATTGTCCACATCCTCGATTTCACTGAACTCTTCATCGATGTCAGCACGACAAAGAAGACAAATCGGTCATTCAAACTCCAATATCTCTACATCAAACCATTTCCCCTCCACATGCATGAATAACACTATTTTACCTGAGTTGACCCCTTAACGAAGAGATGCTGTATGATATGTATAAATCCTTGGACTGGAACAACAAAACCTTTTTAAAGACCCCCCCCCCCCCCCCCCACACTCTCTCTCCCCTACTCCTGTTTTATTTATTGTTTTCAAGTGTATTCGTCTCCCTATCCTTTTTGAAAAGCTTACTTTTTAGATTTGTTTTACGCTGACTTTGTGTTTATTATTGATAATAAATAATTATCGATTAAATATACCAGCATGACTGCATTTGTATTTATATTTTTTTGGTTATTTGCAGGCTGTACTGTAGTCAACTGTAGAGATGATGAACCTTGTTCAAAATATCTTGTTGTTCTGTCGCTCCAGAACGAGGCATCTTCTTTGTATGTTCCTTTTATCAAGGTTTCTTACTTCCCCTCTGGGTTTAGGGTATTTTCCTCTCCTAGTTTGTTCTTTTGAGGACTTGGGGTTAAGAGATCTGTGAAGCCAGTTGAGAGTGTAGTTGTCACAGAAGTTGATAACAGACATTTGACTTTACCTCTGTCCCATGCAAAACAGATAGTTGATAGCAATATTACTATCAGATGTCCTAGAGTTCCAAGTGTTGCAGGAAGTAGTAGGCTATAGCCTACATAAATAGTAAAGTTAGGCCTATGTTTAGTTCCCATCTTGGATGAATATAATTCATGTTTTTCTATACCTTTCTGAATCTTCAGATGTAGATTAAGGCTATTGCTATGTTTATAATTTAGAAATGTGAAAAAGTACTATCTAAATCTTGTTTTATGTTGCTTGCATTCCTTTCCATTGTTGGTGATTTGTTGTTGCTTTAGTTATTTGTGAGGGACCACATTGGGAAAGATGACTTTGTAAGAACAGGAGAACAGCAGGGATGGACACGCCCACAGCTCTCCTCTCTGCGTGGTGAAGATAAGACGTCGTGACGACACAGTGACGTTTCTCCTCTCAGCCAGCCGGGCAACAGCGAACACACACACACCGTGTGAACAGAAGCACCTCAACCGCGCGTCCGAGCCCCATCACCCTCACCATGAATCCTCCAAGAGCCTGCGTGTCCGCGTTGATTTGAAGACGGCTAAACGTAGGCCTACATCCCGCGGCATTTTTTAGAACGCTCTTGGCTTATATATTTTTTCTACACGGGGGTACGCGGCGGAGGAATGGTCCCTGGTGTCCGTGCGTCGCTGCCATGGTAGGAGAGCTCTGCAGGATGCGGTCCTCTGGAGCCGTCCGGCCCGCACTCCTCTCCCACCTCGCCGTGCTGGCAACGCTGTTCCTGGCCAGCGACTGTCTGACGGGTAAGGGAACATATGACATTAAATAAAGAGATATAGGAAGGGGGTCTAGAGGGAGAGCAGTGGGAAAACTGGGAGAAGTGAAAATGTTAGATTTGATTCATGGGTTACTGTTGGAGACTATTTCTGTCGTCATTGTTTACAAAATGCGCACCAATAATGTATCGGGCCTGAAACTGGCTTTTTGTTGTGAACATGCCACACTTGGGTGTTGCTAATGTAAACATGCTGTCGTGGTGTTTTTCTATAGCGCCCCCCCCCCCCCCCACCAAACCCCCACCAAGACCATAGCACGTGCCCTCCCCTGATATTTTTGAATGGCCTTGTAGCCTACCTTATTTTGCGCTGTTGCCAAGACATGTGATGTGTTATTAAAGTGGGATCCTGTGATTATTATTCATCTAAAACGTTCAATGCCCGATTTTCACTTTCTTTATTGGCCTTCACTTAGCATGAACTATGAGGTTATTGATTTGGATTGATTTGGTTTGATGGGTTTGAAATCACTTGTTCTGCGTCATCGGTGGTTGGGTCTGTTTAGGGTAGAAAGGTTTTTTATTTTGTTTTGATGGCTAAATGAGATCATAAAACAGCTCAAACTGGACAATGTCCTGCATCATTATCATCATAAAACACGACTGCTTTGCTCAACAACAACAAAAGCATGAGTCTGTTTTTTTTTATCCTGTTCAATGAATCACTCATGATCAATAATTCACCCTTGGATTATTGTCTATATGCCAATAGTTATGTATAGGGAATGATATATTTAGAATCCACAGCCAAATCCACCTTGAACCTGCTCCAGTATTCTGTCAAAGGACTGTCTGCTTGTTGGGTGAGGTTCTGGGCTCAATCCCCAGTGTCTACACACTACCTGTAGGCATCCTTGAGCTGGATGCCTTAACCCCACCTGCTCCTTCCAGGAAATGTTTCTAAATTTCATTGTAAATCACTTTGGATGAAGGCACTAACTGATTAACCTTTTACAGAAAGGAAGGGTATTCTCACCTGTTTTTACTTGTTGCAACAAAATCTCTGGAACTCAAAGAAATACAATGAGCAGAAACATGTTTCATGGCTTTTAATGAACCAGACAACTCCACTAAATTGGTTCAAGAATAATATTTCACCCGTTACTTCTTCATGATATAGATATTCAGATATTTATAATAAAATACAATGAGAATGTGCCAAAAGACTACTTGTATTACATTTCTTGGAATTTTCATACTAGAGGTTGAAGTAGTCCAGATCACCTTCTGCTGTTATCAGAGGTGGAGGACTGGAGTCTGAATGACCAGAACTTTCCGACACATTCCCCCTGTCAGCTCAAGAGCCCCTCTCCTTCTACCCACTCCTCACCCTCTCTTCCTCTCCCCTCCTCCCCCTTTCTTCCATGCCCCTCCTCCCTGCTCGTCTCCTCCTCCCCCTCCTTCTACGCCCCCCCTCTCTGCTCCTCTCCGTCTCTTCCTCACACCTCCTCCCCCATCCCCCCACTCCTCCCCTTCTCTTCCTCTCTGCTCCTTCCTTCTTTCTCCCCCACTCCTTCTCCCCCTACTCCCGGCTCCTTCCATTCTCTTCCTCTCTCCTCCTTCCCCTCTCCTCCTCCCCCCTCTTTCTCACCCCTTCTCCCCCTCACCTCCCACCCGTCTCATCTTCCCACTTCCTGCCCCTCTCCTCCTCCCCCCTCTCATGCTCTTTGCTTCTCTCCCTTTCCATGTCACCCCACCACCTCCTCCTCTCACCATCATCAAACTATTCTGGGAGAAGGACAAAGCCACTCAACCACTTTCATATTTAAAAACAATACTCATCTTTCTTTTCCTAGCAGGAAAAATCAATATAACAGAATAACAGACAGCCTAGCCAATTCAAATATGTTCTAAATAAATGTAGTTATAAGCAATTAATCTTAAAATAGGCACCATATTCAACTTGATTTATTTAGTGGACGAAGCAGAGCTGTTGAACTGCCATTCATGGATCTTTACACTAACAATAATGTAAAAGGTAAAGTAAGATTAAAAAATGGCCTAACAATCAAATGTATACACAATGGAAATTACTCTAACTAAGAATGTATAGAATGAGAGGGAAGTGGAAACATTGTTATTGGGCTGTCGATTACAATATATATATATATATATATATATATATATATATATATATATATATATATATATATATATATCTCTTCTGAAGAGATGGAGCAGGTTAACTAAACCCCAGTCCCTCATAATAATATCATCTGGAGAATGTCTTCCCTGTTATATTTGTTCCAGCTGAATTCAATCCCCAGCCGTGTGTGTGTGTGTGTGTGTGTGTGTGTGTGTGTGTGTGTGTGTGTGTGTGTGTGTGTGTGTGTGTGTGTGTGTGTGTGTGTGTGTGTGTGTGTGTGTGTGTGTGTGTGTGTGTGTGTGTGTGTGTGTGTGTGTGTACACGTACTGGTATCTCAAGGTGTGTACTTGTGTGTGGATCTGTGGACCAAGGCAGATTGCTGATTTGTCTTCATATAAAACATTATCTTGTAGCGTCATAGCTGAACGTCGGCATTGAAAGATGGAACAGAATGCTGTTTATTGTCCCTGGTTGTGAGGAAGAGATTGGATCTGATTGTCTAGCAAGTAGATAAGATAAGAAAATGTTATTGTCCATTTAATTTACTTAAAATATACATTTGTCTTCAGCAATCTGGCAAAACAGTAAAGAAAATGTAAAACCGACTGCATACAGGCAGTGCACAGTATAAAGCGGACAAATCAAAGAACAGAAAGTAGCTTGTGTGAGATTCTCCTGTTTTACCTTCCATAGACTGTTGTCCCCGAGCTCTAACTGAGTTCTCAAACTGTGTGTGTGTGTGTGTGTGTGTGTGTGTGTGTGTGTGTGTGTGTGTGTGTGTGTGTGTGTGTGTGTGTGTGTGTGTGTGTGTGTGTGTGTGTGTGTGTGTGTGTGTGTGTGTGTGTGTGTGTGTGTGTGTGCATGCTTGCATGTGTGTGCTGACACCTGTGTGCACAGGTATGTGGTGCGTTAGGTGTGTTAGGTGTCTGCATGTTCATGCGTGCATGTATGTGCTTGCATACGTGCATATTTGTGTGTGTGTGTGCTTGTGTGTGCACGGTTTTGCATGTGTGCGCTTGTGTGTGTATTTGTGTGAATGAGCTCAGTTCCAGGAGGCAGTAAAACAGGAGACCTGATTAAACTGCTATTTGTGGGAAAGGGGCCGCTGTTGCCACGGGTTACGCTGACTACCTCTACAAGAAGAGAAAAACCTCCCCTAGTGCTATGCTACGGCAAATCACTGCAATATTAATCAATGCAGATACTATGGAAGAATGTTGCCACTGAAGCAGTCTCTTTGACTTTTCAGTTGCGGCGTTGCCATGTATTCTTGGGGAGTTGCATGCAGCATTCCTAGCATTGACGCTAGCCAAGGCCTAGCGGATGGCTTGGATTCCCTCTCCTCCCTTGACACTGCTGCACTCAATGTTCAAACTATTCAACTTAGACCTAGGTTCACGCCGTCCTTTTGGAGCGTGTACGGTCAGATCACAGCTTTATTGTACTAAAACCAACAGCACCAATTTAATGTCTAAACTCCAATAGGATTTTATGAGTTAAAAGCGCGGAACTCCTGTCTGTTGGACAGCTATATTAAACACCCTCGATAAAAGTAGGCAGCACATGAGTGACTTTTAAAGGAAGGAGGAAGATGTGGGATGAATCTCTTTCATAACACTAGTTCTTTGCTGCCCTGACATCATGGTAGTCCATCATGGTGTTGTGGCGCCCTGTGGTGTGTGACTCCATCCCACACAACTGAATGTGGACATGTTTCACTCATTTTTTTCATGTCAGGCATTTGTTATTTGAAGATCTTCACACAGTGTTGTCAGGGCTAGGGTGTTTGGCTCCCGGCCCGAAAGGTACTGGGTTCGATACCAAATGTCTGCAATCGAACTTCAAGTAGGCATCCTTGATATCTCTCTCTGTCTCTGTCTCTCTCTCTCGGATCTGTGTGCCAGACGTGAGATCAACTGTTAGGGAAAGAGAGAGAGCTGGATTAGGTTAGCGTGTGCTCTTGGCAGGCATAAAGCTGCTGGTCTGGTGGTCTGCCATGTGTTGATGTAGCAGGGGGATGCGTGTTGCTGCGTGTTTCTGTTGGACCTGATGCTAAACTGAACCCGGGTAACATGAGGACTTCAGGACCCTGGGGACGCCCCAGAAAGCCATAATACGGCTCCCTCACATGAGAGATGAAACAAGTGTCTGTAACCGTGTGTGTGTCTGCGTGTCCGCCCGTCTCTCTCTATCTCTCTCATATATGACGCACACCTCTACCCTGACCTTTCCATCCTGACTGTGAGGAGACGGGCTGCTATGAGGCACCAGCCACCCTCTACTCAGCAGGTGGTTTGGTGTTGGAATAGGAAAGAACTGATCTGACATTTTGGATGACAGAAATAGTTTTTTTTTTACAATGTCAGCTTGAGTTTGAGCTTTTGTTTGCTTTTGTTTATGTGACCTATGGCAAGGCAATATAGTATATTGTTATGATATGGTTATATATATTATTTATCTTGACATTCACATCACATTGAAAAACGTGTGAATTATATATTGCATGCATTAGTAGCAACAACAACTATATTTTGAAAATGAACAAAACGAATCACTGTGGCCAGTTTTAAGATAAGAGATAAGATGAGGGATATTAAGGCATTACGGCAACACAATATGGAGGAAGCTTCAGTAGATGGGAGAGCAGGCGTTCTGCTCTGCCGTATCTGAATCCCCCGCCCGGACCACCTGGGCTCAACAGACTCTTTAAACACAAGCCTAGGACACGTTAATTCAGAGACACATTTTATTTAGCCGCTTAGTATTTCTTGGCTGTCCGTTTAATTGTTTTAGTGCACAGATAAGCATCTGGGGACTGTCCCTGACATTAAAAGGTGCTTTATAAACATATTGTAATATTATTATTTCATTTGAAATAGAAAAACTGGAAAACAAGGCAGAATAACAAGAACAATACAATATATGTATATATGGCTAGCTATTAGTATGGCTGAGGGGGACACACCTGGCGTCGTAAAGATCTCTAGCAGTTCTTCACTTAAGTTAGATGGTTAGAGACAAGATGGTGGAAACATATTTAAAGATAACTGAGTTTATTCTGATAAAACAATGACGTAGCAGAGTATAATAAGTGAACCTGAGGTCAGTCGAGAATGAAAAACCAATCGCGTGCACATTGTTTTGTTTCTCAAGCGTTTGAGCTCCACCTTAAAGGGGAAGCTTCTCCTGATTGGCTCTTGTGAGCTGACGCTGTCAGATTATCCAATGGGTGTTTGTTGGAGAACTCCTTCCATGGTTCGATTTGGTCTCCCTGGATACTGGTTTCCATGGGTACTATCTGCTCGTATGGGCAGTGGTCGCTGTACCAGGCCTGAGCCCTTTGGTATTTGTATGAGGTAGTTGTTTCAAGGAACCCTGAGTCTGTTCTTTGTCAACCTGTCAAGCAACCTCTGGTTTCACCATGTCCATATAGGGTTATACAAAATGACTAGATAGGGGTAATAGCCTAACTGAGTTCTTAGACTTGGTGATGGCACTATATGGCATTCTAGTGATGGCCTGCAGGACAATAAATTCCATTCTAGAGACAGCCACACCTCACTGGTCAGTTAGTCATCACAGAAGTGCAGATTCATCACTGTCATGGTTGGCAGCTCACTGGTACACATCACTTCCTGTCCTCTAGTATTCTAGTACATCCCAGTGTCATATAATGGTAGAGAACACAGCGTATCTCAAACTAAGTGAGTGAAGACAGACTCCTGTATTTTTATCATTACATTTATGGTGTTCCTCTGTGGACAGCCTGATGAGAATTATATCGCCAATAAAGCATTTATTAAATACAGTTTATGTGGGTGGATGATTGGAAGTTCTGTTTTATGTTATCTACTAAGATGTGTGTGTGTGTGTGTGTGTGTGTGTGTGTGTGTGTGTGTGTGTGTGTGTGTGTGTGTATGTGTGTATGTGTGTGCGCATGTCAGTGTGTCTTCATATCTTCTTGGCAACATTAGGAGCCATTATGTTACTGAGGAACTGTAGCACTGTGCGTTGTTATGGCAATGCGGAAGACATCTAGAGGAAATCTTCTCAAGCTACCCGCCGTTGTGGCATCTCAAACGTCTAGTGTGGAATTGAAAAAGATTGATTCTAGACCAAACTTCAGTTTAGTTTGGAGAGATTTATTTCCACTTGCAGCAGAGATGGTGGTCATGAATGTTTGTTGTTTTTAATGTTTAATGTTCTTTACATGTCCGTCTGAGGGCTTTGCGTTTTGGTGCCGCTGCCTCATCCTATCTGAGACTTGGACTAGGAGTAGGAGTTAAAGAGTAATCTGAAGGTAATCTGAAAGCACAAATTTCTCATTTTTCTTCTCTTCTAGTCTTGGTAATCTCTCACCAGTTAAACTATCCAGCCAATGTAGAGAGGGCTCTGTTCACATATTCTACCAGTTAAACTCATTCATTATTAATTAACACATTCATTTGTTCAATGTCTCTCAACACGGACTGCTGGGTTGTCCGTTGGTGAAAATGCTCCCTCAAATAATGGCATAAAACACTCCCAAACGATCAACTGTTGAGGGCGTGTCTTATAAAATAAGATATTGTAAATGTAAAATGGTACTTTATTAATCCTAGATGGGAAATTCAGTTGTAGAACTAAGAGTAAAAATCCATCTAATCGTAATCGTACCATTACGATTCACGCTAAAGACGTAGAACCTGTGATAGAGGGAGGAGCCGTTCAGCCTTGAGAGAGAGGGAGAGAGAGTTTGTGGAAATGCAGATCACACGGGTTGCTAAGAAACACACCAAACCAGGAAGAGGTGATGGTCTTTGTTGGAATGTCAGGGTTTCAGTTTCACTGTAAAACGGCAAACCGCAAATCTTTGGACAAATTTAATCTCTAACCCTTCTTTCTCTTGTCAACACAATCCACAGACAATTTTGACATCTGCGGTGCTGTCATTTCCATTTTTAAATTGTAATAGATGTTTGTTATCATTAACAAGCTGGCTTGTTGGTCCAGGTACTTGTATACTTAGTTTGAGTTTGATCCGCCCTGACTCTTCATGGAAGTTGTTGAGCTGCTGGAGTTCCAGACACACTGGGTTCTTGAGTTAAACTCTCATTCTTCTAGTTGGAAACCAGCATAGAGTCACTCACTGTTGCTGCAATCTCCATGTCAGATGAAAGACGATTCCAAAGTAAAAGTCCTACCTTGAGTTTTATTCATTTATTTGTGCTTCACCTCATGCACTCTATTGTTGGGGAAAAAGAGCAATTCCCTTCTAAATCTAATAAATAATACTACTGTTGGTTTTCACTCTACTGCAGTGTATCCATAGTAGGAAAGTGTGTGAGCTAGTTCAGGTGAAGTTCATCTATAGGCCGAGCCCTTTATCAAGGATTACAGTATTCACTGGCCGTGTATTCATACTGCTAACCTGTAAGGGGCCTATGAACTACCAAACAATTCCAAACCATTAACATTCCAAACCAGTAACACTATACCAGTAACATTCCAACCCAGGAACATTCCAATCCAGTAACACTCTTTATAAGTAACACTTAATACCAGTACAACTATATGCCAGTAACATTCCGAACAACCAACATTCCAAACAAGTAACATTCCAAACCAGTAATATTACAAACAAATAATTTTCTAACATTAAATATCAGTAATATTCCAAACTTGGAAAATCCCATACCAACAGTTTCCTCTACTTCCTTAAACCCTTCAAACAGGCAGTAGCACAGTTCCAACAGGGAAAGGGAAGAACCTAAAGAACAGACACATTAGGGATTCCACCTCTAAAGAGTGGCTAGCCTCCAGCTGCTACAACCTAATCTAAAGGCAGTATAAAAGAGGAATAGCCTAATTAGCCCCCCCCCCCCCCCCCCCCCCCCCCACACAACATCTGTTCCTAACGAGTAGCGAGGGAATGGGTAAACAATGATCCAACCACTCCAACGCGGGTAATTTGGTGTACAGAAAGGAAAAGAAAAGCGGTTAGAATGGGCTGTGCTAATCTAATGGTCATAACTCAATATAGGGGAAAGAGGAAATAACATCTGAGACGAGTCCAGGGCTCTCTCTGTCTCTGTCTCTGTGTCTCTGTTTCACTCTGTCTCTCTCTCTCTGTCTGTCTCTGTGTTTCTCTGTCTCTCGCTCTGCCTCTGTCTCGCTCTCTCTGTCTCTGCGAGTCTCTCGCTCTGTTACTGTCTCTCTGTCACTGTCTCGCTCTGTCACTGTCTCGCTCTCTCTGTCTTCTCCATCTTCTGTCTCTGTTTCTGTGCCTAGCCTTATTTTTGGCTGTCATCGTGTTGAGTCAGGGAAAGAACGTCGGGAACGAACGTGACATTTGACGTGTGATCACATGATATTGGTGTGGTCATGTGGTCACTCTGCTGTGTGCTCTGATTGACAGATGTCATCACCCTCCTTTGACGACAATCCGAGCAACTTTGGATAGCCCGGGTTACGCCTTTCCCCTCACTCTCTCACTCTCATGCTCTCGCTGTCTCTCTCTTTGTTTGGTTAGACTCATCCTCCTCGGCCCTGCTCTGGTCTCATTTCCTTTATCACATTATGACCCTCCGAAACCCCCCTCCCTCCACTTGCTGTTTATGTACAGAAGCTTGAGGTCCACCACCCCCCAGCCCTGCCCTGCCCAACATTGTTCATTTGTGCAACGATGACTCACCAACCCCCCTGGTGACGTCACGCCGTCTCCGGTTGCCATGACTATGTGCCCATAGCAACCCATTGTCTAGCATAGTTGAGATGAAGATGATGAAGACGATGATGATGTTGATGTTGGTTCAAAGGAAAGGAACATGAGATTGCTGGCTAACGTCAATCACTTTTTTTTAAAGCCTGGCTCTCCCGGCAGAGCCAGGACTCTGCTGTCCATCCTCCTCTAGTACACCTGCACCCAAACACACGGCTCACTGAACTTACTGTAGTATAGATGTATACTATGCATACTATAGTAGTGAATGGAACACTTACCATATGTATATAAGCTCCATACTACTACTGCTGCTACTACTACTACTACTGCTGCTACTACTACTACTACTACTACTACTACTACTACTACTACTACTACTACTACTACTAGCACCTTTTAAAACGTGTAACATACATCTGGTTGTTATTATGGGATGTTTACTGTACACTATCTAAAGCAGGATGGGGGCAGGATAATGAAGTGGCTATGGCTGTTCGACGACCATCTAAAAGGTTCTGGGTTCAAGTCCCAATGTCTGAAGCCTACCAAGAGGCATCCTCAAGCCTGCTAACCCCTACCTGCTCCTTAGTGATATGTAGCCCTATCCAAATTCACTGTAAATCACTCTGGATTAAAGGGTCTGCTCAATTCTTAAGAAGTAAAACATAGTCAACCCAGATCACATTTAATCTAGTTTTGGAAGTGTTCCATTGTAGCGCATAATGTAATTAATGTAACAGTTTAAACTCTGTGTCAAGGGATACCTTTGTGTGTTTGTGTGTGTGTGTGTGTGTGTGTGTGTGTGTGTGTGTGTGTGTGTGTGTGTGTGTGTGTGTGTGTGTGTGTGTGTGTGTGTGTGTGTGTGTGTGTGTGTGTGTGTGTGTGTGCGGAACTCGTTAAGATAACAATGTGTTTTGCATGATGAGTGATGGAAAGCTACGTTCTTTTTTCTCTTTATCATGCATGTCCACTGTTGACTTGTCAAATACGATGACGTAATATGAAGGAGTGCATAGAAGAGGCATCTCACAGGATGTTTTGTTTTTGGAAGAGACCTCTATCCCCATTCGACCTATCGTAGCTTCAAAAACTCAAACTCTTGCATTTCCTCAATTACCTTTGAGCTAATCTCGGATCCAGCAGTCCTATGTTATAGGCCAGGGAAAGCGAATCACCCCATTGACCCATATTTGAGCTTGGTTGCCTTCAGACTTTACATATTAATTTGTAGTTTGATTTGTGAGATCTTTCGACCACCACTAAGGTCTATTAGACTGTCTTCATGTTTCTTTGTATCTCTGACATGCTGTGCATCTCTCCCCCCTCTGCCCCCAGGCTCATGTCCCAGAAGTCTGGACTGCGCCCGGACCGGGCGTCACTTCTGTCCCCCGGGGGGAACACAGTGTGGGCCCTGCCTGGGGCCCCTGGTGGAGGACCCCCATGGCCGCTGTATGGTCAGGGGACGTAAGGCACACCACTATGGTAAGCTGTGCTAGTAACTGTATTGGTCTGAATATGTCCTGGAAATTTGTCAGAAAAAGTTTTATATCTGGGGTCTAGACTTTAAAATGTCAATACATTCACAACAACAGGTGGCACCAAATATCTGTAAAACAAGTGGTCACCTTTTGACTGAAGCGAGCCGTCCCTCAATACCATAAGACGTTGATTTACAAATGTATTTAATTTCAACGTGATAGTTACATCTTAAAGATAATGAAAACGTTTTAGACAAAATACCTTGTTTTATTAAATATTATTTATAATCAAATTCAAATCAAATGATTTACTATTTATGAATATATGAATGAATCTATGTGGTCAATTAATATATTTATGAATATATTTATGAACGTATGTTGTCTATATATTAGTACATAAATGATATGTATGCAGGTCAGAGGATACTAGGCTCTGACAATCTAATGACCTATTACCAGCAAAAACACAAACACACACACACTGACCCTCTACCAACCTCTGTCATCAGCACACATACACATACACATACACACACACACACACACACACACACACACACACACACACACACACACACACACACACACACACACACACACACACACACACACACAAGTACTGTACCACATGCTCTGCAGATTATCTCAACACTCATGGCTCTCGCTCTCGTTTTCACTCTCGCTCTCCCTGCCCTCCACCCACACACTCAGAGCATCCCTGTGACTCAGTAAAGGTTTGCCCTATCCACCCCCACACACAGACACACACACATAAACACACACCATAGTCACACACTCATCCACCTACTCTAAATAATGAATATTACGTTGGCGTATGCACACACACACACACACACACGCAAACACACACGCACACACACTAACACTGCGTCACTGTGTCAGCTCTTTCTCCTTGATGACAGAGACATGTGACTAAAACTCACTCCACCCACTGGAATCATGCTCTCATTACCTCATCCTCTCATTACCTTATCCTCTAATCCTATCGTAGCCTCATGTGCACACCCTCTCATAATCTCATCCTCTCATAGCTTTGCTCATGCCATCATATCATCTTTTTCCCATTGCCCTCAACCTCTCTGCCCTCTGCATTGCACCACTCAACACGCAGCCAATCGTGGTTGATTTTAAGCGACTAGTTCCTGATGACTGCACTTGCCATCTCGAACCACTAGAGGGTAACATCGTAAACGCGGGGAGTGTTTTTTTGACGGTTAAAGCAGCTCGTTAAACTGTCTCAACTGAATGGTTGGTTGACCTGAAAATAATGTATTATCTCAATAATAACGGAGATGTCGAGATATGAATGTGCCACCCTATGAATACAAAAATGTTAATAAATCCAACTGAGGTTCAGCCATATGCCGTGCTACTTATACGAATTGTATAAGTAGCCAACAATTTCTTTTTAAATTATATTGTGATAATTTTTAGGACATATCTTCGTACATAATCAATTTGGACTGCATAAATGAGGATGTATGAATTTAACTTTCCTAATGTTAGAAACATGGACCAGCGGTTGAAGGATGTATGTGTGTAGCTATTAGTGTGTGTGTGTGTGTGTGTGTGTGTGTGTGTGTGTGTAGCTCACAGGGTGTGTGTTTGTGTATTTATCTACAGGTAAGAAGACCACATACCCTGAGCTAGATGAGGAGATAGATTTCCTGTCCACCATCGTCAGCGAACAGCGGGAAACTAAGTCCAGGAAGCCAGGTATCAATCAATCACAAGACAGCATGAAGTCAGATATTAATACAAACAAATAAATAGGATCATCTGCATTTCTTGGTATATAGATGCACTATTTGTTATGTTTTGACTACAGATGTGTTCTCGTAACATGACACAATATATACATACAGTTGTGAATATTGTTTAGTGTTGTTCACAAATCTACGTTTAGAAGTGTGTCATTCGGGTTTGTTTCACAAAATGTCTTTCACAGAAAAAACCTAAAAAAAGACAACAACAATAATTTATTTAATTATTTATTATCTCAGCGTCGACCCCGGCGCAGGAAGTGACGGCCGTCAAGGAGACACGGCCCCTGGTCATACCCAGCGCCACCTACAGGCCAGTTGCAACTGCAGCAGTGGCAGCCAATCAGAGCACAGCAGCCGCCCCCTTGGCCCCACTCCTGGCGTCTAATCACACGGCAGGTCTCTCCGGTGCTCCCGTGATCGCCCCATACCTGCCCAACAACCACGTCTTCGTCGGTACGTCGCTGTCTGCCAATATTCACTGATATTCACCGATATTCACAGCAGTTCGTCTGTGTATCTTAGCGACTCCTTTTTTTATGATGTCTGAGAATTTTGCCTTTAACTTGACTTGTTTTTAAAGTCATTTGGAACGTCACGTTCCAAATTGTTCCAATTGTTTACTCAAAGCTCACATCTCTCGGAATTTGGGAAATTCCAGCTATAAACCCCTGCTCTCTCCTTTCTGAAAGGATTTCCATTTATTTTGGCCTCTGAACCTCAAGACCGGCCCGCACGATTTGCCGCGTGGCGCTAAGCAGCACAAGCAGTCACTTATTGACAATTAGCTCTGCCGCGCCGCGTTAGTGTTTATCAATGCCATGCTATATGAGCCGCGAGCGGGTGCGCGAACCAATTGACTCCTGCTCTGTTGCCACCACAGCTCCACACAACCTGATCACTCCAGACCACTCCTCTCCCTAGCTTTCAATGCTGGTAGCTCTCTCTGAGACTTGTGGACTAGTGAGAGAGGGCCAGATCTAGGAGGTACCAGCTCTCTCTGAGACTGTAGACCAGTGAGAGAGGGCCAGATCTAGGAGGTACCAGCTCTCTCTGAGACTGTAGACCAGTGAGAGAGGGCCAGATCTAGGAGGTACCAGCTCTCTCTGAGACTATGGACTAGTGAGAGAGGGCCAGATCTAGGAGGTACCAGCTCTCTCTGAGACTGTGGACTAGTGAGAGAGGGCCAGATCTAGGAGGTGCCAGCTCTCTCTGAGACTTGTGGACTAGTGAGAGAGTGCCAGATCTAGGAGGTACCAGCTCTCTCTGAGACTGTAGACCAGTGAGAGAGGGCCAGATCTATGAGGTACCAGCTCTCTCTGAGACTGTGGACCAGGGAGAGAGGGCCAGATCTAGGAGGTTGTTTGTGTCTGTTGGTTCCCCCATCTGTCCTCTTGGTGGGTGATGTCGACCTTCTGCACAGTGCAGTTGGTCCGTCAGTCCCTCCCAGTCACCCTGGTCCTGTCTCTGTTCTCAGTGCTCAGCAGCACCTTCATCGTAGCCGGGTCCCTGGCGCTGGTGGCCGCCGGAGTCTGCTGGGTCAGGTAGGCATCGTTTGTTTGTTTATTTGTTTGTGTGTTGCTGTTCGAAGCGCTCTCTACTTTCGTTTTTGAATCGATGTACTCCATGAATGTAAATTTGTTATTATCTTACTACATACTAATGAATATGTATTTCCTATTATTATATATTATAGTGAGTTAAAAATGTAAGTAGGCCTATACTCGTATGTGTATATTTTGATGTATATTTTATGTAAATGTTCTGTGTACAATATAGATTTGTATATTTAATATGATAATACTGTATATTTTTACTACAATTGTATGTTCTAGTCTCTATTTCTGTTATTATTTTCTATCTTGAGCAGAGCAGATGTGACAATTTCCTTCAGGATTAAGAAAGTATAGTAATGTGAATCAAGGTCAATCACGGCATTCAGCGGTAGACTGCTGATAGCAGACCGTTGCTATGGATAACAGACCATTGCTATGGATAACAGACCGTTGCTATGGATAACAGACCAT
This sequence comes from Lota lota, assembly GCA_026745465.1. Taxonomy (NCBI): domain Eukaryota; kingdom Metazoa; phylum Chordata; class Actinopteri; order Gadiformes; family Lotidae; genus Lota; species Lota lota. Next base: position 9,964,379 of record JACYXH010000479.1, on the reverse strand, counting down.
TGCTATGGATACTATCAATAGCAATGGATACTACTTCTAAGCGATAAACAATGTTTAAGTAAATCATTTTTTACTAGGAAGTAGCCATAAGTAGCTGTGTAATCTGTGGGTCTCCGCTTCGTGACGGGGTCCTGCATCACCATGCTGGGGCTTATTTTGCGATATTGACCGGCTCACTGTACAATATCCTGACATATTGTACTGTAACATTGAGTTGGTGCGCATGCCTATGCCTACGAGGATGTTACCAATGTAAGAATGTGTTTCCCTTGGAAAACCCTTCGGAAATGAGGGACGAGACACCAATGTTGTGTGTGTGTGTGTGTGTGTGTGTGTGTGTGTGTGTGTGTGTGTGTGTGTGTGTGTGTGTGTGTGTGTGTGTGTGTGTGTGTGTGTGTGTGTGTGTGTGTGTGTGTGTGTGTGTGTGTGTGTGTGTGTGTGTGTGTGTTTCAGGTTAAAGAAGGGTGTAGGTCTGTCCCAGAAGGTGGAGTACCCAGCCTACGGACCGATGAGAGGTCACTCCTACGACAGCTCTGTGGTGAGCACCATACGCCTGCTTTATAGATACACGTAACAGACTTGATGAAAAGAGTAGGTTGTTAAATGATAGACTACAGTCAGTTACTTTCACAAAGCAAATTGTATTTTTTGTGTCTGCAAATGCCGCAAATCACTCATGGATGTGTAATAAGTTATCGCTTGGCTTGGAGCTAAGGAGCTAACATGGCTTGCTGTCTCGGAAACAGTCTACAAAGTTTATGTTTCCATGACAACTAGCCACGGTAGCTCCTTAGCACCTAGCTGAACATCCTAGTGATAACCTCTTATTATACAGCCGTGAGTGATACGTGGTGTATGCAGACACAACATTACAGTTTTGTTGTGTGAAAGTAACTGACTGTAAAGTCTATCATTTATATGCAGCCTACCCTTTTTTCCAAAATGAAATGCTCGTTTTACAGTTGTCACCTTCAGTTCCGCCTGTGATTGGGTTGCTGGTATAAACCTCTGACATTAAGAAGAAATGTTCAACCTGAAGCGCCCGGCCACATACTTGTGGAAAACTATTGGAAAATCGTATCAAAAAACCTTTGGGTATATTGGGTTTCCTTTTATGACATTTTTTATTCATTTTACTCCCCAGCCGGGGGACAAGAAGCTGGCCCACAGTGCCCAGATGTACCACTACCAGCACCAGAGACAACAGATGCTGTCCCTAGAGAAGTGAGTACCAGCTTGGTGTTGTTGGATTAGCATCAATACTAAGGGTCAGGTATTACAGTATACCTGACCAGTGTGAATGTATAGCATTGATATATAATATTACTTATTTTTTCTTAGTTAATTACATTATTCTCTCTCTCTCTCTCTCTCTCTCTCTCTCTCTCTCTCTCTCTCTCTCTCTCTCTCTCTCTCTCTCTCTCTCTCTCTCTCTCTCTCTCTCTCTCTCTCTCTCTCTCTCTCTCTCTCTCTCTCTCTCTCTCTCTCTCTCTCTCTCTCTCTCTCTCTCTCTCTCTCTCTCTCTCTCTCTCTCTCTCTCTCTCTCTCTCTCTCTCTCTCTCTAGACATCGAGGAGAGCCAAAGATACCCGACTACGCAGCGACGTCCGACGAGGAGACAGAAGACGGAGACTTCACTGTCTACGAGTGTCCTGGTTTGGCTCCAGTGAGTTAACAATGATTACAACTGTGCATGCTTGTGTCATACAAGAACAAATCAGTTTTGGTAGTCACAACAACTTGTCTGTATTCCTTTGTTTGCACACCTAAGAGTAAAGTAGCACTTTTTGTGTTGTTGTTTTCACGCCAAAACAGTGGTTGAATTATTTCTAACCGATCGATTAAACTAAATGGAAGTGCATACAAAACTATGGCATTCCAGAACGGTGGTCACAGAAAACGACAGTAAAAGTTGACTAAAAGAACTAAATTTCCCTATGTTTCTCTTCTATCTCCAGACAGGGGAGATGGAGGTGAAGAACCCGCTGTTTGATGACTCCACCCTCTACCTGCAGAGGTTCCCCCAGTAGCCTGGACACACACACACACGCAGACAGATACACACACACACACACACAATCAGGTGCACGTGAATCTTGGGGTGATGTACATAATGCAGGAATGTGAAGAGGCAGTGTGTGATGGAAAGAGGAGAGAAAGGAAACAGGAAGTAGATGAGTGAGATGGTTTAAGTGTCCTGCAGAAGAGACATGAGTCTGGTTGCCTCTGACTTTCCATCTGTCCCTCCACCTCTCAAACGACCAACCCGGCCTATCAGTGGTTCCCTACCTCTCTTCTCTGTGTCCACTGCTTCTGCCGTGTGCTATTCTTTATTTCATATTGCTCTTTATTTCCTTCTACGATTCATTCTGACAAATATTACTATCCTAGTAATTTAGCAGGCGCTTTTATCTTGAGCGGCTTAAAATTAATTCAGTTATTGGCCATTATGGAGCAGGGAGAGCATTCTTGGGCGTCATAGCTCAAGGATGCCTACAGGTTACGCTGCGGACATCAGGGTTTGAACCCAGTACCTTTCGTCTGGCAGTGGAACACCCTAGCCACTATCCTACAAAACACTCCTTACCGTATAGTCACACGTTTTTATTCATTTTTGAGACTTTATTATTGCTTTAAGGTAGCAGAGATGTTTTTATTAGCAAAAGTATTATCAGGGAGTCGCAACAAGACGCTGAACTCTGGGACAGAATGGGCTTTCATTTTCAGTTTTATTCTCCGCTTGGACCCTCAATCCAAGATTGCGTGTGCTTTCATCTGCAGACACATTCACTCACTGAGATTAGAGACGTTTGTGGGTCAAATCCTTCTAGTCGCAATCCTTTTTTAATTATCCAATGCGCCTTTGGTTCATGTTTTGAACATTGAATGTAAATGTAACACGGCAACACACCCCAGCATTGTAACCGTACGTTGCAATCGTAAATTTTAGTCGTACGTTTTCTGACACCGTATCGTCCTTTGCTCTTGTTCCTCTATGCATGATTTTGATTAAGCTGTGCTATGGCAAAAAATAAAAGTAAACATGAATAAATATGCATTTCCTGTACAGTTCTCGGCAAGTTTACTGTGTGAACATGCTCACTATAAAACTCAATATAACTTGAATGATTTCAGAGTCCTTTTGAAACAGTTCTACCTAGCGCTCTGACCCGGTGCTGATCCGACCCGCCGCTCTCTCTCCTAGTGTGTGTTCCTCTGTATACCGCTGCTAATGTGGAAGAGAATGATGTGTTGCTGGTCTAACTGTACTACACACCTTCCTCGTTTAGATGTTTATTAATTTGAGAGCCCGAACAACTACTGAACTGTTCAACTTTGTTTTCCTTTTCGTGTTGTTCCTGTTGAATACACGGGGTTCCCATACAAACCAGCGTCGGCTAGGCTTTACTTTGTTTCTTATGTGCTCATGCACAATCTACTACCAATCTGACTGTAGCAATGTCCATGCTACACGCCACTTAGGTGGCTTTTCTGGGCTCCTCCATAACCAAGGACACAGGGTGGTGATGTTGGAAATCGGTTTATTGTATGGTTTGCAGACAATGATACACTATATTGCGAAAAGTATTGGGACACCCCTCCGAATCATTGAATTCAGATGTTCCAAACACTTCCTGAAGGCTGCTGAAACCAGCCATCATCCAAACACACTCCACACCATATCATAATACGTTGGTTGAATTAACTGCAAATGTAGAATGACATCCAAATGTGTGATGGTTAGATCAATTTACCAGCTGGTACAGTCCACCGGGTAGGCTTATCTATCCCTCATACATCTGGGTGGACACACCCACTTGTGAGGTGACGAGTGGATAGATTTTGAAATAGCTTGTATGGCTGAGAAACATTACATCTGGTTTTGAAGGCCCTTAAATGTTACGCCAACCTAAACGAATCTATATTATGTTATCTGGAGCGAATTTAACTTGTGAATATCTGCTATGGCTGGTGTATGGGAACCTTGTGTTGTTTTAGAAAATGGCCTATTGTGGTTGACTCTCAGGAAAGCCACTTCCTGTGACTACTTAAAAACTTGTGACACTCGACAGTTGTGATACCCGACCACATTTTGTGAGTTTGCGGCCATCTTAACATTAAGAAACCATTTTACTTGCACCAATAACCACCAAGATCATTCTAAAGTAAACAAAACACCAGCTCCAATTTAATCATCAGCAAGAAAAAGTAATGTATTCATTTTTGATTCATGGATTTTAATTTATATGGCAGCCAACTCACAGAGGTGAAATCTGGTAGCTACTGTTATACTACTATTTAAAACTACTGTACTCTCACTGTATCACATTAGTTCCTTCACACTGAAGATGGCCATTCTACTGGTTAAAACTACAGTTCTGCGGTACTACTGGTCCAAACTACAGTTATATGGTTAAAACTGGTTATACTGGTTACAACTACAGTACTACTGGTAATAACTACTGCTGATTGGCACTATCTTTCTCCTGGTTGGAACTACAGTTTTAGGAAGAACTACAATGCTTTCAGTTAAAACTAGTTTTGCTGGTTAAAGCTACAGTATTCATGGTTGAAACTATAGATTTTACAGCTTAATGTTGGAGGAGATTTTTAAACAAATTTTTACGGTACTGTTTGAAAATGGTTGAGCCTATGGAACAAAGAAATATGTTTTGGTACCAATGGTTTAATCACACTTTTGTGTTTTATTCATTGCATTCTCTAAACCTCTGCTCTTTCCTTCTCTTCCGATAAGTCATTTCAAATCCGAAAACTGGCGTACTTTTGGCTCTATCTTTCTGTGTGTCTTGTTGAAGAAAGCTTTATGTCGGCTAGATACCCTTGTTGCATACTCATGTCTGTACAAGGGATGTACCACTCGTTAGATTGTTTGGCATGCATGTGGATATGCTGGCGCTGGGGAAAAAGTGAAATAAATCAATATTTATATTATCTGAACTGAAACCTTGTCCGTTGTGTCCATCTGTTCACCAATATAATGGATTTCATTGTTTTCCCGTCTGGGATCAATAATATATGACTTTATCTTATCGAAGCAATACTTAAGTATTAGGCCTAGTAGGTAGCCTAGTACCCAGTAATGTTTTACCCAGTAAAACAGTAACGCTGTTTTTCCACAAGCAGTTTTAGGACATTTTAAGGGTTGGGGATTCATAGACCGTATAGGGCTTGTACATTGTTACGTCACATTGCAACGACCGCCTCCATTCCAGAAGTATAGGAGTATAGGAATGTTATTGGTAGTAATTGTATTTTGGTCATTGTTTAGTAATTAATCAAGCAATTATTTGTCATAATGGGGAGACATTGTTGTGTTTGAAACTGCCACAGTGTTTCTCATGCGAGACGTGGCAAAACAAGTATTAGGTTATTCAGGATTTTACATTACTACAACTCTCGAGTCATCACAAAATGGCGGAGTATCTGCAACAATAAATCCCACGATGCATTCTAATGTACAAGCCCTATACAATAGTATATTGTTTAGTCAGTGGGCTGGTATAATTTCTGATAGTTTGACTCGATCCTCAAGTAGAAGAAAGGTTGACCTCTTGCGACAATATGTTTTCATGAGAGCAACGGCAAGGACCAGATAACCTGTTGTTAATTCACTGTAGTGTAACTTTCAACTGAAAATGTGTGCGCTGTCACGTGTACAATCAGTCTAGAGCCAATCAGATTCAATCACCTAATGACAAGTAGGGAATCTCACGATATGATTGGCCATTTGGCCCTATGTAGGCCTATTTGTAACTTTTGCGAAGGATAATTTTGCCCGCTAACTCTATTACTGGTATGTAGACCTACTGGATTGTCCTGATATGGTGAGAACACAGAAAGTCGTCAGAAAGCCAACCTGTCAATAAAAAAATCTTGTTATTAATGTTATTTTGTCCAAGGCCTGCTTGGAAAGAAAATATGATTAGAATAAACTCTGAGAACTGTCAGTCAAGTAACTTTAATGTTTTCTCAGCAACAACTGCCCAGTAACAAAATATGTGCATAATTTCCTGGTCCTAAAATAATCAAAAAGGCGGTTCTGTTTTGCCTTTTGGAAAGGGGAAGTGAAGAAAGCTCAAATGCTTTTAGGGACGGATGCTGAGCAGTCTGGTTTTGTTGGATTTTGCAACGTGCAAATCTCTTCATCTCATTTGATCATGCAACTACCTCTCAAGTGCAAACAGGCAATGCGTGGTTATTAACAGAAAAACCTCAAGCATGACCTGAAAGTGTTATCTAATTATGTTCCCACTGCATTACAACCCAAGGCACAACCACTAGTATTTTTCGTATAACACAAATGATTCGTTTTTGTATTTTTCTCGCTCTGGGTCGAATGAGCCACCGGTGGCTCTAACCAACGTGTTCTCAGAAACAAGAGCCAAGCGAAGGTCGTATTCCCCTAGCGGCTTACCCAGGCGTCCAGGTCATGGTACACCTTGTGCAAGGGCAGTCTTGGGTAGCGCACGCAGATCTGGCACAGCCGCTCCCGCCAGTCTACGTATGTTTTGACCTCGTGCGTCTGCCGCCAGCGGAAGTACTTCCCGTACGCCTCGCCGTCGGACGCCACGCTCCGCAGGTGGTCCGCCAGCGCCTCCACGCTGCCAAAGTCCTCCACGTGGATGAAGGAGCCACGCGGGGCCAGGGCCTCGTACGTGGCCCTGCTGGGGCCCAACACCACGGGAACCGCCCCGGCCCCCAACCCGTTCCTCCACAGCTTCTCGCTGATGTAGTCGGTGGCGTTGGAGTTCTCCAGAGCCAGGTAGAAGTAGCAGCGGCCGATGGTGGGCAGCAGCTGCTCCTCTGCCAGGGGCCTCCGGACCCACAGGCCGTACACCTCCACGGAGACGCATCGCTTCAGACGCTGGTAGACGTCTGCCCTGACTTGGGTGGGCTTGTACCGGCTGACCACCCAGCTGACCAGGCAGGAGCGGTTCCGGGCGGGGGGCGCGTCGTCCCGGTGACCCTCCGCCCGGGGCACGGTCCTGCCGTAGGGGATGGGAACGTCCGCGTCCCGCCGGTAGCTCACGGTGAGGTTGAAGAAGCCGTTGTACGGAGTGAGGTCTCCGTTGTTGACGGGAGGTTCCAACGACATCCAGGCCCACCGCTGTGAGGGCGGGCGGGGGAGGTGCAGGGGCAGGGAGGAGGAGGAGGAGGAAGAGGAGGGGAGTCCCCAGCGGAGCTCATGATGGTGGAAGACCACGACGTCGGCGGTGGAGAAGGTGGAGCGGTTGTCGCTGAGGAAGCAGCCGGTGATGTTGTACATCTTGCGGCAGGGATCGCCGTCCAGGGAGTAGGAGCGTCCGAAGGGCCAGGTCCAGAGCAGAATGCTGAGGTTCAGGGGTCTCGGTGGTGGAGGTCTGGCGGGCTGCAGAGAGGGGGAACTGGGGGCGAAGAGGCCCCAGTGGAGCAGGTAGGTGGAGAGGCTGAGCAGGGAGAAGAGGGTAAGCAGCTTGGAGACGGAGGTGTGCATTTGGAAGGGGTTTGAGGGCCGCTGGTCCAGAGATACAGGGGAGAGGTGAGGAGTTTAAAGCCTGCAGGGAAATTCAGGCTTCATTAGAGAGAATTTTAGACTTTTCTCATCACTGCAGCAAATGAGGATGTGAAAAATACGCCCTTGAAGTGTTAGAGCAACAAAGGATTGCAATTGGTGTGCAACTAAAGATGAATTAGCACTTTTTTAGAAGAAGCTATAATAGTATAATATAACAGTTCAAGATGAATTGGAAATGGATGTCTTCCTTGAGTTATTCTAACTTGCAAACTGCATTTGCAGCCAATGATGCATGAGCAAAAGATTAAAAGAGACTGAGATGGAGGATTTATATGATAATTTATATACATAATGAGCATCAATATAACATAACCATTTTCTATTTAATACAGATGTTACGTCTTAACACAGTAATACCATATAAATTGGTCATCCCTGTCTTGGTTCATAGTTTTAATAATGCATTTAGTACACAAAATATAACTGTACAAATGGATCAGTATCAGCCAATGTTTTTTTTATGTCTTTAAATTGTTATTCATCATTAATATTATTAGTAGTTGCTATCAGGCAGATGTAAAAATGTATCCTTGACAAATGAGATTCGACTCGCAGAAACTACGTGCCTTGCAAACGAGATGATCCATCAATTTTATGAACAAATATTAGGGATTCATCTTCATCCCTTGTTACAAGTTCAGGTCTTAAAAACCTCCAATCTTACCTCTGTCCACAGGTGGTTAATCTGGCTAGATCCACCGCGTAGCTCTGAGAACCTGTTTGGAGAAGGTTTCCATCTCTCTCTCTCTCTCTCTCTCTCTCTCTCTCTCTCTCTCTCTCTCTCTCTCTCTCTCTCTCTCTCTCTCTCTCTCTCTCTCTCTCTCTCTCTCTCTCTCTCTCTCTCTCTGTCCTTTTGTGTGTGTGTCTCTCTCTCTCTCTCACTGCCTCTATCTCTTACTTTCTTTCTTTTTTTCTTTCTAAGTTGAGGCAAGAGAAAATTGCCATACACTATGAAATATGAAATTTGCCACACACTGCCCCACCCATTTTGCCCATATGCCCTTCTGGTTTATGACACGCTACACCTAAGCCCACGCACACACGCACAATCACACACACACACACACACACACACACACACACACACACACACACACACACACACACACACACACACACACACACACACATATACACACACATACACACACACACACACACACACACACACACACACACACACACACACACTGCCACACTGCCACACTTCTACCTGTAGGTGTGACAGTATAACATATTGGTTTAGAGGAGGAGGACTGTTTTAGTTCCAGTGTGAACGTTTATAAACCACTCTTTTTTTTTTTGTAAACCACCCGCTGGTCTTCCTTCCTGTTTCGATGGCAGAGGAAGCCCCGGCCCTGCCCAAGCGATGCCTACTAAAAACAACCACCCACGTCAACGGCTTGCTGTAAATCTCTTCTCTTTTGCTTGCTTTGTTGACGCAGAGTTCCGGCCTGGTAACGCTTGATTTGCTGCCGCGCATCAAGAGGTTTCCAATAAATGCGAAAGTTTACATTAAAGAAATGTAGTTGTCTAACCAGCAATAGTCTTCTTTTTTTCTTTTTTTCTTGTTTTCTTCTTTTATTTTTACCAAAAAAACCACAAAAATAATTGTATATTGCATAGAATTGTATATATATTTCTTATTTTCGCTGAACATTCAACACTGTGTTATTATTAATAATAATAATACTTATGTTACTAACAGCAATTATAGAAACATGTTTCTAGTCCAAACAGAAAGTGCGTAGTTTGAGGTTTTTAATTGTTACCAATCTAATTTCAGCAGGCAGAGCAGTATGCCCCAGGTCCACTAGGTGGAAGCAGTAGCTTTCTCTCAATACACTTCATGTTGCCTGTATTTATGCAGTTCACTTTGGAATACATAGGCTATTGAGTTCATCGGTTTTGCAGTAAATTGGCCGTTGTAGGTCGTCGTAGGTGTTGTCATAGGCCTGGACTGCGGTTTATCAAAGTAGGCTACATGATTGTATTATATAGATGATCAGATAAATTGTCCAGTGTCATGTTATTTTTTTAATTTATTTTCATCTTCCCCACGACCAAATACAATGTCTGTTGTTCTCTTAATACAATTTCTCTTTTAAATAAATCCCAAGTTTTGGTGCCTTAAAATGCATTTTAAAGCATTTTGGGATTTCTATATTCTATATATTCTATATTTACTACCCCATTTACTACCGCTATATTATACTTTAATAAACCAAAGACAAGCTTGTAGCAGCTGGGAGGTAAATAATTGGGTCTCCGCCCACATTTCAAGCCCGACACTTGACATTCTCCTCCACGCCACCGTGGGCTTCAGTCCCACCCCGTCCTGCGTGGACTTGAACTGCTCTTGAGGATTACGGCTCGGTTCATCTCCGTGCAGGATGACAGAGCACACGCACCGTGCGGACAGCTGGCGGCAGGGCTTGGCATTGAACCGGCGACGCTACCGCAAGTCAGTCGCAAAAAACACTCGTCATCCCATCCCCGAGTCCTGAATCCAGCAGAACAACAACAATAAAAAAAATAAAAAAACTGAGACCTGCGAGACGGTCAACTCGAGTGGGCGTGAGCTGCGGTTTTATCACCAACGTGACGCCGGGATGCCACCGAAGAGGATTTCTTATATTTTATTTCAACTCAGGCGCAGGCCGTCGGTATCGTATCCATAAATCGGACGCCGAGACACCGAGTCACGAACATGGGGTTCCTCCACCAGCTCCATCTCCTCCTCTGGAAGAACATCTCCTTGAAACGGAGAGGTCCGGTAGGTGAAGACCCCATTAAATGTCCCGTGTGAATTTAGGGGGAAAGGGGGGATAGGTGTGTGTGTGTGTGTTTTTTGGGGATGACTTCTCCCATGGTCGGGAATGACAACAGCGCACCAGCTGGCCGACGGGCGTGTTTTATTTTTATTTATTTGAAAAGGTCCGTCTAACATTTGGGACTGCTGCATTGCCTACAGGTAGCAGTGCGTTATTTCACCAATGCACGTCTACTTAAAAAAAAAAAAAGCACATGCTGCCCTGTTTAATTTAGATGACAGAGCTCAAATGACGTCCACAAATTGTGATTTTTAAGACGCTGGCGGGACGCGGCTTTGTGCGCGCACCTCGTCTAACAGGTTGCTGGTGTCTGATCAGCAATTTCTGCAGACTAACCATCCCGTGCTAAGGTAATCTTAATCTACCTATCTTGCACGAAGATGAGCTCATAAATTGGCAAGCTGTGGATGTCGCACAAATCCGTTGTGTGCTGCACCCACAAGTGTCGGAGCTGATTCATTGTGCTATCAATATACCATTTTGGGGGCTGATACTCAATATAAAGAACACAAACGACTTGAGAGGATTTCTGGAAGTCCAAAAAAAAATTAGGTCTACTCACTTCATGGTCAGGGGTGGTAAACGAAAATCGGAGATATTCTGACTTATATTTTATAATATCTTCAACATTGCCAGACCAAGGAACCACAATAGGTGCACTGGTGACAATAACCCCAACAGGTGTAAGATTAATTCATTTTCTTAGTGACATATTTTGTCTTACTAACTTACCTTCATTGACACCAAGGCCTGTGGGAGTTAAAGGTCTAGTCCCCGATGGAGAGAAGCCAGAACCATACTTTATTTTATCTTACCATAATATGCATGAATGTCATATTTTATCCCCTCCAATACATCACAACTCAGTTTTAACACTACATTATCCATGCTCATTACTGATAATTATGGTATCAGCAGTGTTTTGGTATTGGAAATATATTTGCATATTTGTGGTAGGAGAAGTTGTCATTGCCTACTCTCAAAAGTAAAACATAGAAAACGGTACTTTGGTAAAAGTACATTCACAACATATTCTACTGAACTCTGTTAAGAATGTACTTTCAGTTGTTAAGTAAAAAAGTAAATTTGCTTTGCAATGTAGTGTAGCATCTAAATATTTTCTCATGTACTTTCCATCCCAGAAGGTTGGTTCAATACCATCTTAATGAACAGGTACATGGAACTGAACCCTCTTCTCAGCAGTAGTGCATGTGGTCTTCCAGCATCCCAGCGAAGAGTCCCAACAAAGAGTCAAACGTAGAGTCTGAACAAAGAGTTTGGACGTAGAGTCCCGACCTAGACGTAGTGTCCGGACCTAGAGTCCAGACGTTGAGTCCAGACTTATAGCAGCAATGTAGAGTCCAAACGACGTCGAGTCCCAGCGACGTAGAGACCCAACAACATAGAGTCCCAGCGACCGAGAGTCCCAGTGACGTAGAGTCCCAGCGACATAGAGACCCAGTGACCAAGAGTCCCAGTGACGTAGAGTCCCAGTGACTTAGAGTCCCAGCGACGTAGAGACCCAACAACATAGAGACCCAGCGACCGAGAGTCCCAGTGACGTAGAGTCCCAGTGACTTAGAGTCCCAGCGACGTAGAGACCCAACAACATAGAGTCCCAGCGACCGAGAGTCCCAGTGACGTAGAGTCCCAGCGACGTACAGACTCAACAACGTAGAGTCCCCGCAACGTAGAGACTCAATGACGTAGAGTCCCAATGAAATCGAACAAGTCTGTATATTTCTAAACTGAAACCTGTTAAATATTAATCTTCCAGATGGTACTAGCACACCTGCCCCACACACACACACACACACACACACACACACACACACACACACACACACACACACACACACTTACTAATCAAAAACCTAAGAACAGACGGTCTGTGTTTCCGAGGATATTGGATCGGAAACAACGTTTTCCTACATATCATGAACTTAAATGTCATCTTCTCATTTGACAAACTTTGACGTTGTTCATTGGGGACACATTTGCCATGTTTTATTGTCTAAGCGCAGAAGGGGCTAGCCTAGCTGAGTATGAGTTGGTTAGCATAGCTTTTTACATTTTGTTGCTCTTAGCTTGTGTGCATCGCGTGATACCATAGCTGTTAACCCAGCTAGTAGAAATCTAGTTTTAATGCCACTGACTAACTGTTTTATGTATTTTAAGATTAAATGGAGTGATTGGCTGTAGGGTATGTTCTCTTGTGTGTGTGCGACATCCATGGGTATTTTTAACCTGTGTACTTTTTTCTTCAAGGTCCAGTATAAGTGCTAGGGTGGCTGGTATTAATAGCAACAGTCTGTATTCAGGTCCATCTCTACTCAGCCCTGGCTCACCTAAAACCTGCTGCCTCGAGAGTGTGTGTGTGTGTGTGTGTGTGGGAGGGGGGGGGGGGGGGGGATAAACTGCTGAGTCAGTCATGGGTCTGTGCCTGCATCAGCACCAATCAGCCCCCACCTTGGATGCAGATGAAGATGTTTGAGTGAGAATCTGATCTTACTTATCTGATGAATTTATTATTGTTATAGACATTGTTGAGCAAGATGTCTAAGCCTTACCTGTTTTTGAATTCACAGTAAGTCGCTTTGGATAACAGCAGTAAATATAAATAGTAAATGCCAACATTGTAAATAGTATTACTCTTATTCAAAATGCTTTATTTGGTTTTATTGAGCTCTATGCAGGCTTGTTGTTTAGTCAGATACATTTGAATCTCTGTGGGATGATAATTAATTTAACAGGTACGCCTTTGTTTCATACTTACTGGAAGGAGGAGACAGATATGGAAAGATGGAGGGAGGGAGGGAGGGAGTGAAAGTAGAAAGAATTCTGTTTTGCATGTGTGGTTAAACTCAGACACTGTTCTTTGCATACCAAGCAAACTGTTGAGTTCATGTTAATGATTATGTAATCAAGATCATGATGTCATGCAGTAGCCTTGTTTGGCTCACTCCTCTGTCCACTCCCCCCTCAGCTCCGCTCACTTGATTCCTGCCCCCCTCACCTGATGCCTGCTCTATTTTAACAGGCATAAAAGTCTTGTCGTTTGCTGACCTGTTTCGTAACCTAAGTGACTCCATATGGTCTCTCAAATCGCCATTGAAACGGTTACGTTCTGAATAATAATCAGCCAACCAATCCACTGCCATTCGTCACAGTGGTGACGGATATGTCACTGTTTATGTGGGTCGGTAGATGCTATTTATGCCATCATGTTTTAGTTTTAACTTTTAGTTTTAAATGTATTGTTCTTGTTGTGTGGTTTCCCTTGTTTGTTTTTCACTTTGTATTGCTGTTTTGCACCAAAAGTGCAGTATAAATAACATTGTATTGATTGATCGATAACTAAACAGTCCCATCACTTTTCACTCTTTTTATAGGTTTAAATCCCAAACCGCACAAGGCAGCGTTAGCCTACATATCCTGCCGTGTTTGGCTGCTAGCTCCTTAAGGAAGTGAACTGTCCCAATGTCACATGACACTAGCTCCGCAACGGCTACAGAGCAGAGCGGCTAACATCTGCTCGTCTAACCCAGATAGCTGTTACCTTCAGCCAGGCCTTGCCATTGGCTTACACTGGAAAAAACCACTCCCTGGTATCTATGACCACGAGGGCTAGAGGAGGAGAGAGTTGAAGAGAGAGAGTGGGTGAGGGAGAACTGAGAGGGTGGGCAAGGAGATGGGAGGAAAGAGGACATGGAGGGCAAAGGCAGGAAAGGCAAATTTAACACGAGGGTCAAGAGGCAATTTTTTTTATCAGTGAGAAATGGGATGAATTAAAGATTTTCAGGAAAATTTGACAGGAGTAGAGAGGGAGACAGAAATTGGTAGGTGGAAGGGGAGTCTGTAGAATAGAAATGAGTAAGCAGCAGGGTTAAATGAAATAAAATGAATGCGTCATGGAAATTTGTAAGGAGAAGGGTGCAAAGGAATGGCTAGCAGAGAGGAGTAGCGGTCAGCATACTTCAAAAGAAGTCGAATTTACTTTGGCTGGCCGAGACAGAAGCAGTCCTTTGCATACAAACTTGTTTTATACTCAATGCGGTTTCGTTTGGTCACTGAACGTTCCATTAGTTAAGATCAGTGGGGTCTCCATGGACTAGGGGAAATCAGATTAAAATAAATCACGCCTGCCTTGTTTTTCTGACTAATCCCACACAGAATGTTCGCATTGCCATAATCTGTGGAGATTTCGGCAAATTACAAAATCTTGGTGGTGCAAGAAGTGCTGAAAAAGAGGTTTGGCGAGGTATGCGTTGTTTGTTTCCCCCCTTTATGTATTCTGAGCGCTTAGTCTGACAAAGCAGAGGAGACAGGGACAGCGAGTATAGTCTGAGAAGAATGAACCAGCACACACCAGGAGAGTGAAAACATCTTGAACAGAGGTTTAACTGACGGCTGAATGAATTATAAACGTCACATGTGATGTCTAATAGAGTAGCCTAGCCAGTAGCGAGCTGTAAGCACTAAAACAGGGTGTTTGACAGCAGACACGGGCTGGGCATTTTGCATACGGATGTTGAAACCGGAGCCAGTAGATGTTCAGCGATGTCGAGCTGTAAGTCCTCTCTGTAGGGCAGTGCTGAGCTTTACTAACCTTGAGCTAACAAACAGCTAATTCACAATGTTGTGCAGGTTTAGGGTGACCCTGTTAGCACATAAGCTAATCACTGCTACAACATTAAGCAGAGAACAAAGGAGTAGTTTGTTGTCAATATCAGAAGGGATAGTCTAGGATGGGTTATTAGTAATTGAAGGTGCAATACACCATGGGTGGGGTAAAAATGTATTCATGTGACTATCGGGATTCTTTGCTTCCGCAACACTTTTGAGTCAGGTAGACAATTTTCTTTATTTTTAACCCAGAAATGTAAACGTTATAGTTGAAACATTAATGGTACCGTCGTACAGCGGGCGTTAAAGTGTATTTGCCGATAGTTGATTTGCATCAACTACGTTCTGTTCTGTCCGGCCACATTCATATAAACATCAATGGGGGACATCGACGGACCTGTAGAACCTTAACCCAAGCGTTATATCCATACGTTAAACCACGCAAAAGATCCATGCACACAAAAACTAAATTATATCGTCTCCCAGTTTTTAACAGAACCGCAATATAAATAGAATCGTATTGTCACTCAATAATCGTTGTAATATCGTATCGTGAGGTCCCTGCCGATACTCGTCTCTACACTAAAATATGTTTTATTAACCAGCCAGTGCCAATATAATGTTGTTTAGCCAATCAGCAAGGGGTTTTGTCATAGGGGTAATGTGCCTTTTGGTCCAACTGAGGTTAAGCCACACGTTGAAGTTAAATGGAAATATTTATTACACAAACTATAGGAGAACAAACAAGAACACGGACAGGAACTAACATAACACATAAATGTCAAGCATGACCTACATCAATTATCGCTATCGCAACCGTCTCTAGCCGTCTCTCCCCTACCA
The DNA here is from genome assembly GCA_026745465.1 of Lota lota. Taxonomy (NCBI): domain Eukaryota; kingdom Metazoa; phylum Chordata; class Actinopteri; order Gadiformes; family Lotidae; genus Lota; species Lota lota. The sequence goes on along the minus strand of JACYXH010000479.1, from coordinate 9,948,501 downwards.
ATGAAGCCATCCAGGCTTAAATGGTAGTAGCAGTTGGTTAGCTCCACCTCTAAGCTAAACCAAGTCATTATAAATCAATTAAACCCTCTGTCAATTTTAACCAGCCATAACACAAAACAAAAGTATATTAATATCCCATAGCATAATACAAACACAGCACAACGTTATCCATATATTTTACACACACTTATAATAGGTATTTTAAGAATACCTTAAAATACCCCTCACCATTTACCACGATGGCCTGACCCAGCGCGATCCCGTGACATAAATTGCGGAAGTGAATGCAAACTTGCCCTTAATGCAGGAGAACTGTGGTGAGTATGATTGACGTGTTTTTACAGATGGATTGGACAGGAAATACAGAAACAAAATATAACATGCGCAAATGTCCATATGGTGTTAAAAATAGTCTGTCTGCTTCCATGCCGTGGCGCTTCGTAGCGCTGTACCATTGGTACAACCGATACCATGTGACGATCACTTCGTCACAGGTTTATAGAATGATTCCAAATGGTTTGCATGGTGTTGCATCCTCAGCAACATCCTATAAATCAATTAATTTACATTACTCTATCAGAACCAACATGGCTGCCCCTGGAGTCAACGTAACTCTTTGGGACAAGCGACAGCAAGAGGCAGCAGTTTGGGCTGCCAGAAGCTGCTTTACATTGATTGAATGGGACCTTAATAGGTCTAAGCAGCTGGTCTACGTCTTTCGATCCGTCCTGCTTATGACTTGAGAAGAAACATTCGTCATCCGTGTTACATTGTGAGGAAAACAAAATGTTGGCCCTTCATTCCCTCTGAATCTGTTTTCCCTTTGTGTTCCAATTTTTACATTTTCATTTTTAAAACACCTGTATTTACACTTGAAGTAACCCCTTTCCAAAATCACTTGAATACACCATTGGGGATTCAGCCATAACATTTTAAATGTTAATCAATAATGTATTCATGATTATGAATTATATCAAAAACAAGTTTAAAAGGTACAAATCATAATGTTTCAGGTTAGCTTCGCGTGCACAGTGAACTACACTGTAACTTTAAACTGGCTGAAAACCCTTTTTTGGCAGTAAATATGACAGACTTCTGCACCTACACATACACTATATTGCCAAACGTATTGGGACACCCCTCCGAATCATTGAATTCAGGTGTTCCAAACACTTCCATGGCCACAGGTGTATAAAATCAAGCACCTAGGCATGCGGACTGCTTCTACAAACATTTGTGGAAGAATGGGTCGCTCTCAGGAGCTCAGTGAATTCAAGCGTGGTACCATGATAGGTTGCCACCTGTGCAATAAATCCATTCGTGAAACTTTCTCACTACTAAATATTCCACGGTCAACTGTTAGTGGTATTATAACAAAGTGGAAGCAATTGGGAACAACAGAAACACAGCCATGAAGTGGTAGGCCATGTAAAATCACAGAGCAGGGTCAACGCATGCTGAGGCACACAGTGCGTAGAAGACGCCAACTTTCTGCAGGGTCGATAGCTACAGACCCCTAAACTTCGTGTGGCCTTCAGATTAGCTCAAGAACAGTCGTAGACAGCTTCATGGAATGGGTTTCCATGGCTGAGCAGCTGCATCCAAGCCTTACATCACCAAGTGCAATGCAAAGCGTTGGATGCAGTGGTGTAAAGCACACCGCCACTGGACACTAGAGCAGTGGAGACGTGTTCTCTGGAGTGACGAATCACACTTCTTTGTTTGGCAATCCGATGGATGAGTCTGGGTTTGGCGGTTGCCAGGAGAACGGTACTTGCCTGACTGCATTGTGCCAAGTGTAAAGTTTGGTGGAGGGGGGATTATGGTGTGGGGTTGTTTTTCAGGGGTTGGGCTTGGCCCCTTAGTTCCAGTGAAAGGAACTGTTAATGCTTCAGCATACCAAGACATTTTGGACAATTTCATGCTCCCAACTTTGTGGGAACAGTTTGGGGATGGCCCCTTCCTTTTCCAACATGACTGCGCACCAGTTCACAAAGCAAGGTCCAAAAAGACATGGATGAGCGCGTTTGGTGTGGAGGAACTTGACTGGCCTGCACAGAGTCCTGACCTCAACCCGATAGAACACCTTTGGGATGAATTAGAGTGGAGACTGCGAGCCAGGCCTTCTCGTCCAATATGTGCCTGACCTCACAAATGCGCTTCAAGAAGAATGGTCTAAAATCCGCATAAACACACTCCTAAACCTTGTGGACAGCCTTCCCAGAAGAGTTGAAGCTGTTATAGCTGCAAAGGGTGGGCAGACTCCATATTAAACCCTACGGATTAAGAATGGGATGTCATTAACCTTCATGTGCATGTAAAGGCAGGCGTCCCAAAACTTTTGGCAATGTAGTGTATAGTGTTGTATCTTCAACTTTAACTTATTGATTTGTATTCTGTAATTATTGTTTTTTAAAGAAATAAAAACATGTTTACCGTTGTGTAATATTTACCTAGCTCCATTTTTATCAACAGTTAACACACACACACCCTGGTGTGTGTGTTAACTGTTGATCGCTGTTAATACTACTATACATTTTATTTTAAGCAAAAATAACAAGCATTTCAAGGCCATGTTGAGACTCCCTCATGATAGAGAAAGACTTTATGAAATGTCCAGAGAGAGGCGATGGGAAGGACAGATAACAGTGAACCAACTACTGTGACATGTTATAGTTATTTAAGTGGCTGTATATTGTGATATGTGATCAATGACTTGCTACATGAGATCAACATTTAAAATGACAATAACTAGCAAATAAAAGGTTAATTTGAACCCTGGTTACTACGTTGCTGTGTGTTCTTTAAATAACGAATGACAAGAATCCTCTCTGCCTTAGGGTTTGGATTTGGTCATTAATCATAATGACCTCCTCATTATTCTCAACATCATCATCCCCTCTCTCATGAGTAGTAATCATCCCCATCAAGTCTTCTTGTTTTCTTCCCTCCTTTCCTCCTTATCTCTCCTCTTCTCTTCTTCTCGTTCTCATATATTATACTCTTAAACATTCTGATGAATCCACTCTAACAAAGGCATTGCCTGTCATCTCTAATATTATTGGAGGTGTGTGTGTGTGTGTGTGTGTGTGTGTGTGTGTGTGTGTGTGTGTGTGTGTGTGTGTGTGTGTGTGTGTGTGTGTGTGTGTGTGTGTGTGTGTGTGTGTGTGTGTGTGTGTGTGTGTGTGTGTGTGTGTGTGTGTGTGTGTGTGTGTGTGTGTGTGTGTTGAAGGACAAACAATATGCCAGAGAGAGAGGGAGTCAGAGGTCTCTGCTCTCCCTCTCCCATCACTTCCAGTGGCTCTAGTGACGTGTCCATCTGCCCCAATAAAAACAATAGAAAGTGTGTGTGTGTGCATGCATAATATGCAGGTTATACGCAGCCACGCACACATTTCAGAGCAGTTATTAGAAAAGTTGATGCCGTTATAAATATCCTCCTGTGCGAGGACAGTCGTCCTCGAAAATAATGGTTGCTTGGCAACAAGCACTAACAATGCTTTTCCACTTCGGTAGTGTGTGTAACAGTGATGTTGAAATATTCTGGGGGTTTGTGTTGTTCTGTGCATATGAGCGGCACTGAAGCCAGAAGCTGTAAGCGGTACCATCAATCTGGACTCTGTTGGTCTGTTACAATGGAGCAGGTACCCGAGCTGCACCTGAGATGCTGTAGAGAGATTTACCAACAGACTGTTGGTAAAGGGTCTGTTATTCTCCTATATCCCTTTCCAACTGCTCTACGTACTAGTACTATTAAAATGTTTTTAGCCTTTATTTAATTAACATTATTATTTATTACATGTTTCACTGTCATTTACTAGAATTACAGTGCATTTATATCAGATCCATGTCATTAAGGAGCATGTAGGGGTTACGGAATCTTGCTCAGAGATGCCTACAGTTAGACTGTTGACAGGTTTTCGAACTCACAACCTTTCGGCTTGGAGTCGAACACCTGTTTCTTTGTTGCTGTTTTTCTGTTCTCTCTACCTCCTGCATACCTTTATCCCTCTTTTGGTCTATCTCTGTCACTCCCCCTTTCTCTCTCTAGCTCTGTAACCCCTCTCTCCCTCTTCCTCTCTGCCACTCTCACCTTTTCATTCTAAAGAGAGGGGAGTGAATGTACTCGGGGAGGTCAAGAAACTAAACTATTTAGCGAGGGAGAGTGAAGGAGATAGACGGTGAGGATGTAAACCTGTCACTTCATTTATATATTAAGGTGTTGCTCTAGATACAAGCGATAAAGTGGAACAGACTGCATTTTATACTGGGCATGATGATTGGGAGTTAAAAATAAAATAGAAAATCTACAATTTATAAAGTAATCTTGTTTTTTATGCACACTGTTTATATGCAATTAGTGGTTACGAACCATTTTGGAAGACTAGCAGTCAAGTTTGACTCCCTCTTTTTTTTTTCTTTTTTTTTTGTGTGTGTGTGCGTGTTCACTATTTCAGAATTGCCATGGTAACGTAGGTAGACAGCTGATGATGTCACCAATGTACGACACGTTCAACAACAACACTTTGTTTCTGTGTGTGCATATCCACAACTACACAATGCCCCATTTCCCACCAAAACACTGGCTCATACTGGCTTCCATTGACAGGAAATGCTTACTGTACAAAACAAGCATGCTCATTAATTAAGTTATTTAGCGTCTGACCCTTAAAAATAGCATCTGTTCTCCTTTAGCGAGAGAACAGATGCACACACACACACACACACACACACACACACACACACACACACACACACACACACACACACACACACACACACACACACACACACACACACACAGGTACGTGTATAGCACACATCTAGCCTACATTTACATACTGCAGCAGAAGCCTAATCTTGAGGCATGCAGGCTTGGATACTTCAAGGCCCCAACAGGTTGTTCTATAAATAGCCGCTCCTTTTTGCTGATGCGGGCATTAGTGGAAATCTGTCGACTGTAAAATTAGGACTCTGCCATACTATGAAAATATCCCTAGCAATTCAGCTGGAATTTTTAAAAGCCGTTCTATTTTCTAATTTTACAGTGCAGAGATTTCCAGTGGATCAGCCGTTCAAGTTAATTCTGAAAACAAACATGACACGCATTAGATGCATTATGTATTGGCATGCATCATTTCCTATTGAAGATAAGATGTATGTTGATCCATCCAAATTTGGGAATTTAGTGATGTGATTGTACTAGGATGGTGGTAGCACTAGCACGATATTAGCACTAGCAGGCAATTGGCATTAGCACTGTGATAGCTCTAGCATGTTGGTTTAACTAGCATAGTTTGTAGCTCTTGTGTGGTGGTAGCTTGAGCATGGTGTTAGCATTAGCACATCTGCAGTTGATGTCCCAGATTCACAGTGTACCACACACACGCCGCACACACTGGCTAACCATAACGCGCTATGCGGCATGATGTCGACTCCGCATAAGGTACCAGGGCTGTGTTTGTGTGTGTGTGTGTCTGTGTCTGTGCATGTGCGCACGTGCGCTCGCACCCTTAATCTCTTTAATGACTCCTCTGGCAAGGTTCTGTGTAAGTAAATGTGTACTTACATGTTTACAATATAATACAGGTCAATATGCATATCCACCCCATGTGTTATGTGGTTAGATGGCATTCACACATATCAATGAATTGTTAGATTTGCTCTCTTGCACTCTTTCTCTCTGTCTATGCACAGGGGATCTTTTACAGAATCCTTTCGCTGGAGATGCTGTTAATAATTAAACTGCTAATGAGTAGCAAGTAACTCGTCAATTATAGATCAGCTTCACAGGTCGCTAGCTACAGGTCCTTTTTCTTTTGCTTATGCTAAAGGAGCCTTTTTAATTAAAGAAATTGTTTTACAATTTCTCAACAATATCGACCGGAAAATGTCAAAAATACATCTACCAGTTAATTTACTTTACTAGGAATTTGCATGATAAAAGCAAAACCTAAATAAAATAAGACAATTGAAAAAATACAACGGAAGTATCAATTTCTCAAAAGATATCAACATATCCTTTTAATACCAGCAGTTTGCACTATTCATGTGTTATTCTCTTATTTTAGGATTTATCTTTGTGGCTATCTTTAATCTGTGGATTTTATCTATATATTTTTGACTTATCAGAAAGAACCTGTTCACACACCTGTTGCTAGGGCCCAAGTGATCTGTCCCCATGGCAATGTCCTATACTACCAGGAAGCCAGGATCGTTGTGTCTCAGTGTGAATGTCCAATTTGTTTTGTCAATGTCCAGTTCAGAAGACAACAGGAAATTCATGTTATGTTTTAATTGTTTTTATCTCTCCCAGCTTCGAAGCTATTCATGTTAATGATGATGATTATATTAATATGAACCTAAACAAAGCTACATAATGCTATATAATGCTATTTATACTACAGCCTCTAGCATAGAGCTGGGGTATTCCAGGTATACTGTGGGAGCCTTAGGACTGAAGAAGAAGTCACATTATCTCACCATCTTCAGAGAGTAATTGCGTGACGTCCCTGGTCCTACTTTACTCCAGAGCAACCTGCCCCCATGCTGTTGCTAGGCAGACTTATCAAGCTGTCCAAATAAAATGTGATGTGCTGCTGAAGCTAAACATGCCCATCCCTGTGTTTGTCACCATCACAACAGAATAGGTGTGCCAGCGTACAGCACTTCCACTTTCATGTTAATGATTAACATGAAAGCAGTGGTGGTGCTATGATGATTATCAGTTTATCATAGCTCCACCACAGGTGCGTGAATGCAATGCCGGAGAAATGTTGGGAGGGAGCAGAGAGGGAGGTTCAGGTTTTTTGTTGTTGTTGTTGTTGTTGTTGTTGTTTTGCTTTCTCTCTTTACAACTCTCAAATCTTACCTCCAGCAGCTTTAAGCACACAGTCCAGCGATGTGTTGGCTACGTAGATATAATGATGACCAAGTGCTGACAGCACAGGCTAGCATCTGGTGAATGAGGTGGGTTTATGTAATACCAACACCGCTAGCCCACTAAACCACCCTCCCTCCAAACGTCTGTTGGCTTGATTTGTTGCCAGGTAATACTCTATGTACGGCTACATTAAAAAACATTTAGTCAAATACCCACACTATTTCCGCCCATCTGTATTTCTTTCCGTTTTTTATTTTTATTTATTTGACCTTTATTTGTCCAGGTAGAACACAGACTTAATTCAGTTAAACCACAAGGCCCGAAGGCCTAATGAAGTGTCCTCAAGGATTCATAACCAAGGTGGATAGCTGTGGAAGTTAAATTCCTTAATCAACATTCACTTCACAATAAGAAGCTAGTCATGAGAGCTGGGATTAAAACCACCTCCTATGATCATTATTTCCACTCATCTGAGAAACAGGTTGACACCGGTGATTAGTACACATTGATAGATAGTTGTTATGATTTCAGATTCCAACTACTTTATTGATCCTGGTGGAAATTGAGTCTGCTTCAGTTGCTCAGCTCAAGATAGTAGACAGAATACATTTAAGTAAACAAATAAATATATAAAACACAAAAGTCTGACGAATGAATGAAAAGTCGAACGCTGGCATGTTGGTTGACTGTGTTTTATGTATCATCAGTGGATGTTTACAAGTAAATACCAAGGGTTATATTCCATTTTGACATACCATGACTTTTAATTAGCACTAGTTAGTACACATTCATTCCTTATATCCGTCCTGAGTGACATGCTGTGGGTATATTTGATGTTTGTGTTTTGGTATCGGTTAGGGGTGGTGTGGTGTTTGGAGGAGTGAGTGTAGCGTGGTAAACAAGCAGCCATTAGTCTCAGATGTCGAATTGATGAGTCATGATTGATGAATAATAATAAACTGACATTTTCTGACATTCTCGTGTCGTGTCTTTAGGAAGTTTCGTGCTCTTAGTGTGATGTGTAAAAAGTGCGTGTGTGTGTGTGTGTGTGTGCGCGAGTGTTGTTGTCAATTGGTACAACATAACTCCATGGTGTCTCTGTGGTCCTTCTGTCACTGTGAGAGACGGGGAGGGGGAGGTGGGAGGGGGGGGGTCTTTGTGTATTGTCAGCGCTGTCAGTTTGAGAAAGGGTCCGTTTGTCTGTCACTCCTGGGGGGGGGGGGGGAGGGGAAGAGACTGGTTTCAATCACTCTTTTTGTACTCCCCTGTCTCTTCTCTTTCTCTCCTCTATGTCTCTCTCTCTTCTGTGTGCATGCCTATCTCTCATCTCCCTGTCCATGTGTATCTCTTTCTCTCATGTCTCTCTTCTCTCGGTCTCTCTTTTCTCTCTGTATATGTATCTCTATCTTCTCTCTGTCTATGCCTCTTTCTCTCTTCTCACTGTCTCTCTCTCTCTACCCTCTTCTCTCTTCTCACTTATTCTTTTGGAATAAAGTTCATACAAATTTCTAAAAGAGCCTGATGCTGATGACTCCACTGTGAGGGATAATTGGCTTTTTATGCTGAAATGTTCACTTTTAAACACACATTTTTGTCAACGATATTTAGCCATTAGTGACTTGCTTTGTTTAAGTGCTAATTAAACGGTAGTCCATGAGGTTTTACACTTCTCTTTTATTATCTTCTATTCTTTGCCTTCCCGTTCTCCTATTTTCTCTTCTCTCCTCTTTCTTCTCTCCTCTTATGTTCTCTCTTAGTCATTTGCTAACCATCCATTTGAGTGATTGGCTAATTGAGTACTTACTGAGAGTATGTTTCATAGACTGTGTGTGGATTTATGTGTTATGTATTTCGCTAATTTTATAATTTTACTTGCAAATCTTACTGCAAAAAGGATCCAAGTGTGAGTGAGTAAAGTCTGATGCTGGGTCGTTGGGCACCTGTTGTGTCCTGATTGTTTGAATTCATGAGGTGAGTTCCTAATATTGATCCACGGTGGATGGTTACCGATGATAGAACCTGTAAACACAAGATAAGCATTTATTTATTCACTTTTCTTGCCAGGCAAAGCGTAAGAACAATATTGCATGTTTAGCACAATGGACAGCCCCCCCCCCCCCCCCCCCCCCCCATCATACTGGTTTAACTGATCAATACATTTAACAGATCAATACGTCACTCCTATGTTCTGTTGAACAGGCAGGGGACTTGTACTACTGTGTTTACTAGACTTTACTGTCTATACTGTATACTGTTCTGTATATACTTTTTACTATACTGTCTAAACTTTATGTTGTCTGTGTATACTTATATGTGCTTTACTATTACTGTTTACTATATACTGTATATAAAGTACTTTAATTGCAAGTCAAATCAGTACTAGCTTCATTGTCCATCATTAAGATCACACGATTTTAGTCATTTATTCAAAGCGATATACAGTGAATAACACATTACAGGGACATTATCATTACATCATCATTAAGGAGCAAAGAGAAGTAGGGCATCTTACTCAAGGAGGCCTAAAAGGCAGACTGTGAACACAGGGGAGACTGTGAACACAGGGGATCTAATCCAGTATTGGCCCCCTATCCACTCTACTATCCTGGGCCCCTTCAGGTCTGTATGATGCCATGGGATGGAACCCAGACCCCTCCAAGTTCAGGTCCAGAACAGGCTTAGTAACTGGGTTGATGTTGAGCAGATTGACTCAAATAGACAATGAAGACTAACTATTGTGTCTCCCCCCCCCCCCCCCCCCCCCCCCCCCCCGTCTTTCTCACTGTCAACCCTGGCAAACTCCCTCCCTTCATGCTACCTTACTCATTTACTTTCATATTTACACCCTTCATATTTACACCCTTCATTTATCCACCCTTCCCTCCTTTCCTTCCTCCGTCCCTCCTGCCCTCCCTCACTTCTTTCCTTCCTTTTACCCTCCCTTCCTCCCTTCCTCCCTCTCTCACTCCAGTGGGTGCTGGCATTTGAGATCTTCATCCCATTGGTCCTCTTCTTCATCCTGCTGGGCCTGAGGCAGAAGAAACCCGCCATCCCCGTCAAGGAAGGTAGGTGGTCCTGACAAAAAATAAATAACCACACAGAGAATTAATATGTCCTCCAGCGAAGACCCTCCTCTTAGCCTATCCAACGGGCCAGCCCCTTGGCTCTGCCGGAGACGTCAGAGTTGCATTTTATGCGGTCCGTCAACTTTTCATTCGGCTGGGAAAGTCCTAAATAATAATCAACTGACAGTTCTCAAAAGAGACCGGCTTCGTCCAAACAAAAAAAAAGCTTAAATTCTCGATCGCGAAAGCTATAGCGTCAACACACCGCATATACTCATAAATGATTGATTTTCTGACGTTGTGAAATTAAATGTTATTAAGTTTAAATGCAAGTTGAGGCGACTCGTTTCCGTGGAACCGTGGCGTCTGAGTTTGTTTTCTGTTTAAATATGCTAAACCCAATGTTACAGCGCTCCAGCTGAGTCACGCTGGCCTGTATAGGCATAGGCGGAGTTTGACATTCGAGCCAGGGGGGGCAACAAAAAAAAAAAAAATCATTATAGCAGCTGGGACCTGGGCTATCAATTGGGGAACACAGCACTAACACATATGGACACAACAAACTTGCTAAATAAACACATATATTTATTTTTAACCCAAAGAAGAAGAAAAAACAGTACAACAATACAATCATTATATTAGTAAACAGGTAAGCCACTTGACTTTGCATCGCATCTTCGGACACAATTAGGATCAACGCAATAAAATGCGGACCACTTTTGTTAAAATATTATCTTCAACCAAAACGAAAAGATTTTTAAAGTTTTCTTTCCGTTTTTCAAAACACATTGTGGCAATGAGAGCGATTAAAAAACAAGTTATATTTCGCATTTTGTTGTACTTCATGAAACATTTAAAACATTTTGAGACAAGGGGAAAAAATAAAAAAAGAAGCCATGTGAGAGGCTACAGTATGCATAGATACAAAATTGCCTTTCTCTTATAAGTGTGACAAGACGGAATCATTTCTAACGGAATACTCAAGCCAAGGGTAATTCTTGTAGAAGTAAGTGGAAAACAATCGTTTTGTACTTCCAAAACATTTTGAGGGGAATTGGGGCAGAGCAGGTTGCTTGGGACAGCCGTGTTTTTCTCCAAGATCATCTGTGTTGGTGTTACCTAGTGCAGCTAGTGCATCTGTGGCCGTGGGGTGAACGTCAGGACTGCTAGCGATTGCTGCTGATCCAGAGCTGCTCGGTGTTCCCTCCAAGTTCACAGCGGTGTCTGTTTGCCTGTCGTCATCATCGGTTACTGTTGTTTGTGTTGTATCTTTGTTAGATCCAGAAGACTGAATATCTGTGTCATTTGGAGCTCGACGTTTTAAAAATCTCCTTATGTCCATATTTTTGTGTAACGAGTCCGACCAGCTAACTACAACGGTATTACATGCTACCTAGCTGAGAATCGCTGGACTTACGTTACTTGTCACATGACCCAGAGCCCTGAATTTTTTTTAACTAAAGGAGTATATGAAATCAGATGTATTACCTACCACCATTTAGTTGTTTTGTTTTATTTAAGATATTTATAATATATAATTTTTTTAAAGAATGCTAATTTTTTTGTTGTTGAAACAATGCAATTACCCGTTTCAGCCGCCGCCAGGGGGGGCAATGCTCCCCCTGCCCCCCCGCAAACTCCGCGCATGTGTATAGGCCGTCCACTATTGGGAGATATCAGCTCCTCTCGCTTAGTTCCTACGGTACACAGATTTTGCTAATCCACATGCGTCTTTTTTTCTTTTCAATGTGGTCTGGCCTATGGTGTGTCCTTAGTTGCCATTTTCTTTTCATGCATAGTCCTCAGCTGGTGTCTCTGTTGATCCATTGTATTTTTGTTTCTGCTTGTTCATAATGTTCTTTCATTGTAGCATTGAATTGCATCCAATGTATTTTGAAACTTTTTTTTCTCTGAATTTGTTTTCTCCCAAACTCTTTGTCTTTCTTCCTGCTGATGTCCTTCTCATGTTTCCCTCTCGGTCTCCTTTGGTCTGTGCATGATGCATGTTTTTCTGTATCTCGGATACAACAGTATGTAAGTTTGCCAAGTTACTTTCGTTTTTGTTTTTGCCTTTCTTCTTACACCCTGGATGACTAACGTATCACCAAAATGTAATTATTGGCTTACCTCACTGGGGATGTGTTGATCAAATTTTCAATGTGTGTGTGTGTGTGTGTGTGTGTGTGTGTGTGTGTGTGTGTGTGTGTGTGTGTGTGTGTGTGTGTGTGTGTGTGTGTGTGTGTGTGTGTGTGTGTGTGTGTGTGTGTGTGTGTGTGTGTGTGTTCCACTCTCCCACAGTGTTGAAGGTTCCATACTGGTCATTGGGTTTATCTGGTTGTTTGGCAGGGGAAAACAAAACATGCTCATTCCTAGTAGATCCATGTAGTGTACACTTTCTTAGCTAGAAATTCCCAGGAATGATCCTACACAGCACATTGGTGGCGTGGAAGGCACTTGAGACATTCTGGGAGCAGTTGCTTTACAAAAACGTTAATCTTCCCCTTTTCCCTCATCTTTCACGAGTAAACACAGTGTATTACCATGCACACAGCTTTAAAGGGCAGCACAACATAGACAATTGGTAATGGTTATCAGGGGATTGGAGTTGCTGATTCTTTTAATGGCAATCATAATGGTTTGCATATTTGTTTGTGTTAAAATAACATACATCATGAAAACATATCAAAGTAAGATCTCTGTATGGGTTTTTAAAGCTTTTTAAATTATAAAATAAATATATATATAATTATGTGCGCTCCTATCCTGTGTGTGCATGTGTATCTCTGGCTTTACGTGTGTTTGTTTTGTAATACACTCCGATACATCAGCTAGCAGGTGGAAAAACCAGCTACATCCCCTCAGCATATTGGCCAAAGAGAGTGGTCAGGTGACAGTCACAGGGGTGTTCTGCTTGAAAGGTGCTCTGGGAAGCGGGTGATAAGGAAATTAGACAGGGACGCAACCTTTAACAAGACAAGCACACTTAACCAAGACAAGCACATTACTTTAGAGACACTTGTTACCCATAAGCCCATCAGCTTGCCTAGAGCAACGCCCAATGCGCCGGAAGACAGGGAATATGTATTTAGGTAGAATGAGATGAGATTACATTTGAGCAAAGTAGTGCAGGTATTGGTTGGCTGCCAAGACAAGTATATAGTTAAAGGTCTAGGATTATAATGCATCGTTCACATGAATTCAGGTAGACGGCAGACAGACCACACCTTCTGGGCTGCATGGGAAAAACAAACAAATAGTCTTACGGAATGGCAGGACAGCTCAACGAAAAATGCATGATGATATGTTGCTATGGTGATGTTGATTTTTTCAAAGAATATAAAAAAATGTATATTATTTTATGTCATTATTGTAGTAATTAATATAGCTATATAATCAAAAATGATTAGCTTCTTGCCCTCTGTTTTCTCCTTGTGTGAGGGAGTTACGTAACATCCGGTTGTGTATTCTGTTGCAGAGGACAGCAAAAAGTCAAAATATTTTAACTTTGGACAGCAATGCCGTCTACTGTGACTGCTGCCGGTATTTTCTGCCGGCCTCACCTACTTTTACCGTCCTTCTCTCGTCCATTAAAGTGATATTCGGTTTGCCGTCTACTGTCCACCCGAATTCATGTGAACGCAGCATTAATCTTGGGCTGAGGAAAATGGACAGATGGTAATTATTATATGGTAAACATTTAGAGGTATCATTTGAAATCTGGAGAGTCATGAATGTGGGGCCAGAGAAGAGGCAAGACCCCTGCCTTTATTTAATATATATATATATATATATATATTGTTATGGGCTTCTTGCCTTTATGGACAGGAGAGTGCAGAGAGACACTTAAGTCAGTAAAGTAAAGATTGCAGAAGATGGGGAATGACATGGAGCATAGGACCGCAGGTTGGTACCTGCTGCCTACATGGCACGTTAGTGGCTGGGGTCTTATAGTGACTGTTAGAAACTCTCAGGATATGATAGACGGAGACAGCTAGAGTCAGCATTTCACTCCCAGATCCGGTTTCAGCATAAAATCTATTTAAGGGACAGGGTGGCAGTTTATTTTATCCTAAGTATCCTGTGGAAATTCAGATTTTTTTTTCATTGTCTGAGTAGAGAGAAGGTATCCACACAGCTGAGCAATAAACTGAGAAGTTAGGCTGCAGTTTGTTGTATGTACGGTAGTATGTACGTTTAGGAATAAATAAATGAAAGTCTGGTCTAGTTGTGATGGAATAGAGATCGGTGGATTGAGTTAGCTAGCTGACTATGTATTCCTCGTTCACCATCCTTCTCATGCATTCTTTATAAAACATGTGGTCCCAAGCATATGTGCACAGGCACATCCTTTATCAAATGTCCTGGCCTACTGAACAACTTCAAGTGTTCTCAGTGTCTTCATCTCACTCATTTAGTGAGAAATGACAGAAGGATAAGAGAGAATACTACATTTCTCCCCATTCTATGGATGGATAGATCGTCCACAATCCATAACCAAACCTAAGTCCACTCTGGGTGGCTGATGGGCTTCTGAAAGAGGCTTGGTTGCCAGGGGAAATGTGGTCGTTAAGCAGCCAGAACTGGCCAACTGTACTTTCCGTTTACCTTCCATTTGTCAGCAGCTGAGGAACATACGAGGCCATTTTGTGCAACAGAAAGATGAAAGCATGTTGTTATTACTGACATCTGGCCATCCGCTCTGACTATTAGCTGATTCACCCGCCTTCTCACTCTCTCTCGCTCTCCCTCTCTCACTCGCTGGCTTTCTCTCTCTATCGCTCTCTCTTTATAGCTTCCTCTCTATCACTCTCTCTTGCTATTGCACTCTCTCTTTAATAGTTATTCTCTTCCAACTCCCTTTTTAATATGTCATCCTTTTCATCCATCCACTGTTGTGTGTGTGTGTGTGTGTGTGTGTGTGTGTGTGTGTGTGTATGGTTTGTGTGTGTGACGGCGTTACTAGCATCAATGACTAATGATTCCTGTTTTTTCTGGCGAGCACCTCTATATCATATCTCTCTGTTCATAACCTAGACTGCCATTTTATTTCTTATATCTCTTTCTTGTTGACAACTTCAGCTTTCACTGACTATCAAAATGGCCGCCATCCTTTCCAACTCCTCAAACTATCCCTGCAATTTTCTACTTCCACGTCTGTTGGATGGACCTTTTTTCAATACCTTCTCTTCTTCTTAACCTTTAACCTTCAACCTTTAACCCCGTCCCGTGACCATGGCCAGCCTTCTACAGCGCCGCGCCCCTCACCTCCGCTGGCATCATCCCCATCATGCAGTCTCTGTGTCCCGACGGACAGAGGGACGCCTTCGGCTTCCTCCAGTACAACAACTCCACGTGAGTTAACAACATGGGTTATTTAGTTAGTTAGTTAGTTAGTTAGTGTACCTGCACTACAACAACTCCACATGAGTTAGCACCATGGGTAAGTTAGTTAATTGGTTAGTTAGTGCCCCTGCAGTACAATAACTCCACGTGAGTTAACACCACGGGTTGGTTAGTTAGTTAGTTAGTGTATTTGCAGTACAACAACTCCTGTGGTTGCCTATGTGAGTGGGTGATTGAGTATGGAGTGAAGGGGGAGTAGTTGGGTGAGTGAGAGACAAATTAAGTAGGTGAGTTAGCAAGTGGGCTGAGTTAGTAAGCAGAGTCACCCTGCTGTTGAGTGAGGTGAGCTGGTTAGTAATTGTAGCTCTATATAGATATATCTAACTGACCGCCTGTTGCAGAGACACCCAGCTGTCTAGTGAGGTGAGTTAGTAAGTGTAGCTCTATATAAATATCTAACTGACCGCCTGTTGCAGAGTCACCCAGCTGTTGAGTGAGGTGAGTTAGTTAGTAAGTGTAGCTCTATATAAATATCAAACCGACCGCCTGTTGCAGAGACACCCAGCTGTTGAGTGAGGTGAGTTAGTTAGAAAGTGTAGCTCTATATAAATATCGAACTGACCGCCTGTTGCAGAGTCACCCAGCTGCTGAGTGAGGTGAGTTAGATAGAAAGTGTAGCTCTATATAAATATCGAACTGACCGCCTATTGCAGAGACACCCAGCTGTTGAGTGAGGTGAGTTAGTTAGAAAGTGTAGCTCTATATAAATATCGAACTGACCGCCTGTTGCAGAGTCACCCAGCTGTTGGAGCGGATCAACGAGGTGGTGGAGCAGAACCAGCTTTTCAGCTCCCAGCGACCAGGTCTGGCCCAGGAGATGGAGGCCCTGCAGCAACACCTGGACAGCCTGAGGACCTCTCCCCCCGACCTTGACCACAACCACACCCAAGGTGAGCATTCACCATGGTTACAACATTTTAACAACCACACCCAAGGTGAGCTAACACCATTGTTACAACATGTTAATGTTGTCTCTTTTGGTGTCATAGTCGCGGTTACATCGTAGCCCCTCCCCCCTGTTGTGTGTTTTGCCTCAAACCTTAGAGCCAAACCCTCTGACCCCGCCTGTAAAATACACTTTCAGGTTTTTATTTCAATCCGGGATGGGGCTGCCGGCTCCCCTGTAAACGCCCCTTCCATTCAGTTTAATAGGTTTCATTAATAGCAGGTGTGTCGCATCAACACCTAATCAGCAGGTAACCATATCAGCCAATCAGTGGTTATGCATACAGCAGCATGTGTTTCAACCTGGATAGGGAGTCCTCTAATGCAATGGGGTTTGGCTCTCCTTTACGACGGCATCTTCTGTTCGGCTGTGGCTGTTCAGGTCTTACGCCTGTTGCCCCTAGCAACTGGTCCGTCTAGCTCTATCTGGCACCGTCTCTTCTGTGATTCGGTTTTGTTCAAATTGTTTTTTTATTTCATTTTTAGACCCGTCTGAGAGTCTGCGTTTGAGTCCAACTCCTTAAATCTGATTCGCACACTACCTTTATTACATTTAATTAATATCGATGTGTACAGCGATGTTGTGTATGAAGTGGAGGCTAAGCTGGAATGCATGTGCTATAGTTGGGAAGGAGGGAGGGAGAAAGCAAATGAGGGAGGGAGAGAGAAATTGAGGGAGGGAGGGAGAAAGAGAGAGAGTGACAAACAGATGGATGACAGAGAAGAGGAGTTTCCATATATTGGTTAAACAATGAACATTTTACAGTCAATCCATGCTATTACTATGAACGTAGTATAACCATGTGTGTGTGTGTGTGTGTGTGTGTGTGTGTGTGTGTCTGTGCCTATTTGTTTGTGTGTGCTTGTGTACATGTGTGTGTGCTTGTGTGCGCCCCCGGGTGCGCGTGTGTGTGTGTGTGTGTGTGTGTGCATGCTCCAGGATTCACTCTGTCCAGTGTGTTGCGGAATCAGTCGGTGTTTCAGAGATTCCTGGTGAGGAACCTATCTCTGCCTGAGGCCGCTGCCCACCTGCTGCTGACCACGCCCATCAGCCTCCAGGAGGTCAGCTGACACACGCCCCTACCGGCTCACCTCACACTCCTCATTCACTCCCATCACCATCACTCTCTACCTCCACCTCAACACTCACTCGACATTCACTCCCATCACCATCACTCACTACTTCCACCTCAACACTCACTCGACATTCACTCCCATCACCAGCACTCACTACTTCGACCTCAACTCACACTCGTCATTCAGTCCCCTCACCATCACTCACTCTCTTCCTCCACCTAAACTCACACTCCTCATTCCCTCCCTCACCATCACTCACTCTCTACCTCCACCTCAGCACTCACTCCTCATTCACTCCCCTCACCATCACTCACTCTCTACCTCCACCTCAACTCACACTCTCTCTCCAAGATAAGATGTACTTTATTGATCCCAGACAGGACATTCGGGTTCCACAGCAGCTAGTACAGAACCGAGAAATACATTGAAAACAATACATCTCACTACCTTCACCTCCATCTCTCTCTTTTGCTCTCTCTCACTCACTCACTCACTCACTTACTCACTCACTCACTCACTCACTTTCTACCTGCAATCCAACACAAGGAAACTCCTCACTGTAATCCAAACCATACTGTAGTCCCACACCCTACTGTAGTCTAAGCCCCACTGTAGTCCAACTCATTAATGTAGTCCACCACCCTGCTGTAGTCCAACACCCTACTGAATTCCAGTACATTACTGTAGTCCAAACCTCACTGTAGACCAAACCCTACTGTAGACCAAACCTTACTGTAGTCCAACACCCTACTGTAGTCCAACATCCTACTGTAGTCCAATTCACTACTGTAGTCCAACACCCTGCTGTAGTCCAATTCACTACTGTAGTCCAATTCACTACTGTAGTCCAACACCCTACTGTAGTCTAATTCACTACTGTAGTCCAACACCCTACTGTAGTCCAACACCCTACTGTAGTCCAACACGCAGCTGTAATCCAACACCCTACTGTAGTCCAACACCCTGCTGTAGTCCAATTCACTACTGTAGTCCAATTCACTACTGTAGTCCAACACCCTACTGTAGTCCAACACCCTGCTGTAGTCCAATTCACTACTGTAGTCCAACACCCTACTGTAGTCCAACACCCTACTGTAGTCCAACACCCTGCTGTAGTCCAATTCACTACTCTAGTCCAACACCCTACTGTAGTCCAACACCCTGCTGTTGCCCAACACCCTACTGTAGTCCAATTCACTACTGTAGTCCAACACCCTACTATAGTCCAATTCACTACTGTAGTCCAACACCCTACTGTAGTCCAACTCATTACTGTAGTCCAACTCACTACTGTAGTCCATTATGTTGAAATAAGATTAAATGGAAGCCCTCCCTTCTCCACATGGCTATATAGTTGTTGGTGCTGGCAAGGAGCTCAGGGTTACACGCACACACGTGCACAAGCACACATTTTAAATTAGGATAATTTTTAAGTTATCCTACTTTAAGCTCATTCATCTTTAATTCTTTATTATTACTTGGCTGTGGACCACATATAATATCCATTCACACAAACGCACGAGTATAAGAGAGAGATTGTGTGTGTGTGTGTGTGTGTGTGTGTGTGTGTGTGTGTGTGTGTGTGTGTGTGTGTGTGTGTGTGTGTGTGTGTGTGTGTGTGTGTGTGTGTGTGTGTGTGTGTGTGTGTGTGTGTGTGTGTGTGTGTGTGAGGACAAAAATGCAGAAGCAGCCAAGCTCTCTATATCTCTCTGTCCCTCTGCACTCGGCAGGTCTACAGCCTTGTCTTTGGCTCACATCCCAGAGACACTCACACCCAGCTTCCGGATCAGCCCCAGACCCAGGATCAGACCCAGGATCAGACCCAGAACCAGGGCTCCAAACACAGTGGAAACAAGCCCGGGGAGGGGGTCCTACACCTGGAGGTACTCTAAATGCACTCACTCAGTCGTAAGAACACACACACCATCGCACAGCTCGATCATGGCTGCACCCTATCATTATTGGGAACAAAGCACCACCAATTTTGTGATCCCTCTCTCCCTCGCTCTATACCTCTCTCTATCTTTTCTCTCCCTACTTCTCTCTCTCTATTTCTCGCTCTCACTCTATCTGTCTCTGTCTCTCTCTCTTTGTTTCTCTACCACAGCAGAGGTTGCTGGGGGGTCTGCGTGGTCTGGACGGGGGTCTGCTCCATAAGGCCCTAAGGGACCCCTCAGGCGGGGCCCGGGATCAGCAGGCTCTGGTCAGGCTGCTGTCCCAGACACTCGGCCTGGTGGGCGGGGAGGCCCAACGCTACGCCCCCCAGGAGCTCCAGCAGGTGGAGGTAGGGGCAGAATTATCTCAGATCCAGCAGTCTATGTTATGGCACAACTTCTGGGGAGAGCCAGCACAGAGCCTTGGTCAGAAACCAAATACTGCAAAGAGCGGAGTTATGCATTGTTTCTGGTTTTGTAACAGACATATTCTAACGAAAACTCATTTGTGCAAGTGGATGAAGCTCTCCGAAGTGGATTTTAAGATGTGTATTTATATTGTGGCCAGTCTACACGATGATTTACTTGAAACTCTTACAGAGACTTTTCTAGCGCTGGCTGAGTTTGTCTTCGCTGTTTGCCAAGGATGCGCTTACAGATCCCTGCTTCGAGCAACACGATTGGTCGAAACAAATATGATGCGAAAAGAAAGTGAAACGCCCCGTTCAATCAGATTTGATTTTAGAATCCTCCCGACTTGTATCTGTCAGGAAATCCTTTCCCTGATTGGTTTGGGGAATCCGTCTTGCCTGTCAATCACATGCCTGTCCTGAGAAACTTACGGCAGGAGGGGATGTTTCTTTAGTTGTTACGTTTCAAAATCGTACTCTCTCTTTCTCTCTTTGCAGCTCTCAAATCCTAACGACTCTAACTTCCCCAGGGTGTGATTCTCACCGGAGCCATTCTTGAAGTCCTGACCTGCGGGGACGGGGGAGGAGGAGGAAAAGGAGGCGGGAGCAATGAGTTAGCCAGGCTCCTATTGGTCCCCGAGAGGAAGCTGTCGCTGCTGGCAGCCTATCGCAGCGTCCTCTGCGCCGGAGGGCCGGGGCAGCGGAATGAGCGGTTTGGAGCCCTGAGCCAAGCGCTGAGGGAGCAGCTGAAGACTCAGAGTGTGATTGACAAGGTAATGTTTGTGTGTGTGTGTGCGTGCGTGCGTTTGTGTGCATGTTCATTGTAATTCGGTTTTCAATTGTAACTATCAACTCTCACTAAATGTAACTCTTCCAATAGTTGTTGTCTTATTTAACCAACTATACAATAGGTTCATGATTGATAGGTATTCTAGTAATGAATAATTATTGTAATACCTTTCTGAAATACAGCAATGTTGTATGAGTCTCAGGACCTGGAAGGATACTTCCATAGCATAAAAAGAGGCAGAAATGAGGGGGAAGTAACATCAAGTGTACCTCTACCCAGCTCCACCTGTTCAACTCCTCCTCATCGCTCCCCCGTCCGCGGCTGGCCTCCCTCCTGAAAGACCTGGTCTATGTTAAGCAGCTCCTCAAGGACGTGGACCTCCTCTCTGGCCTCGCCCGCCTCCTCCCTAAAGGTGCCTGCGCGGGCCACGCCTCTCCACCAGGTCACGCCCCCGCCTCCAACGTCACCGCCTGGCCACCCAACTCCACCGCCTGGGGAGGCGGGAGTGGTCCTAACGCCACAGACATGCCCAGAGGCGATGGTGGAGAGGCAGAGGGAGAGGGGAAGGAAGGAGACAGCAGGGGAGGAGAAGGTGGGCCGGGGAAAGGGAAGGAAAAGGAGGAGCCCCAGGAAAACCCCAGGTCTCAGTTCTCGGCCTTCGTGCAGCTGTGGGCTGGGCTGCAGCCCATCCTGTGTGGAAACAACAGGTAAGGAATGGGAAGGTTGGAAGTGTATACATAGTCATGGAGTCTGTAATACATCATTTCTGATTCCTATGGCTACTTTGGCCTGTTATATTTTTTTATTAGGTTGCGCACCATTGGAGTGTTTTTGTAGCTACTCCAATTTTGATTGCATGCTTTGTTGTTCTCAGCCTCACTTGTAAGTCGCTATCAATTAAAGCGTCTACTTCATGACTACATTTAATTAAACATTTGTTTGCTGTTTCCCATTTAGCAGATTATCTGAAGCCACTTACAATGAGTTTAGATACATGTCCCTAAGGAGCAGGTAGGGGAATCTTGCTCTAGGAGGCCTACAGGTAGACTGTGTTGCTGTGGAAATAGAAACCTCTACCTTCTGGCTGGAAGTCAAACACCCTAGCCACTATACTTTCCTAGTCCAAGGTCCAAATATCAATCATGCCCCTAGTCTGAGAAGCAGTTTATGTACAGATCTGCTGAGGCACATCTCAGAGGACACAGAGGATCGTGTTTTGTCGCAAAGTGCGCTAAAAGATTACTCCTGGAAACTCCAGGTTCAGGAAGTAAGCCATATACTGTTTTCTCTCCATCTTAACTCAACAGGTTGTGTTGAGTGATTGGTTGTGCTTCTAGATTATGCTCATTCGCAACATGGTTGTTTTGGAATACTGGGGTGGGATTTCTGAACCCGGAGTGTTCTCCTGGGAGTATTTCCACTTTGCTTTAATGAGGCACCATAAAGACGAGGAACAAAAGTGAGAGAGGTTGAGCCAAATGGACTATTAACATCCTCTCCTTCTCTATTGACCAGGATCATCGAGCCCGAGGCGTTGAAGCAGGGGAACATGAGTTCTCTTGGGTTCACCAGCAAGGAACAGAGGAATCTAGGCTTACTGGTGCATTTGATGACTACAAATCCCAAGATCCTCTATTCCCCCATCGGTTCTCAGGTGGATAAAGTCATTCAGAAGGCAAGTAGGAGCAGTATTGTGTGTGCTCCGGCAGAACTCTTAGCTTATAAAGCCTCGTTTACACATAGTTCCAGGTAAATTACTGGGACAACCTTTCAGGCACCACTAGTGATTTTCAGTACACAAACATGCAGCTACGTTCTGGAAAATGTCTGTCCAGCGCTCTTTCACACATGGCATTGCAATGCCAGAATGGATGGGCCAAGGGAAAGTCCAGCAGAGGGTGGTAATGCAACACTTATGGATGCCAATCGCCATTAAACTTTCGGACTGAGAGGAGCTCCCTCTTTTCGAAATCTGCTGTATTGATATTGTAATTGAATCACTCAAAAATCATTGGCACATTAAGAGAAACAGGATTCAAATACATAATCAGCAGAGTCTTTTGGTTGATTGGTTCGTTTGCTCCACATGAAAGCGTCTTACGTCAGACAGACCTACCACTTAAAGTGCCTCTCCTGGCAATGTTACTGCTTTCATTCACCCCTCAGCCGTACCATCAGTGATCCCAAAATGTCAGAAGAATCTCTGGGATTTCGATCCCTGTTCCCATTCACACATGACCGCAGGAAATGTTCTGGAACATTCCTGAGATAGACTGCATGTGTGAAAAGGGGCTTGACAGGGGTCAAGAATAGCATTTGTTAAACCTACAGTACATTTAAGATGTACTGTTTATTCACACAACTTCCAAGACCTTATTTTATGTACCGTTTCATCATCATCATCATGGAGACCTAAATCATCAATCGTTTGTTACACACACCAGGCCAATGAGACGTTCGCGTTCGTGGGGAACGTGACGCACTACGCTCGGGTCTGGCTCAACATCTCCACCCAGCTCAGGACCTTCCTGGAGGATGGACGTCTGCACGACCACCTGACTTGGCTACAACAGGTAACTCCTCCTACTCAATTCAGATCAAATGTATTTAGAAATCACATTTAAAAACAACCAGCAGTGACCAGAGTGGTAACAGCAAAAGGAAGGTAACTCCTCCCACATGGTAACATCTCCCACATGGCAATTACTCCTCCCACATGGGAACTCCTCCCACATGGTACTGCTTCCAGGCATAGTAGCTGGATGATGGATGTACTGGAAACACTGTGTGTAACTCAATTAGTACTATTTGCTTCACTACCAACCCACCTCCACCCTCTTACCACCTCCTGTCTCTCCCCAGCTGACTCAGGAGCTGCAGGGGAACCCAGAGCTGCTGAACTGTACAGACAGTGAGCTGGTCCAGGGTCTGCTGGAGGGCAACTATACCCTCCCTAACACCTCCACCCTCGTGGAGCAGCTGGACACCATCGACAACGCCGCCTGCGGCTGGACGCGCTTCATGTCCAAGGTCAGTCCCCTCCATGTCCAGTCCGGTCGACTTTGTTTGTATAGCAGAAAAGTGAGAGAGAGAGAGCAGAAAAGTGAGCACGATTTTGAAACTAAACAAACAGACAAAAAAGTCCCCTCCCTCTCTGCTCCCTCCCTGGTAATATTAGTCAAGTCAAGTCCATTGTATTAGTATTTCCCTTAATCACAGTTACAGTCTCAAAGGGCTTTACCGGCCATATTTATAATATTATTCATATTTTAATATATAATACTTACGCTCATTGATATTACGGATGTGAAACTACTGCGCTTGTCATCTCAACCCCCAACTGCTTTAATAACTTACTATTCCCTCTGAGGTCAACGTGGCAACAAAGCAATAATACTAAAGACCGCTCCTTAATGACCTGTACTGTGATCACTATACGGCTGGAGCACACTCAACTTCAATGACATTATAATAGAGAAGCAGGGCATTATGGGTAGAGAGAAGCAGGACTTTTAATCAAGTAAGTGTAGTTAAACATTTTAAATGGGGTTGTTTAAGGTCAGCAATGCTAACAGGTCCAGTAAGTAGGCTAATGCTAATGCTAATGCTGACTACAAGCGTATCAGTGGTGAGGGTGGGAGTGGATACTGACAGCCACCATATATTCAAGGTCATCTCTCCCGCTCCTGCTCACTGTGTTGGGACTGATGCCAGTTGACTCTGTGGCCGGGGTAGGACTGAGCAGAGCAAACAGCTAGCCGCCTGCTACGACAGTACCCACTCTGAAGATCTCAGGCAGAACTCAGCGCTGGGCTAAAAATAGCTGCTCTGGTCTTCAGGCGTCAACGTGTTTTTATAGTTACCTCCCATTTCCACCTCACATACACACGCTCATCTTCACATATACATATACATATACATATACACATGCACGCACACACACACACACACACACACATACATACACACACACACACACACACATACACACACATAAACATGTGCATACACATGCACATACACACATAAACATACACATGCCTGCAGGTGAGCGTGGACATCTTCAAAGGTTTTCCTGACGAGGATAGCATCGTGAACTACACCCTGAATCAGGCCTACCAGGACAACGTCTCTGTCTTCGCGAGTAAGTCTCATGACCTTTCACTCTCTAGTCTTGTTATCATCCTTTTATTTTTGCTTCCCCATTTCAATGAGATTTTTACCCCCCACCCCCCTGCTGCCAGGTGTGATCTTCCAGACTAACAGGGACGGTTCCCTGCCCCCCCACGTTCTCTACAAGATCCGCCAGAACTCCAGCTTCACGGAAAAGACCAACGAGATCCGACGCGCGTACTGGCGGCCCGGGCCCAACACCGGCGGAAAGTTCTACTTCCTGTATGGCTTTGTCTGGATACAAGGTGGGTGGTGACCGCCCTTAGATGTTGAATAGGGTTCAATAGATAAGATTGTAGTGGATTCATCCCAGACTGGAAAGTCTTATGACATCACAGATGATATTGTGTAATCAAAGGAGACGAGACCTGTGTGGACCTATAATGTGGACCTGTGAAGCCCTTAAACACTATAGTCGTGTGAATACAAACAGACCCAGATAGATATTGTTCTTGACTTATATGTGGTAACAGACTCATGAAATCTCATGAAACCCACCTGCTCGTGCTCTGCTGATAAAAATAAATGCTGTGCGGTTGAAAGTGAGTTATTTGTTCAAGTCGGCTGGCTGTTGTTTTAGATGCTCTCTGCAGGTGTTTTCAGTCCGGGGCAAACGAATCAAACACCAACAATAACTTCAGCCCACTAAGAAATCCTTTATGGCTAAGCTAAAACAACTTCTTCGTCACAAAGGCGTTGCTTAAGAGCTGCCATAAAGGATTTCTCTGTTGGTAAACTGCTTAGCGTTGTACTTCCTCAAGTTTCCAGCACCTGTGAATAGAGTGATGCAGCTGCAAAGATGGCACTTTCTCGTCCGTGAAAGTAATCATTTATTCAGGAAGGGGGGGAAAAGTAGGATGGAGGGAGGGAGAGGATGGAGGGGACAAATAAAATGGTGTCAATTTGGAGGATGACACGTCCTACCTAACGGGAAAGTATGACTAGTTAGAGAGGAGGCATCGCCGAGACAAAGTGATTTTTTTTAAAAGCTTTTTTTTCCTTCCACGTCTAGAGTTGAGGATGTGCTCTATCATCCCTCTCCTTGAGTGATTGAGGAGGAGGAAGAGAGATAAAACAACCAACGCCTTTTGTTGCAGCGTTTTACTTCCTGGGTGTTGACAGCTTCCCTGAGTCTGATGGAGACGTTAGGCTCTCTGTTGAGACCGGTGTTTTATCTTAGTGGTTTGGAGAATAAGAACATGTCTCTGCTGCTGCACGCATCCTGTCACTGGACATTTCAATATGACAAAAGTAATAGATTATGACTGTATCTCTGTCTCTTTCTTTTTTTCTCTCTCTCCTACATCTCCCTTTCTCTGGCTGCCTCCATCCCAGAGATAATGAAGAGAGCCATAGTAACCTTTGACCCCCTCTCAATTATATCACTTTTCCTATCGATTTCACAAAAGTAATAGATTGTTTATGTCAATTTCTCTATCTCTTCATCTCTTCTCTCTCTCCATCCCTCCATCTTAAACATGATGGATAGAGCCATATAACTTTTGACTTTGGGTTGTATTTTTCACTCCCCCCTATCGATCATAAAAGTAACAGATTGTGAATGTCGCTTCTTCTCTCTCTCTTCCCTGTCTCTCTCTCTCTATATATCTCTCCTCCACCTCCATCCCTCTGTCTCAGACATGATGGAGAGAGCGATCATCAACACGTTTGTGGGTCATGACGTTGTGGAGCCGGGGAACTACGTCCAGATGTTCCCATACCCATGCTACACCCGCGACGAGTAAGAACCTCCGTCCATTACACCTGCGGTGCTGAGTAGAGTGAAAGTATTGTTCGTTATGCGTGTGCCGCTACCACTGTTGAGGTTGGGATGGACAAGGTCATGTCCGGACTCTGATGTTTGCGTGTACTTGTTTGTGTGTGTCTTGCAGTTTTCTGTTTGTCATCGAGCACATGATGCCTCTATGCATGGTGATCTCCTGGGTGTACTCCGTAGCCATGATGATCCAACACATCGTCGCTGAGAAGGAGCACCGCCTCAAAGAGGTCAGATATTCAGGGTCCTCGGTCTGCCTGCCTGTCTGTCTGCCTCCTCAAAGAGGTTAAATATACAGGGCCCTCTGTCTGTCTGTCTGCCTCCTCATAGAGGTTAAATATACAGGGCCCTCTGTCTGTCTGTCTGCCTCCTCAAAGAGGTCAAATATAGAGGGTCCTTTGTCTGTCTGTCTGCCTTCTCAAAGAGGTCAAATATACAGGGTCCTCTGTGTGTCTGTTTGTCTGTTTGCCTCCTTAAAGAGGTCAAATATACAGGGTCCTCTGTCTGCCTGTGTGCCTTGCTGACTGCTGCTTGTTTTACCTGCCTGTCCGTCTGTATGCCTGTGTGTCATTCTGTCCTGTGGTCGGTCTGAAAGAGGTCAGAGACACAGGGTCACGGGTACCCATCTACCAGCATCACCTGTCATCCTATCTGTCTGACTGACACTAACATGACAGCTTCCTGTGTTCTGAGACTTCAACCTGTAGCACAAAAACGTCTCACTCAACTGCCCTCTCACTTCACCTGGTGGCCACATATCAGAACTGCATTTTACTTTACTGTTTTTTTCTGTGTGTAATATATATGTTACTTGATAATTCCCTCAGATTTAACCCTTTTGGTGTATGCTGTTGAATATTCATGTTCTTTTCCATTTCTCATGGAGCAATTAGGCATTTATGGATACATTCCTAAAAAAATATTTGCGGCCTTTAGGTCATTATTTTAATGGTAGATTAAACATCTTCATATCTTCCTGAAGATGTAACAGTAGTCTAAAAGTCTTCATATCTTCCTGAAGGGGATGAAGATGTAACAGTAGTTTAAAAGTATTCATATCTTCCTGAAGGCTATGAAGATGTAACAGTAGCATGAAAGTATTCATATCTTCCTGAAGGCTATGAAGATGTAACAGTAGCATGAAAGTATTCATATCTTCCTGAAGGGGATGAAGATTTAACAGTAGTTTAAAAGTCTTCCTGAAGGTGATGAAGATGTAACAGTAGTTTAAAAGTCTTCATATCTTCCTGAAGGCTATGAAGATGTAACAGTAGTTTAAAAGTATTAATATCTTCCTGAAGGCTATTAAGATGTAACAGTAGTTTAAAAGTATTAATATCTTCCTGAAGGTGATGAAGATGTAACAGTAGTTTGAACACCTTCATATCTCCCTGAAGGTGATGAAGATGATGGGTCTGAACAACGCGGTGCACTGGGTGGCGTGGTTCATCACAGGTTTCGTCCAGCTGTCCATCTCGGTGACGGCTCTGACCGCCATCCTGAAGTACGGCCGTGTGCTCCTGCATAGCGACCCCTTCATCATCTGGCTCTTCCTCACCATCTACGCCGTGGCCACCATCATGTTCTGGTGAGCACCAGGCCCCGCCCCGTGCACCAAAGTAGGCGTGATTAAGTCTTAGCCCCTGCACATAATGCGTTATGTTTATCTATACTACATCAACACAAAAATACAAATAGCTTGCTAAACATCAATAATAAACATATATTAAACCTTTATTTGTCCAGGTCGATTAACACATACAGTTTAACGTGAAGGATTTAATCTCTAGAGTAATGGAGGATGTAGAAGTGGTTAGGTGACTCCTAGCCTATTCTGGGTTCGATCCCCAATATCCTCAGTCTACCTGTAGGCATCCTAGAGCAAGAAGCCCTAACCCCTACCCCCTACCCCCTACCCCCTACCTACCTTCTGTCACAACAGAATAAAACTAAATAAAGTTGTGTCCTCAAAAAGAGGACAGCTGAAGGTAGCTCCTCCCCGCTCTGCAGAAGATCCTTGTGATTGGACGAGAGGTTGTTCACTAAACTCTAGCGTGTGAGGGTAGAAATGGGTCGATTTCAGTTGCTAAGCGACTGAAGTGGTTGAAGAGATGTTGACTCCAAGAATTTAGAGTTTACAGCGTTGTATGGTGTATTGTATCTGGAAGCCTCTCTGGTGTGAGGCATGCACAAAGAGGGTTGTTTTGGTTTGAATAATAATAATAATAGTAGTAATAATAATAATAATAATAGTAAGACATTTTATTTGTGGATGATATACTCAATATCCCCTGACAGTGTAAAACAACATAAGTTATGTTTAAAATGTATTGATCTGTTCGCTGGTTTATTTGTTCGTTTGTCTGTTGTGTGTTGATTGATTTGTTGGTCTTAATTATCGGTCTGCCTGCCTTTATCTCTGTCTGTCTGCCTGCCTGTCTCTGTCTCCCTGCTTTTCTGTCTGCCTGTAGTTTCCTGGTGTCTGTGATCTATTCCAAGGCTAAGCTGGCGTCTGCGTGCGGAGGCATCGTCTACTTCCTGAGCTACGTGCCCTACATGTACGTGGCCATCAGGGAGGAGGTGGCCCACGACAAGATCACCGCCTTTGAGAAGTGCATCGCAGTAAGGACGCCTTCAACCACACGGCCCCAGCCCCCCCATCACCTCCTCCCTTACCTCTGCTGGCTATTTCTGCCCAATAATAATAAGGAATTTATGTCTAAAGCACTTTTCCAAACCTATTCTACGTAGTGTTTTACGTGATTAAAGAAAAACCCACGCAGTAAAAACAGAAGTATGGATGAAAAGTAGAAATAAAACAGGGGCACTGTGTGCACCTGTAGCCATTAGTGGGCATCAGCGTTTGTGTATATATCGGTTCAAATGAGTTATAAACTGTGAACTTGAGCACGTTTGTGCGCTTTTCATGTTGGTAGAAGGTGCCGCTGAATCAGAAGTTCTGCTATAACATAATAGGACTGCTGGATCCCAGATTAGTTCATGATTAACCTGATGAGTGCGTTTCCCCACCTCCACTCTCCAGTCCCTGATGTCCACCACGGCGTTCGGCCTGGGCTCCAAGTACTTTGCCCTGTACGAGGTGTCCGGGGTGGGCATCCAGTGGAGGACCATCCGCCAGTCCCCGGTGGAGGGGGACGACTTCAACCTGGGCCTGTCCATGATGATGCTCATCGTGGACGCCTGCCTGTACGGAGTGCTCACCTGGTACATTGAGGCTGTGCACCCAGGTATAGAAATATATATTATACATAATATAAATAAAAAATGTACCCTGGTTGTCTTTCCTTCCACCAGAATTAGCGCCAGCGGCTTAGCCCACTCGATTTAGGAAAAGGTGGTCAATTCCGCCTACACTTGTTCAGAATAGTTTCTTGTGTTACTTGAATTCCATCATAAAACTGAAGGGTTATGTGGCTGTCTAAAGTGCATTTATATTAACATATATATAGAATAAATCCATGGTGTGTTCGTCTGTCTTTCTGTAGGAATGTACGGACTGCCCCGCCCCTGGTACTTCCCCCTGCAGAAGTCCTATTGGCTGGGCAGCGGGCGTGTGGAGAGCTGGGATTGGCCATGGTGTGGGGCCGGGGCCTCCAGGCTGAGCGTAATGGAAGAGGACCAGGCGTGCGCCATGGAGCACAGGAGGTCCGGTAAGGAGGCCGCTTACCAGAGCACACGCTCCTCCGGAGCTACGGCTGCGTACCAATCGTCATTCTACAGCGATTCTGCTCGTTCTCCCTCGCTTCCAAAATCTCCAGATGTTCTTCTGGAATTGCTATAGAATGGTGATTCTCTATACAATAATGCTTTTCTATAGAATGAGACTATATCAATTCTGCTGACCCTCGATACTCCAAAATCTCCAGAATTACTGTTCTAATACACTGTAAGCCAGAGACGCTTCCTGAAGCAAGCAAGGTTATACATCAGTGTATCCTGTACAGAAGCTCTTTGGAAACGATTCCACTACGTCATTCAAAATACATGTTTTTGAGTTCTCGTCTTTGCTAGTGTTTTGTTTGACTTGTTTAGCATGTTGTGTGATTGCATTTACCACAAAAAGCGCTCTGAATCCATTTTGATTTGATTTAACCTTTTACCTTTACCCTTCAACCTCTCCCCTATAACCTGTTGACCTGTAACCTCTGACCTGTGCCCCTAGAAGAGCAGCGGGGCATCGAGGAGGAGCCCAGCCACCTGCCCGTGGTGGTGTGTATCGACAAGCTGACCAAGGCATACAAGACGGGCAGCAAGCTGGCCCTGGATAAGCTGAGCCTCAACCTCCACGAGAACCACATCATGTCCTTCCTGGGCCACAACGGGGCCGGCAAGACCACCACCATGTGAGGGGAAGAGACCTGTGTGTATGTGTGTGGGGGAGGCGGCAAATACACCACATGTCCAAAGGATTTGGAAATTATTTGCACATTTGTATCCAAATTAATAGTCAATGTTTTGGTCATTTTCAAAGTGAAAGATTTGTAGATTGATGTCATCAATCTATCTTTCTTTAACCGGAGAAAAACTGAATGAGATTAAAAAGAACATTTTCCAAGTAATCTCAGAGTAACAGGGAGTCTCAGGATGAGAAATATGGACATGTCAGAGAGGCTTCCTCTCCTTCAATATAAATTTGAACACATTCATTGACACGCTGCTCACCAGTTCACTTTCATACTGCAAAGTGTTCCTTGTGTGAAGGTGCAAAGAAGCTATAGGCCTTTTCCCCCGCTTCCATACACACGTGTGTGTGTGTGTGTGTGTGTGTGTGTGTGTGTGTGTGTGTGTGTGTGTGTGTTTGCTTAGTATGTCCTTTTTCTATAAACACACTAGGACCACCCCCACCACACACTGTTCTTCTGTGATAACTATATACCCTATATCCTTCTTTGATAGGTCCATCCTGACCGGCCTGTTCCCGCCCACATCCGGCTCTGCCACCATATATGGTCACGACATCCGCACGGAGATGGAGCTGATTCGCCAAAACCTGGGCATGTGCCCGCAGCACAACGTCCTGTTCGACAAGCTGAGCGTAGAGGAACACCTCTGGTTCTACTCCCGACTCAAAGGCATGAAGGAGGAGGACATACGCAAGGAGATGGACAAGTAGGAGTTACCACACACAGACTCATTCACTTTACAGACAGACAGACAGACAGACACACACACACACACATTCACAAAGTGAAGGTATGCATGAAGACAGGCACACAAATATACAAATGTGCAAACTCACTCACTGTGTGTGTGTCTGTGTGTCTGTGTGTGTGTCCAGGATGATCCTGGACCTGGAGTTGTCAAACAAGCGCCACAGCCTGGTCCAGACCCTCTCTGGGGGCATGAAGAGGAAGCTGTCCGTCGCCATCGCCTTTGTGGGCGGATCCCGCGCCGTCATCCTGGATGAACCCACCGCTGGTGTCGACCCCTATGCCCGCCGCGCCATCTGGGACCTCATCCTCAAGTACAAACAGGGTGCGTAGTCTGGGACTTCATCCTCAAGTACAAACAGGGTGCGTAGTCTGGGACTTCATCCTCAAGTACAAACAGGGTGCGTAGTCTGGGACTTCATCCTCAAGTACAAACAGGGTGCGTAGTCTGGGACTTCATCCTCAAGTACAAACAGGGTGCGTAGTCTGGGACTTCATCCTCAAGTACAAACAGGGTGCGAAGTCTGGGACTTCATCCTCAAGTACAAACAGGGTGCATAGTCTGGGACTTCATCCTCAAGTAAAAATGGGGTGCGTAGTCTGGGACCTCACCTCACCTCAGTCTGTCAACCGGGGTGCTGATGGTGATGGTTAAGAGCGGTGAAGGGTATATGCAGTAGAACAAGTTTGCATCTAATCCAGAGTACTGAGTTTAATTAAATATGTATTTAAAATATAAGACACAATAGACTTTGTTTATACCCAAGGGGAAAAGTTCCATCAGGAAATAGGAAACATTTACATTTTTCTTATGTGTTTTCCAGTGTCAGGGCGCACCATTCTGTGTAGCACTCTCTAACCCTAACCTAAAACCCTAACGCTACCACCACACCTAAACCTAACCCTTACTCACTAGTAATTCGTCCAATACAACGTACAGTGAATATTAGATACAGGTCATTAATGAGCACATAGGGGTTGAGGGGATCTTTCTCTAGGATGCTCTAGTTAATCCTAGAGAATCCTATTGTGGCATCAGGTCAAACCAGGCAACATATTTATATTGAGTTATTTAGAAGGCGGTTTTATCCAAAAAGTTGTATTATAGATACAGGTCATTAAGGAGCAGGTACGGTGTTAGGGGCCATCTTGCTCTAGGATGCCCACAGGTTGGACTGTGGACATTGGGGTTTGAACCACCCTATCCTTGACTATTTTTGTGTTTCCTGCCGCCAGGTCGAACCATCCTGCTGTCCACGCACCACATGGACGAGGCCGACCTCCTCGGAGACCGCATCGCCATCATCTCCCACGGGAAGCTCAAGTGCTGCGGCTCCCCGCTCTTCCTCAAGAGCACGTACGGAGATGGATACAAGCTCACGCTGGTCAAGAAGCAGAGCGAGGGAACAGGTGTGTGTGTGTGTGTGTGTGTGTGTGTGTGTGTGTGTGTGTGTGTGTGTGTGTGTGTGTGTGTGTGTGTGTGTGTGTGTGTGTGTGTGTGTGTGTGTGTGTGTGTGTGTGTGTGTGTGTGTGTGTGTGTGTGTGTGTGTGTGTGGGGGGGGGGGGGGGGGGGGGGGGGGGTTACGGACATACGTTTCTGTGAAAATTGTACTTTTAAGACTTTTTACACTTCTTCTTCCTCCTCATCTGCATTCCACTGTCCTGTGACCTGTTTTAAAAAATGTTGTTCTCCCCTCCTCATCTTTGTCTTCATTCCACTGCTTTTCTCCTTTCTCTTTCTTTTTTCATTCATCATCGTCTTTGTCTTCTTCATCATCTTCTTCTTCGTCATATTTTTTTTCTTCTTCATCTTCGTCTTCTTGTTCTTGTTCTTCTTGTTCTTGTTCTTCTTGTTCTTGTTCTTCTTCTCCCCCTCCTCTTCCATCCATCACTGTGACCTCCCGACCTCCTTTCCACCCCGTCCTCCACCTTCCAGACCAGAGGGCTCCTACCCAGCTGCCGTCCTCTCTCTCTCCGTGCTCCGAGGCCCGGGTCACCCAGTTCATCCGCCAGTTCGTGGCGTCCTGCCAGTTGATGTCCAACTCCAACACGGAGCTGTCCTACGTGCTGCCGTCCGACGCTGTCAAGAAAGGCTGCTTTGAACGCCTCTTCCAGGTACTGGGACAGACAGCACAACACCTGCAGACCATGTTGAGACATGTTCTATCAAAATCACAAAAGCAGTGTGGCGCTACTCTTTAAAAGCATGACATGGAAAACAAATAAAACAAATAAGCAGTCCACGTTCCACGAGTACTTGTGGCAAACCTGTGTGGTTCTGTCCCGCTCCTGCAGGCATTGGAGCAGAGCCTGGACAGCCTGGCTCTGACCAGCTTCGGGGTAATGGACACCACCCTGGAGGAAGTGTTCCTCAAGGTGTCCGAGGAGGACCAGTCCTTGGAGAACAGCGACGCTGGTGAGACCACCCACCCCAAGCTGTAGCAGGCCACCTCACTATGTAGCAGATCACCACCTCACTATGTAGCAGACCACCACCTCACTATGTAGCAGACCACCTCACTATGTAGCAAACCACCACCTCACTATGTAGTAGATCACCACCTCACTATGTAGCAAACCACCACCTCACTATGTAGTAGATCACCACCTCACTATGTAGTAGATCACCACCTCACTATGTAGCAAACCACCACCTCACTATGTAGTAGATCACCACCTCACTATGTAGCAGACCACCTCACTATGTAGTAGATCACCACCTCACTATGTAGCAGACCACCACCTCACTATGTAGCAAACCACTCACTATGTAGCAAACCACCACCTCACTATGTAGCAAACCACTCACTATGTAGCAGACTACCTCACTGTGTAGCAGACCACCACCTCACTATGTAGCAGATTCACATGCAGTCCAACTGTTGCACTGTGGCATTCATAATCCATCTGTCTTTTAAAATATTGTGAAATAATTGTATGAATTTGATTCATCACTAAAGAACCAAGACATATTTCACAATTTCAAGTCTATTTCATTATTTTACATTAACAGTCTCCAAGGGCTTCACAGGCCCCACAATATTATGAATGGGCAGACATATAACGGTAGCACAAAACAAACCACTAGAAGAGCATTTTTCTGAATGTGGATAAAGATGTAGTGGTGTGGTGCAAAACCATACAAAACTAAATGCTATTCATTATAGTATACCTTTTAAAAGGGTTTCAATTAAGCTGGAGGGTCTTTAAGTACCCTGCTTTGCTCAAAGAGTAAATCCGTTTCTCTTGGTTTGTTTTCCGCATCTAAAGACATGAAGGACTCCCCCTGGGGCAGCTCAACGGGGAAGCTGGGGGTGGTCTCAGTAGGGGGGCCCGGGGGGCCAACATCACCACCGCCAAGCGGTGAGACGGGCCCCCCGGCGTCAGCAGACGAGAGGCGGGAGGTGGAGCTGACCAACCTGGTGAACGGCTCCAGGATGAGCCCCAGCCAGGCCTCTCTTAGGTCCTCATCGTCGTCAGTGGGCTCGGTGCGGGGGGACGAGGGTGGGCTGTACACGGACTTCTACGGAGACTACTGCCCCCTGTTTGATGAGCCACAGGAAGGAGACTCAGCCGGCCTGAGAGGTGAGGGAGTGGAGCGGGGTGGGAAGTGAGCAAGGACGTTAGGGAGAGCGGTGAAGGAGGGAGAGAGTGGGGGGGGGGGGGGGGGGGAGTGGTGAGGGAGGGAGGGACGGAAAGAGAGAGAGGGGGCCATCGTAACTATGGTCACTGACACTTTCAGATTCAGATGACTTTATTGATCTTGTGGGAAATTGTTTCTGTAAAAAATGGCTCTGCTCATGATAAAAGAGAACAGAAATATATTATGTTTAAGTAGAAACACAAAAGTACAGAAAACGCAATACAAATATAAAAACAACGGCATATGTTTACACATGTATATGTAAAATAAAAATAAACAGGCTCACTCACTGTGTGACACACACACACACACACACACACACACACACACACACACACACACACACACACACACACACACACACACACACACACACACACACCACACACACAGTGATTCAAATAAAGCTCATGAATGCAGACCAAGGGGAGGTTGTTCACCGGGTTCTCCCCTGACCCTCTCTCCACCCCCAGGTGATGCCAAGAGCCCATTGTCCCCGGAGGAGGAGCTCTCTGAGGGGCAGGGCGGCGTGAAGCTGGTGGGCTGGTGGCTCCGGCTCCGCCAGTTCCACGGCCTCATCGTCAAGCGGTTCCACTGTGCCAAGAGGAACACCAAGGGCCTCTTCTCACAGATCCTCCTGCCCGCCTTCTTCGTCTGCGTGGCCATGACCGTGGCGCTCTCTGTCCCAGCCATCGGTAGGCCCTCCAGCAACCGACCACGTCTGGCCATGAGCCACTATCACATCATTGGTTGTGTTGATCAGTGCGTTTACATGCGCGCAAAAAAGCCAACTGTAACCTGGTTACCGCCGTAATCAGGTTCCACAACGGTCATGTAAACACTGAAACCTGGTTATGTAACCGGGTTTCCTCCCATTTTGGGCAGCTTCGACGTGAGCTTTGAATTAATTCTGTGCCTGTCAGTTTCATCTAGCTTCCGTAAACCGTGAACCTTAGTGTACATGTAAATGCGATAATGAGATCACACTCGTATTTCCTTGTGTTTTCCAGGAGACCTGCCCCCTCTGATCCTTTCTCCATCTCAGTATCATAACTACACCCAGCCCAGAGGGAACTTCATCCCCTACGCTAACGAGGACAGACCCCAGCACAGGTCAGATTCTTACTGTTATTATTATTGAGTTGATTTTAGTTGTGTGTAGGTTATTTAGCAAGGCACGTTTATCCAAAGAGATTCTCAGTGAATTTTAGATACAAAGGTCATTAGGTTAGATTCGATTATCCAGCACAAGGATAAACATTTGTTGTTCAATTTACCAGTACATTACACCTGGAGAGAAGTAGGCATGTCTTGAGAGATAAGTAAAGCAGATGGAAAAAATCGGGCTCCATTACATTTCCTATCTTTATAGAGACTTATCGTAGTAATCGAATACCCGTCCTAACCTAGAAGGCACTCGCAGGGAGGATTATGGGTAGGTAAAGGGATATGTCTGAGGTTAAGTTAAGTAAGTTATATATATGTTATATTTAAATTTGATGTGTTAAGTATGCTTGTTAACACACTTATTCATTCTGTAAAATGTTTATTATGTTGTGTATCATATGTATTTGAAAAAACACATATGATACGTCTTGATACAAATATTAATCACAAAGTTGGTTGTTGAATCTTGGGGGGTGGGTGGCTTTCGTCCTGTCAGGTGCAAGCTCTCCCCCGACGCCCCGCCCCAGAAGATCATCAACACGCTGCGGCTGCTCTCGGGTGTGGGCGCCACCTGCGTGCTCAAGACGCCCCACAACAGCACCCTGGACAGCACCCTGGACCAGCTGGCCCAGACCCTCAACCCCAGCGCCAACGAGTCCAAGACCCTGGCGGCACGCTACTTCGACTCCATGTGTTTGGACTCCTTCACGCAGGGGGTTCCGCTGTCCAACTTTGTCCCCCCGCCGCCGTCTCCGGCGCCCTCCGACGACCCGGACCCGCGCTTCGACGAGGACGGGCTGTGGAACTTCACCACCCCGCCGACGCCCACCACCGCCCATGGTAGGTCCCGGCCAGACGGGTTCCTAGAATGTTTTCCCACAACATCCTTTGGTACTCATGGTACACATTGGCTGCTCAAATGGCGTTCAAGTCAATTGTATTTGTGTAGCCCTTAATCCCAGCGACAGTCTCAAAGGGCTTTACAGGCCTTATTTTATGACACCGCCTAACCCTAGCCCTCTCAAGGGGAAGGAGAAACTCACTTAATTATCAAAGAAGACACCTTGAGAAGGAACGCAGAGTAGGGGATCCGTCCTTTTAGGGATAACACCCATTTACATTGTACTAATGCACAAATAATCAATAGGATTCAAGTCAGAAAAGTGATATACAATATTGATAGTATTCTGTTGATATTGGCTCAAACAACAGATGGTTAAAATATGTTTAACATTTGATTACCAACAATTTATTAATTTATTTTTAAAGGCAAACCTTTCTGATTTAGCAAGCTTTGAGTCATGTGTGATTATACATAGTGGGGGAAAAAATATTATATCAATTACTTGTCAAACCTGGCCAATAGTCTTGGATTACACATCACAAGAAAACAATGATGAACTGTGTTTAGTTCAGATCAACGGCTGCCATATCTGATCTAAAGCCGGGAACACTGGAAGGCTTTTACAATCCTAACCGACTGTGGAAGACACATTTAACGACATGCACTTCATTACGACTGTTAACCAGCCCAAACTGATCACATTCAGATGGGTCCAGATTATATTGCTTGGATATCAAATATAAGACTGGAACCGGGACGGCTCTCTCTCGAATGGGAGGCTACAGATTAGAATCTTGAACCCCCGTTCAGTAAGGAATAAACCACGACGGGGTGTCCGGTTCTAAAATAATGTAAGAACAGGGTGGTGATGCAACTGAGGCTGAGGTTGCTTACCACTGCCAAAGTATATTATTTTCCAATAACAGGACACTCCGGAGTGGTTTATTCCGCTTATACCACCGTTACCAATAATGATTAGATATTAGTTACTTTTATCTATCATGTTGATGGTATTGATTAAATTTTTCTGCGGCGCATTGAGCATATTATTTTTGCATTGTCAAGGAAACATCTTGGCCCGTAGTTATCAAGCCGCTCCGAGTTACTCCTAGGAACTGCGCTAAAAGTGAACTTATGACTAAAAGTACTGAATGCTCAGAGTAGGACCTTGGAGTGAGTTACCAAGGTTACTACACCTAATCCCAGCAATGAGTAGGATCTGACTTTTAGGAGTGAAAGACATTTTTGCATTTATCTTAAAAAGAAAATATAAATTGTACTACACATTAAGACAGTATTAATGATACAAGTACATATACAGCTATAAACATATGTTTTCAATTAAATAGGCAAAAAAGGTATTTGGCTTATTGCAGTTCATGATTTATTTTTACGGTTTGATTGGGTTAGGAGGACGCTCAGATCTTCCGAAAGCCTTTTACTTGCAGGGCTTGTGAGTAAAACAATATATATATATATATATATATATATATATATATATATATACATGGTGAAATACAAAAAGGAAACAATCCTACGGTGACTAGTCAGCATAAAAAGGTTTGTGTGGAGAACGATATCGACCACCATCAACAGCACTTTTAACTTTAGCGCACGGCACAAGTGTGTGCGAAACCTAATGTCCCCGAGGGATAAGAGCAGAGATTCCACATTTCTGCAGTGATCCCGAAAGAAACAAAAAACTAAAAAACCTGTTCTCTGAACAACGGCGCATGCATTTGTCGCCTCAATGCTCCCACCTTCTGGCATCTCTTAACTGATAGGGGTCCTTTTTAGCAGTCCTAACTTTTCTCTGAGTTATGAACGATCTTAGAACGTAGGAATATTAATTCTCGAATTGAATTGAATAGTTGCATTTGATTTGTTGTTTTTAATGTTGGATTTGTAGCGCCTTGATTCAGACATGTTATAAGGCAGAGGTGTTCCATTATTGAAAAAGAATGCACACCTTTGGAACATTATTGACCAATCATGGTAAACTATTCAACAATGCTGTGGCATAATACAAGATAATGTGTGCCAGCTGTCCAGAGTGACATGCCCTATTTTGTGCGGACCAGTGCCGAAACCTTGATAAAAATCATAAACCTGACCTCCATATCCTGGTCCTCATCCAGAGCCCGTGACATCTCCCCCCACGCTGCCGCTCTCCATCCATGAGCCGGTGCGCTGCACGTGCTCCATGCAGGGCACGGGCTTCTCCTGCCCTAGTGGGGTCGGGGGCCGCCCCCCACTCATGAAGGTGGTGACAGGGGACATCCTGGTGGACATCACGGGACGTAACGTGTCTGAGTACCTCCTCTTCACGTCGGACAGACTGCGCCTTCACAGGTGGGGCGTCCATCCAGCATGGATCTCTAATGCTCATATAGTTACGTGTATGGAGTACGTACTGATGACCTTGGATGTATTTCCAGCGTAATAACAGCGTTAAAAATGGTGTAATTGAGATATGTCAAAGAACTAGTGCTTATTGTTGACTCTTTTAACTCTGTTAAAACAATTGTTTGATTGTAAATGTATGTGTTGTGTGTGTATGATGTAATCATCCACAGATATGGCGGGTTAACGGTGGGCAACATACAGAAATCCATCCCAGCGTCCTTTGGGAGGAGGACGCCGCCCATGGTCCGGAAGATAGCAGTACGCAGATCAGCTCAGGTGAGAGGGTTAACGAACAGATCAGCTCAGGTGAAAGGGATAACGAGCAGATCAGCTCAGGTGAGAGGGTTAAAGAGCAGATCAGCTCAGGTGAGAGGGTTAAAGAGCAGATCAGCTCAGGTGAGAGGGTTAAAGAGCAGATCAGCTCAGGTGAGAGGGTTAACGAACAGATCAGCTCAGGTGAGAGGGTTAACGAGCAGATCGGCTCAGGTGAGAGGGTTAAAGAGGAGATCAGCTCAGGTGAGAGGGTTAAAGAGCAGATCAGCTCAGGTGAGAGGGTTAAAGAGCAGATCAGCTCAGGTGAGAGGGTTAACGAGCAGATCAGCTCAGGTGAGACGGCTAACGAGCAGATCAGCTCAGGTGAGAGGGTAAACCAGGAGACACTGTTAACGAGCAGACCAACTGGTCAACATCAACGTTCCTCTCCCTCTAACCACCCCTTCCCGTCCCCGTCTCCAGGTGTTGTACAACAACAAAGGCTACCACAGCATGCCCACGTATCTCAACGTCCTCAACAACGCCATCCTACGAGCCAACCTACCGCCGTCAAAAGGCAACCCTGCAGCCTACGGTAAGAATATAGGCTTTACTGACTACATTACACCTTGCCTATGATGCAACCATCCAAAACACTGACTGTGTGTGTGTGTGTGTGTGTGTGTGTGTGTGTGTGTGTTTGTCTCTCTAGGAATAACGCTGACCAACCATCCTATGAATCGTACCAGTGCCAGCCTCTCTCTGGACTACCTGTAGGTTACACTGCTTTAAACAGTTGCTCTAGTTAGTTATTTAGTAATTATCAGTATCAGGTCTTTCTTATGTATCTTTCTTATGCCCCTGCCTCTCTCTTTGTTTCCAAGAATCTTACTATCAATCCCTCCCACGCACACCACCCAGCCTGCCAAGCTAATTCGCGTCACACAGTTGCACAGCCAGTTAGAGTGGACAGAACACTGTTATTGAGTTTTTTTTATTCTGAAAGTCTCCCATCTACTAAGTGGGAGGGGCTCAATCCTATACATTCTGACTTTATTGTTATACAATATCTTGTTAATAACGATCAGGCTGACATGAGTGCTTCCGTTAGGATCTGTTTTTGATATTTTGACTACAGGAAGATGATAATGAAAAAAGTAAAAACAATATTTGAAGCTCTCTCTCTCTGGTCCCCTCATCTTTATCATCGTCGTCATGACCACCAGTCTGCAGGGCACTGACGTGGTGATCGCCATCTTCATCATCGTCGCGATGTCCTTCGTGCCTGCCAGCTTTGTAGTCTTCCTCGTGGCCGAGAAGTCCACCAAAGCCAAACACCTGCAGTTCGTCAGTGGCTGCAACCCCATCATCTACTGGCTGGCCAACTACATCTGGGACATGGTGAGGGAGGGAGGGAGGGAGGGAGGTGCATCTACTGGCTGGCCAACTACATCTGGGACATGGTGAGGGAGGGAGGGAGGGAGGTGCATCTACTGGCTGGCCAACTACATCTGGGACATGGTGAGGGAGGGAGGGAGGGAGGTGCATCTACTGGCTGGCCAACTACATCTGGGACATGGTGAGGGAGGGAGGGAGGTGCATCTACTGGCTGGCCAACTACATCTGGGACATGGTGAGGGAGGGAGGGAGGGAGGGAGGTGCATCTACTGGCTGGGCAACTACATCTGGTACATGGTGAGGGAGGGAGGGAGGTGCATCTACTGGCTGGCCAACTACATCTGGGACATGGTGAGGGAGGGAGGGAAGGAGGGAGGGAGGTGCATCTACTGGCTGGCCAACTACATCTGGTACATGGTGAGGGAGGGCAGGAGGGAGGGAGGGGTGGGGGGGAGGGAGAGGAGGGGAGGGGTGGGTGTTGGGAGGGACTGAGAGAAGTTAATCTACTGGCTGGCCAACTACATCTGGGACATGGTGAGGGAGGGAGGGAGAGGAGGGGAGAAAAGGGGAGGGGGGAGAGAGGAAGGGGTGGGTGGGGGGAGGGAGAGAGGTACATCTACTGGCGGGCCAACTACATCAGAGAAGGAGAGAGAGAGAGAGAGACTCGAGGAATGTCATTAAAAAAAGAATGACATTTTAAAATGTCTTTCTCTGCCTTTCTTTCTGTCTCTTTCTTTCTGTCTCTCTCTCTGTCTCTTTTTCTCTGTCTCTCTTTCTTTCTGTCTCTCTGTCTCTCTTTCTTTCTGTCTCTCTGTCTCTCTTTCTTTCTGTCTCTCTGTCTCGCTGCCAGTTGAACTACCTGGTTCCGGCCACCTGCTGTGTGCTCATCTTGTTTGTGTTTGACCTGCCGGCCTACACCTCCCCCACCAACTTCCCTGCTGTCCTTGCTCTCTTCCTGCTCTACGGGTGAGTGAGGGGAGGGGACCTCTGCACATGTCAGAACCACCAGGAGCTTGGTGATATCCGTGTAGGGTATCTGTGCCGAGGGAGTAGAGCTGACGGTCCAACTGTGACCCAGGGATTGGGGGACTTCTGCTAAAGAGCCCGGCCAGCTAACAGAGGACTCTGGTATAACACTTCAGTCAAATAAAAAAGTATTCCACTTAGTTTAGCTAAATGTATAATGGATGAATTATTTAAAATATATAAATGATATTGCTAAACTAGATAAGAGGTTAAACATACAGAGTACAATTGCAATTGAATAAAATTGACCAAAGAATTTACAAAAACCATCTAAAAGGAATTGCCCTTCTTCAGGTGGTCCCAAAATAAAATAAATATTAATATGGTGAACAAAACAAGTATTTG
This sequence comes from Lota lota, assembly GCA_026745465.1. NCBI lineage: Eukaryota > Metazoa > Chordata > Actinopteri > Gadiformes > Lotidae > Lota > Lota lota. The sequence goes on along the minus strand of JACYXH010000479.1, from coordinate 9,905,792 downwards.
GCATGAATTTGATTTTGGAAGGTAAATACAAATATTGCTACCATATTGCTAAAATAGAAGATAGCAAAAACAAGAACAAAAGGAATAATAAAAAAGATGTTAATTAAAATTAATAATTGAACTGGATCAATTACAAATGTATATAAAACAGTTCATTCATCTGACCTTCCCGTGTTGGACTGATCCAGGTGGTCCATCACGCCCATCATGTACCCGGCTTCCTTCTGGTTTGAGGTTCCCAGCACGGCCTACGTCTTCCTCATCGTCATCAACCTCTTCATCGGCATCACCGCCACCGTCGCCACCTTCCTCCTGCAGCTCTTTGAACACGACAAGGTCAGCATCTTCATATTCCGATCATATTTATTATTATATTGTGTCCTATTTTGCATTGTTAATACATTATTACAGAAGCTTTGAGCCAAAAGGACTTGCAGTGAATCCAGATAAAGTTCAGGATAGTCTAATGTTTGTTCTGTGATCCTTGAGCAAGATGCCCTAACTGCCTACCTGCTCCTTAATGACATATTTCTGAATTCACTGAAACGTTTCACATAAAAGCGCAAAAAACAACTAAGAATCAGGTAGGGTTCAGGGCATCTTGCGTCAAGGATGCATACAGGGTAGATTGTGGATGTTGGGGATCAAACCCAGTATCTTTCGGCTGGTTGTCAAACAGCCTTGTCACTGACTATTCATTTATAGTTCCCATTTATTTCTTACTCAAAATGCTGAGGGGATTATCAGCATTTTGAGTTGTTGTTGTCTCCAAGGACGTGAATAGAGTCAACAGCTACATTAAGTCATGTTTCCTCATCTGTTGTTGTTGTCTGCCAGGACCTGAATAGAGTCAACAGCTACATGAAGTCATGTTTCCTCATCTGTTGTTGTTGTCTGCCAGGACCTGAATAGAGTCAACAGCTACATGAAGTCATGTTTCCTCATCTGTTGTTGTTGTCTGCCAGGACCTGAATAGAGTCAACAGCTACATGAAGTCATGTTTCCTCATCTGTTGTTGTTGTCTGCCAGGACCTGAATAGAGTCAACAGCTACATGAAGTCATGTTTCCTCATCTGTTGTTGTTGTCTGCCAGGACCTGAATAGAGTCAACAGCTACATGAAGTCATGTTTCCTCATCTGTTGTTGTTGTCTGCCAGGACCTGAAGAGGGTCAACTGCTACCAGAAGTCATGTTTCCTCATCTGTTGTTGTTGTCTGCCAGGACGTGAATAGAGTCAACAGCTACTTAAAGTCATGTTTCCTCATCTATTGTTGTTGTCTGCCAGGACCTGAAGAGGGTCAACAGCTACCTGAAGTCATGTTTCCTCATCTGTTGTTGTTGTCTGCCAGGACCTGAAGAGGGTCAACAGCTACCTGAAGTCATGTTTCCTCATCTGTTGTTTTTGTCTGCCAGGACCTGAAGAGGGTCAACAGCTACCTGAAGTCGTGTTTCCTCATCTTTCCAAACTACAACCTGGGTCACGGGCTCATGGAGATGGCTTACAATGAGTACATCAACGAGTACTATGCCAAGATAGGTAAACAGGGATTCGAAATTATTGATTATAGATTATCCATCATAGATAGAGTTTAGGCTAACATACAGTATGAACTATTGACACAAACACGGCTGAAATAGGATTACCTGATGATAGTATGTGTAAGGCAATTAGGTGATTTTTAAAGCTGATGAGAAGTAAATATTAACTACGGATTAATTTTACATAATGCGGTATGAAGTTTTGTATATTATAATAAGGTTGGATATGTTTGCTTATCAGTTTCTATTTTCTATTATAATATTATCCAGAATGTTTGTTTATATGAATATAATTAATATAAAGTAAACTTTAAAACAAATATAAGAGGTTTATCATGGATGGGTGACAAGCAATTCCCTGTGTAATTGCTTCTAGTCTAATCCGTGTCTCGTTATGCATCTCATTAAACAAGTCGTTTAAAACCCACTCGTTCCGTTCTGTCTCCAGGTCAGTTTGACAAGATGAAGTCTCCGTTCGAGTGGGACATTGTGACACGGGGGCTGGTCGCGATGACGATCGAAGGCTTTGTAGGCTTCCTCATCACAATACTGTGCCAGTACAACTTCCTGCGGAAACCTCCGTGAGTGTGCCATTAGCCATTTTCACCTAGTGGCCGTCTTGGTTCAAATATTTTTGGTCACAATTGCTTTAAAAATATTCATTGAGTTAATCTCCTAAATTATTAAATAGTAAATAGTAACTACATAGTAAAATGTGTACAACGCATTGATTCACCAATAAAGTGTCTGTTAATGCAGCTGAAACATGATATTGAAAAAATGCCTCACCCTTTTACCAAAGTTATGAACCAATCATATTAATTCACCCTTCGCTAAGTCCCGCCCCCCTTGGTTACTGTACGCCTTTCAAGCTTTCGCACCCCGCATGTGGCCTTCCCAACAATATCAGTGAGAGATAGTCCAAAGGAAATAATTTCTGGAATAAGTAGACGGAAAGGCCTACAATATTTATTCGAGAGCTACATTCACAATATTATTTGTCGGCTATATATTGTGAATGAAGAGGACATCAAAATTCAGCTAAAATCTCACGTCTTGAAATGTCATGTGCAGGACAAGCATATACAGGAACAAAAATGTTCTTGCACAGCAGGTTTTTTCAATATATAGGTCTATTTTGAGCTAACGTTAAGTTATGACTCCCGATAGCTTTTCATTTTCAGCGCCCTAGGATAATGCCTGCACATTGTGGGCTTTATCCATACACTGGATCTCAAAAAGGCACAACAGGAAAGGCCAACTAAATCCTGCACAAGTTTTCCACAACAATGGCATAAACCCAGGGATCTATGGAATCCGCTGTGAGTGGATTCAGCTGTGGGTGAGGTCTTCCACACTGTTTAATCCAAATCAGAAAACTCTCCTCTTGCATTTTTGGCTTCAGAAAAGCGAGAAATACGACATCCCCCTCTAAAATATTAGGAAATCTGCGTACAGACTTGCAAGTTCCATATGCACACTGTTTCCGTATGTCCACTTATTCTGAAAACTTGACAGGCCTCCTAGTTACGGTTGCTAATTTAGGGTTGGACAGTGGCCATTCTAGGGAGGGGTTTAGTGAAGGGTAAATTAGTGTGTCTACTACTTCCTTGTATAGGAGGGTGCCAGTGAGCTGTCAGCCAATCGATGATGATGATGTAGACGTAGCATGTGAGAGGAGGCGGGTTCTGCGTGGAGACGCCGACAGCGACATGTTGAAAATTGAAAACCTCACGAAGGTGAGTTTTTCAGAAAAACTTCAGCAGAAACCTAAACATGTTTGTTACTGCAGCGCTAGACTGTTATATGTATCTCTTTTTTTTACTTTTACTATTAAATATAATTGAATTGTAAAGATCCACTCATTGATCTTTGACCACTAGAGGGCAGAACAAACCCTGTATAGCTCTACTGCTATCACACTGCCATTTATTATACAGTATATTGAATGAAAAATAATTTACATACTTAAAGCCACATCATTTAGCCACCTCATCGAAAGAACAGCATCCCCCTCTCTAGGTGTACAAGTCCCGGAAGATGGGTCGCATCCTGGCGGTGGACCGGCTGTGTCTGGGGGTGCGGCCGGGGGAGTGCTTCGGCCTGCTGGGGGTTAACGGAGCGGGGAAAACCAGCACTTTCAAGATGCTGACCGGAGACGAGAGCACCACAGGGGGAGAGGCCTTTGTTAGCGGGAACAGGTGGGTGGGGAGAACGCTAGCTTCAGCATGTCACTCTGGAGTCTAGAATCATAAATAAGAAATAGGAGAGATGTTATTTATTTGTATCAAGTTGTATAGTTGTATCATTTTAGTTGTATAATTTATTTAAGGTCACTTTTAGTTTTGGTTTACTTTAATTTCACTGTTTACATTCCGTTCAAGGCTGTCATGACTTGAATTAATGCGCGTGTTTGTGTGTGGGTGGGTGGGTGGGTGGGTGGGTGGGTGTATTTGTGTGTCTGCATGTGCCTGTGTGTGTGTGTGTGTGTGTGTGTGTGTGTGTGTGTGTGTGTGTGTGTGTGTGTGTGTGTGTGTGTGTGTGTGTGTGTGTGTGTGTGTGTGTGTGTGTGTGTGTGTGTGTGTGTGTGTGTGTGTATTTAGTATCCTGAAGGAGCTGCTCCGGGTACAGCAGACCATCGGGTACTGCCCCCAGTTTGATGCTCTGTTTGAGGACCTGACGGCCCGGGAGCACCTGGAGCTCTACACACGCCTCCGGGGCATCTCCTGGAAGGACCAGGACAGGGTCCGACTCACTCACTCATTCATGCCAACAATCACTCATTTACTCATTGATTAAATCACTTTCACTTGCTCATTCATTAACACACTCACTTACTCACACGTTCATTCAGTCATTCACCGATGTACTCTTTATGAGTGAATTCTACTATTTCACTTATGCACTCAAATACTCAACCACCCATTCACTCTCTCACTAATGAATGTATGCACACTCTCACACACACTTACTCAATCATTTTGTAATTCTCTGACTCACTTACAAAGCATTGAAATGCACATTAAATAGTGATTTAAAGCTGTGTGTGTGTGTATGTGTGTCCACAGGTTGTCCAGTGGGCGCTAGAGAAACTAGAACTGTCTTATTACGCAGACAAGCCGGCCGGAACCTACAGTGGTGGTAACAAACGCAAGCTGTCCACCGCCATCGCTCTGATTGGTTACCCCTCCCTCATCTTCCTGGTAGGGACCACACCCACTGTTTTCTGATTGGTTACCCTTCCCTCATCCTCCTGGTAGGGCCACGCCCACTTCAATCCGAAATCAATGAAGGCTCACGTCAAAAATTCCCCTTATCGTAGAAACCCAAACAATTGTACATATGTCTTTGTCTGCCAATGCTCTCTAAACAAACTCTTTAATCTCTACTCTTTACGAAAATAATTAACTCACACAAATCAATATAATATATGTAAAATATTGAATTTTTTGGAGGCTACCAACATAGACCGTACATATGACAGTGTGATAACACGTTAGCAGACTATATGTAGCAGACAACAGGCCAACACATAGCTGTATTTCAGCATCACATGTAGCATGTCTGGTTCTGTCCCTGTGTGTCTTGCAGGATGAGCCCACCACCGGCATGGACCCCAAGGCTCGCCGCTTCCTCTGGAACCTCATCCTTGACATCATCAAGACGGGACGCTCGGTGGTGCTGACATCACACAGGTGAGACCAGCATTTGGACCGCATGATGGACATCCCAGCTCACACCCTTTTGTTGCTTTTACATTTCTTAAAATACTTGAACTCTGATTCGAACAAACCCACACATGTTGGTTCACCCATTAAAAAGATTTACATTACATTTATTTGTCAAGCCATTCAATGAGCAACAGCTGCAACTCCTTGGCAGTGCACTTCATAAAAGCAAGTAGTCAATAGGGAGTTTAATAGTGTTGTTGTCTCTCTCTCTCTCCCACCCAGCATGGAGGAGTGTGAGGCTCTGTGCACCAGACTGGGCATCATGGTGAATGGCAGGTTCAAGTGTCTGGGCAGCATCCAACACCTGAAGAACAGGTGAGACCATGTGGGGGCGGAGCGTATGTGGGTGATGCCAACGAAGGAAAGACCAGTGTGGGCGGAGCCAACCTACCATATCTGTTAGATACTGAGCCTAGGCTGGATGTTTATTCAGAATACTATCAGACTTGTGGCGTTGTACCTTGTGTAGTAAAATATATAAAATAACAAGTTAATAAAGTACTTACGTCGATACCTGTTGATTAAAAGATCGAACGCTTCTTCTTAATCAAATCAGCCCAAACATATTAAGTTTGGGCTGTATTAATAACAGCACATGACCAATCCATACCTCATGAGAAGAATGAGTTTGAGACATAATGTATGATACTATATGTTGACTGTGTGTGTGTGTGTGTGTGTGTGTGTGTGTGTGTGTGTGTGTGTGTGTGTGTGTGTGTGTGTGTGTGTGTGTGTGTGTGTGTGTCAGGTTTGGGGACGGCTACATGATCACGGTGAGGACAAAGAGCAGCTCCAGTGTGAAGGAGGTGGTCCGCTTCTTCAACAGGAACTTCCCAGAGGCCGTCCTCAAGGTGAGGGGGTACACACTTGACATGTGTTTGTGTCCATATTGTCAAATGATGCACAATTTAGTTAGTTTGTGTGTTCAAAACTATACTGATCAAATCAAACAACACTAATTACAGCTCACCTGGCCCAAATGCATACTACCACTGTACTTTCTGCTTTGACATCTGCATTTCCTATCTGGGATTACTAAAGTAAATCGTATTTGATCTCACCCCAGGAGCGCCATCACACTAAGGTGCAGTTCCAGCTGCAGTCGGATCGCCTGTCCCTCGCCCAGGTGTTCAGCAAGATGGAGCAGGTGGTGGAGGTGCTGGGGATAGAGGACTACTCTGTCAGCCAGACCACTCTGGACAACGTGAGTCCTACACCAGCGAGCACACACACACTTCACTTACTTGGCGTCCTGTCCTCTCCTGCACTGTGCATTGCTAAGTGAGAGTTCCATCGATAAATGTTGCGTTTGATGGAGAGTGCCGATACAGATACTGTTTACTGATCAGTGGCGCATCCAAGGGGGGGTCAGGGGGGCCCACCCTTGCGAGTCATATATGCATAATATGCCTAGTATGCATAAAAATTTATATTTTTTCATAATAGTACAAGAAAATAACAAATGCATAGCCAGCCAGCCCCAGTAAATGCTTTGTTAAATTAAATCAATGTACTTTAAATGAAAGCTGTATGTGTATTTTTAAGGAAAAGGACAATTAGCTTATTTGAGAACAATGAGTCGCCTAACACATGTATACACAGATATATAACACATTAAAACAGGATTGTTATGAAACTCAAAATGGTAGCATTAAATGTAACATATAAATCAGTTTGTGATTCCTTAATTCTCATAGGTGACATCGTTTTTAACTAGCTGATATACTACAACAGCATAATACAATTCATCAAATTCAGCATTTAGTGATTTTAATGGTTTGAATATTTCTATTATAGGAACAAATTTGAAAGAAAATGTGTCTTTAAACACAATCACAGTAGTAGAAATGTAGATGAAATTTACACTTTTACCATTTCGCCCCAATGTGATGAGACCATTAAAACGAAGAAAAAGGAACCCACTTATTTTCCTGTTGCTTGTTAGGTGTTTGTGAACTTTGCAAAGAAGCAGAGCGACAGCCTGGATCAGCAGGAGAGCTCGCCCTCCGGTGGTGGCCGGTCGCCACTGCAGTGCATCCTGAGCCTGCTGAGGGCCCGGCCAGCCACCACGGAGCTCAGTGCTCTGGTCAGCGAGGAGCCGGAGGAGATGGAGTCGGACGATGATGAGGGACTCATCAGCTTCGAGGAGGAGAGGGTGAGGAGAAGGGGGGGGGGGGGGGAGGGTAAGAGGAGGAGGGGGGAGACAGGGGTTGAGAAGGAGTAGAGGATAGAGGAGGAGGGGGTGAGAGTAGGGGTGGGAGGAACTGGATGAGAGGAGAGGGGAAGGGAGAGGAGGGTGAGAGGTAGGAGGGGAGGTGAGGGATGGGGAGAGGACGGTGAGAAGAGGCAGAGGGAAGAGGATGGGAGAGGAGAGGACGGGGAGAATGATTTGAAATATTTCAAATCTCTGTTTTTGGTTATTTAATCTTGTCTGAATCGGCCCTATATATATTTTGTAAAGTAAAAATCTCCCTCAGATATGGGGCCTTTTGCCTCCTGCTATTTTCGCCTCTGGCCCCCATATACTTCTGATGCTGACTTAGATAGAACAGAGGGGGAGAACTGGGGGGAGACTGCACAGAGCCTGGGCTGAAAACAGAAAACTACATTGTTTCCTGTTTCGTTGCAGTGATTTTCTACCGAAAACTAATTTGTGCGAGTGGATGTAGCTTTCAATAAGTGTATGTGGTAGTGTGTGTGGATGATGGCTGGTTTAAGCAGCCTCACCTGGCCGAGTCTGACTCTGGGGCTGGGTGAGGCTGCACACCTGTTGCACATTGAGTAATCAGTGTGCACAGGTTAAACCAGCCATCACCACACACACATAGGGAGAGATCTCCTGCATGGCAACATGGAGCACCAGGCCATGTATCATTATCTACAAATGTTACAATAAACCAGCTTCAACATCACCACCCTGTGTTTGGAGGAGCTCAATAAAAGTCACCTAGGTGGCGTGTAGCAAACAGTGTATTTCTACAGTGGCCAAATACACTGTGTTGTTTTGAAACCATTGCAGACACTTTTTACAGTACACTAGTGCTGGCCGAGATTGTGTTCACTGTTAATAGCAAATAATGCACCTACAGATCCCCTCCTCCAGCAACATGATTAGTTGAAACAAATATGGGCCAAAGAAAAACGCCTCGTTCACCCAGATTTTGTCTGATTTGTGAGACTACCGGTCATCTTGACTCTATAATGTGTGTTTGTCTGTGCGTGTGTATAGGTGCAGCTGTCCTTTAACACAGACACGCTCTGTTGAAACCAAGAGACGCCAGCCAGACAACGTAGAACTGTTAAAGACGGACCAAGACAAATACATCAACTATCACAACCAAGAAGAAGGAGCATAATAATAATAATTATAACATGTGCTCCTATGCGAAGAGGACCAAATGGATGTGTACCGAGCCAGCGATACTGCTAGCGGTACCGCGTCACCGCGTCTCAGTGCTCAGCTGTGCGCTGGGATGAGGACGTGTGTTGAGATCTTGATGACACAGCGGTTGTGTGAAACACACTAACCACACCAGCCCATGAGTAGAGGCTGGGGTGGATAAATCAAACAGACCCTGTGTCATAACATTGGAGACAGAGAGAAGAAGAGAGAGAGAGAGAAACCTTTAAAACACACAGTGTCAATGGTCGCACATGGAATGAAGATATTTTTTTAAGAATGTACAGTTAAAAAACGAAGTTCAAAATAACAATGTCGGTTTGGTTGGTACACACACAGACAGACACACACAGACATACCCCCCCCCCCCCCCACACACACACACACACACAGTGTGTTGGCTTATCTTCTGACAGTGAATTTAATTATGTTGCCCCGGCCAAAGGGGACTCCTCCTCCTCCTCTTCTAAACAGGAGAACCCCCGCGCCCCCTGCCTTGAGAGCATGCTGAGATGATAAGAGGTCGTCGTGTCGTGATACAGTATATTTTTGTGTGACTACAAGAATGATTAATTTTGGAACATTGAAATAATAATCAGAAAAACTGCCTGTGGACCTGACCTGTGTGTGGATTTATTTGGCAGTTATCTAGAAGTTATGGCAGCAGCGTGCATACAGTGAGTCAAGATCGCTTGGAGAGCCAGTAAGTTTTGTTTATTGTTTTATTGATGTTTAACGCTTGAGGAAAAACAGGGAAGCTTGGCTGCTTCCTGTCTGTTGAGGAAGTGAGATGACAGATCTGTTGTGAAGAGTACCTCTATCGATACATCTGTTGTAAAGGATCATTTAAACACGCATTTCACTTTTTAAATATCTAAACCAAATGCTCTTTTACCTTTTTTTTCTTTTAAACTTGTTGACAGAGTTAACAACAGTAAACAGATAATTTCACATTTAAGTCTACATTGAATCCTGCTAAAATGTAACAAGCGCTTTATTATAAAGATGATTACTACCATCACTGTGATACGGAGAACTGGGATCACACACAACGCTTTAACCCAAACATTATAAAAGGTCAAACGTGTGTACTATACTTCACAAGAGGGATTTCATTTCCTAGAGACATTTGTAACAATCACACCTTTCTATTTAACAAGCTGACTGTTTTCTTGGCATGTGGTCCAACTTCGGTGCGAGTGGTACCTTGGGTTGTAATGCGTCTTATCTGCTGTTCCACACCTTGTTTCACTTCAAATTTCAGTCAGTTTCTTGGTGATTATGGGATGTGTGTGTGCTTTTATTCTGAAATTGTCGTCTTCACACTGAGAAACTATTAACTGTTGTAATTCACTTATTTCCTTAGATTGTAACCGTCAAAGAGATTGTCCTGCTGAGCCTCTGGGTTTGGTTTTAATTTGTATTCTAATATGGAAAACTTAAATTATTATTTATATATTTTCTATAGGTTTATCCCCATGACACTGATTTGCATTTCGGTCAATCCAACCATCAATGTAAGTTATTTAAATTTATTTAACATTTTTTATTGGCTTTTATCTGAAATATGTCAACATCACAACCTTCAACTTGCTCTTGTAAAACAGGAAAGATCCGGAACTGTTAGTTGAGTGGAACACCATAAGTGAGTGTGAGAGCCGTTATGGAGTGAAGTATTTCAGAGACAGCCTACAACACCAGCAACTCATGGAGTAAGATGCCATCAGTGAAAATGATTTATCCTCGTGATATTGAGGTGTTACTTAACTTTGTGATAATATAAATATATACAGTATGAATTCCTGAATGTCTGTAAACGTGATCATTTTTTTCCTGCAGTGAAGTATTTACTTTTAATTAAAAAGAAAATACAAGTCAACATTTGAGCCTGTGTCTGATTAAACGGTGGTTTCTGAACACTTCAGCAACCTGAAATGCTTCAGAAATGTGGTAATTGACGATTTAATATTTTCATTATTTTTTAACATATCAAAATGATTTCAAATTATGAAATGAAAAATATTTGAGAGTATGAATGGTATTTTGGGGTGTGAGCTCCTCGACTTGGGTTGCGGTGGATAGCAAATTTTTTGCTTAGGATGGTTCTTAACCGACTGAAATTACCCGGAAGTATCCAAGTGGCAGCCACTTTTTGTTAATGCCTCAATCTACATTTGTATTATTTGTGCTTTCATAGGGCCCATTCATTTTATTGTCCATTTTGTAAATCTTTTCTATTTTCTAGAGGAATCTGAAAATAGTTGGAACTGAATTAATCAATCTTGAGGATTCTCTACAACTCTTACTAACAGATTCCGGTTTTCTTTTCCTAGGTCCTTCTCCTTCACATCTTTACTTGACCTCATGACGTTTTCCATCGAGGTCAAGGAAAAGAGGTTAGGAAAGGACATAGGATGTAACTGTTTTGACTATCTGACCGCAACCTTGATGTTCAAGTGGTCTTCGCAGCCATCTGGGTCTCCTTTCCCTGGCTCACAACAAGCCCTGCTTTCCTCTGTGTAATACTTCTTGAAACTTAAAACATAAACAGACTTATATTGTGTACAGCTAAATGGGCTTCGATCTATATGCTAAACAGAGTGGATAAAAAAAAAAAGCATTTCTTAAATTATTTTCATAAATCAAATTATTTAAGCTTTTCCCTGATTGAAGCGATGAATATTGGTTACATTAAAAAAACAGATTTCATGATGTAGGCGGTAAGGTTAAAAAGGTGTATCAGGCATCAGTGGGTTAAAAACACGTTCAAACTGTACATAATATATGTAAGGTGTTGAGCAGAACCACAAGTTCCTTGTTTTCTTAAGATAAATATTCTTAAAAACATTAAATTCTCAATCTTCTTCTGCATCATCAAAGGCCACACCCGTTGCTTGGCACTTCCTACAAAAACAAAGTAAAGTAATTAATTTTTACTCCTGCTTCTAGTTCTAGTTTAAGGATCAATCTGATAATTTGTTAAAGGGTCCCTATTTGCCACTAGGTGTGATTGGTTGAGTAGCCATTACAAGCCATTTCAAAATCGACCCATTAGTGACATCACACGTGGGAGTGTTCCACCCAGATGCATGAAGGATAGATCGGCCTACCAGTTGGTAAAAGTTCAGGTTGTTCTCTGTCATCATACATCTGGGTGGACACTGGACACTTCACGTGCAACGTCACTATAGGGTAGAATTATAACTGGCTTGTTACATGACACCTAGTGGTGAACTAGGGGCCTTTTAATTCAACTTCAGCGTTACTTCTTGGTTCCCGGGTTGATTAGGGAGTCCCCCGCCACACGCTTCACCAACGGCACCGTTGGGCCCACCTTCCTCTGCACCCGTGGACCGAACTCTGGAAACACGAACAAGAGAGTACTGAAAAATCCACCTCAAGTAGAAGAACTGTTACTTTGATGAAATTGTACTCAAGTAGAAGTAAAAGTACTGCTATAAAAAAAAAAAATAGTGTTATTCTTCTTCCTCACATTTTCCCAGCGAGAGCCTATAAAATGTGAACTCTGATTGCCTTTGTAAATGTAGCGTAGTGGATTATTTAACAAAATAATGTCAAATTACCAAATGTTAACACGCAAAAAAGTACAATTACACAAAAAGAGCTACTCAATTACGGTAGCTTGAGGAGTTGTAATTTCCTTACACCCCTGAACACAAACACAGCCACCTTTACACTTCAGTACCACGTGGTTCTGGTAGGATCATGTTTTATAACGTCTGCTCCCCCACCTATATCATGCCTCTTGTATTGTGTCTTCCCAGGACTAACAGACTGGACCGCAGCTGGAGAGAGGGACAGTGAACACACAGAGAGAAGTCACCAGACAAGAATACCAGGGGTCACGAGGAGGTCAACTAGGAAAAGGTGAACAACACAGGTGAACGCTACCATTCTGGAGTAGAATTTCAGGGTGTTCACACATAGGCATCGGGCTTCCACCAGGAATACTGCACCTATGACCCTCACCGTGGTAACATCCATCCATTTAGTCATTTACTATTACTCATTTAGCAGATACTTTTTGCCTTAAGTGACTTGTGAATGCAGATGCATGTCATTAAGGAGCAGGTAGGGGTTAGGGCATCTATCTTGCTCAGGGTACTGCAAAGTACTTACAAGTCAGTAGGCTGACCTGAGAGGTCAGGTAGACTACGGAGGGAACAAACTCTGTACCTATACAGCTGAGAGTCTAACCACTACGCTGACTTTTTTTGTTTACCTGTGATAGTATGGCAAACAATATTTAGGATCCACTAAAGCACACACATTATATTACAATACTAGTGATTAGCGGTTTTGGCTGAACATGAACCGGTTCTGAAACCTTTATATACTTAAAATGTATTCTAGTTGCTATTATCTATTATACTAAGGCATTTACTTCTGCCCTTCTTGGCCAGGTCTCTCTTGTAAACGAGATTTTAAACACATCATCAACAACAACACCACGGTGCTCTTATGATGACCAGCCACCTTGTTGTCTGCCAAACTGGGAGAGGTCAGCGGCCATCCTAAACAGCAGCTCCTTGACCTCTGCCTGGGCCTGCAGGTGGTCCAGACGGGCCAGAGGGAGGATGAGGTCTGTTGGGCTGGAGTCCACCCGCAACACTGCTACTCCACTGGTCTGCAACATGACTGCAGAGCTGCCTGTACCCAGAGCAGACCTGGGGAGGAGGTGGGTGGATGGGTAAGTAAGCTTACATCGTCTGTCATATACCTATCGTGTCAGGATCTGAGAGACTGTGATAAAAGGGTCATACAAAGTAGAATTCAACTGCAAGTCAAATTAAATCTAATGTAATCTTTAGCTTCAAATGTTGAACTCTAAAGTAATTTTCCTCGAATAAAGCTAGGGGTGAAATGGTCAGATATAACGGTTGTGAAGAAGTGAAAATGCCAGGGGCAACCAGAGACACACAGCCCAATCCCTGATCTAACTACACCAAACACATCTAAACTTCACACCGTCTAGCCTAATAATCCCTCATAATAGACTTAACCAAACTTAGCCAATTCAAACTGTATACATAAACTAATCAATACCTACAACTGGTGGATCCCAGAATGCCGGTACTTAAACCAAACCTCAAGGTTCAGCAGGTGTTCCCATCGGTGCCTTGCTAAATCACAGGGAGATCAGGACAAGTGGCTTTAAGAGGATATGGAAATGTTTAAGTGCTTACCTGATTTTCCTCATGTACTCCTCTGCAGACTTTAGTAAAATCTTCTTCCTCTAAAAACAAACCGATTGCACATTATAAGCAAGAGCATTCAACATCTTGACACAATCAAAAACCAGCCCTCACTTCCACAAGGAAAACTTACAAACTGGCTCAATAAGTCTTCAGATACATCAATGCTCCATACATCGGTCGCATCTGTTACACTTGGAAACAAAACAATACATGGTTAGACGTAAACCAGTCCATCGACCCCTTGGCTTGTCCTTAGATGGTTGCTTACAAACAGCAAAAATAACTGCAACACAAAGTGAAAACACTCACCAGATAATATACGTTTCGTTTTTTTTCTTTATATAGCACAATAATTTATCTTTGGTAGTCTCTTCAAGCACCGTGTAATAGAACACTTGGTTTTCATCCATATTGCGTCTCTGAAGTCCCTGGGTTAATAAAGCAGCGTCGGAGCAGGAAGTGACGTAGGGATAAACACGCCGAGTATCCAATCAAATGAAAGACAAAACAAGTCAAATATCAATGAATATGCTTTTTAAATCAGACTGAGAGAACTCAAAAACGGCCAACACAAAGACAAAACATTTATAAAATGTAATAATAGAAGAATCCAACGAGAAAACGTCAAGGATGACGTGGCCTGTGGTTTGCGGAAGTGGTAGTTGATCAACTCTGAGTGGATCAACACGTGACTTATTTCCATTTTCAGGCGGAGGTTCCGAGCTGGTCAACAATCGGCTTCGTAGCCGCACTTTAGGTAGACTGACTGATGACTTACACGCTTGGCCTAAAACGAATTGGGGGGGGGGGGGGGGGAGGAATGTTTTATTGTGGTTGACAGCTATTGCATAATAATACATACAGTAAAACGAAATAACCAAACACCGCATGGGTATTATGTTGTAGATATTGCAGTGGCAGCGGACAACATGTGGAGATGGCTTGCAAGTCGAGGACTCGCAACTTGCAGGTGTTTGACACCCAACTGAGCGCTGACGCAGTAGAATGGTGTCCCGTCCCGCTGTCCCACAACATTTTGGCCTGCGGCACTTATCAGCTCCAGAAGGGACCAGAGCAGGTACGACCAGTACTTTTACTTTCTAAGTTGTATTCAACCAGGTTACTCTGATTCATAAAACAGGAGACTTATTATTAATCCCAAACGGTGAAGACTTAAAAAAAGGAATACAATTTAAATTAAAAAAATCGATCTAATCACAACAAGTATAAATGCTCTCTTTTAAACATTATATACAAGAGAGACCTAGCCAAGACAGCAGCTTACCATAAAGCACAATGAAATATTAGCAGCATAAAACTCCACAGAGGAAAACAGTATTTTACACATTGAATCAAACAGAGAATAAGAAAGACAGACCATTGTCTTGCAGCTGTTTCAATCCCAGCTTTAAGCATTGATTTATATTGTGTCAGAGTGATAAGCGCCTTCAGTCTCATCTTGTTTTAAAGCTCGTTCCACGATTAGGGGCCTGAGAACTGGATGGTTTTCTGAGCAAGCTCTGTCCTGACTTCAGGGACAATCAAAACAATACGATCATTAGTGGTAGACCATACTACATAAGTGCCGTTGCACTGTTGTCTAAAAAGCGTGCATACAACATAATGAGGGAGAATGGTCTCGTAAATAACAATGTTCCAGTGAGCTGACCTCCCAAGTCCTAATGTAGGCCAGCCCCCACTTTTATTGAGAGTAGAGTGAGGAGACTGTTTGCTACGTCAGTCCACAAAATAGTCACAATTGCTCTGCTCATGATCTTTTGCACTCAAGAGCTTTGCACTGTTGTGGAAGCCTGAAAGTAAAGCATGTCATTCCCATTAGTGACTATCTGCTCAATGTTATATTAATCCACACATGAGGATACACCTAAAACTAATTATATGATCGCATACATCTTGATATTTAACTGGTTCGTGTTTGCAAATGTGTCTCTATGTTTAATGAATTGTTTTGTGATCCCAGGCTGGAGCTGATGACGTCCCTCACCAGAGGATCGGCCGTTTGTACCTGTTTGAATATCGACAGGAGGGGCCACTGACTCCGCCACTCACCGAACTGCAGCGCATCGACACACCCGCCATTTTAGATCTGAAATGGTAAAACATAAAACCAATAGGCTATACACTTATGAGTGGTGTTTTCAAATAGTTACATGTGCCTTCTGTTTGGGTTGATGCTTTTGTGTCTTTTACTGTTGATGTTTGTGTAAATATTAAGATGCAATGTTCTTTATTAATCATAGATGGGAAATGTGTCACAGAATTAAAAAGAGATACAAAATGAAGAAGAAAAGTATGCAAAAATGCATCTCTGGTCAAGATACAAAAATCAGTTATAGGCAATCTATATAAACTAGACAATCAAATCTATCTATACCCAATGACCAGATACAATGTAAACACAGGGGTATGTACCATACATGTTCCCAGGTGCCATGTTGCAGTGTCAGACGATCCTGTGCTGGGGATGGCTACAGCTAGTGGAGAAGTCCGGCTATACACACTGACTGACGGGCCGGTGAGAGATACCATCCGGTCCTACACTAGCATCATTAGCATTATAATAATGGAAAGAACCGCTGTCATCTGTTGGATTTGGATCAAAGTCTTTGCTGTCTTAATACTAATAGGAAAGGTTATAAAAGATCAAACATTGTGCAGTGTGGTTGCTCAAATAATGTTTTTTGCACTTTTGATATCCAGTGAAATCTTATTTATATGGGGGAAACTAAATCATTTTTTTGTTTCACTCAGTTTTATGTATTGAGAAAAGTAAAATGTTTATAATTCTAATTCATTCAATGTCTTGACTATTAAGTGTGTGTGTGTGTGTGTGTGTGTGTGTGTGTGTGTGTGTGTGTGCCTGTGTGTGTGGCCCAGGGACATCAGGGTAGACGGTGTCTGAAGGAGCAGACCTGTCAGTCAGTGGGAACAGAGTGCCTGGCTCTGTCTCTAGACTGGTCCACCGGGAGAGGAGAGAGGTAGAACACTAGAAACCATTTCTGATCTCTGTAACTGCTTAATGTGGCATTTTCATAACATCGGACAAGGGTTTACATAGTGGTTAACACATCTTTATTTCCATGAGGTTGTATGAGTGTGTGAGGGGAAGGTGTGTGTGCATGTGTGTGTGTTTGGAGCGGGGGTGGGGGGGCACGATGAAAGGGATGGGGTGTATGTGGATCATGAGAGGTCTGTGTATGTGTGTGTGGGATGGATGGGGTTCTGACTGGTCTGTTCCCCGCACCCCCACCCCACAGCAGTGACATACGCGTGGCGTGTAGCGACTCCAGCGGTTGTGTCAGCGTTCTCTTGCTGGCGGGGGCGGGGCTAGAGACCACCGCCCAGTGGAAGGCTCACGACTTTGAGGCCTGGATCACAGCCTTCTCCTACTGGGACACCCAGCTGCTCTACTCCGGTAACCCCCCACTCACACCTGTTTTACTCCCTTTTAGAAGTGGGGCAGGGTAGGCTAAGCGTCTGAGGTCAGCTAACTTGAATTTAGATGTACATTTTGCATATAGTATATTTTATTTTATTATATAAAATTGTCAATTACTTTATTATTGTTGTTATTGTTTCTTTATGTGAGCTGCTATAACGCCTTCATTTCCCCTCAGTGATGAATAAAGTACATATCTATCTCTCTCTCTCTCTCTCTCTCTCTCTCTCTCTCTCTCTCTCTCTCTCTCTCTCTCTCTCTCTCTCTCTCTCTCTCTCTCTCTCTCTCTCTCTCTCTCTCTCTCTCTCTCTCTCTCTCTCTCTCTCTCTCTCTCTCTCTCTCTCTCTCTCTCTCTCTCTCTCTCTCTCTCTCTCTCTCTCTCTCTCTCTCTCTCTCTCTCTCTCTCTCTCTCTCTCTCTCTCTCTAGTGGTTAGGGTGTTCGACTCCCAGCTGAAAGGTACTGGATTCGAGGCCCAATGTCCTCAGTGTACCTTTAGGCATCCTTGAGCAAGATGCCACCTAACCCCTATCTGCTCTTTAATGTCATGAATTGGAATGGCATAAGTGTTGAATGCTTAACTAGTAGATGGAGAGGGAGGCACAGCCATCAAGGCCTCAATTCAGTCAAATTACATGCAGTAACACAAAGTTTAGTTCACACCGTCTATGGTTGTTTATCATGTATCATTAGCCATGATTGTGTGTGTGTGTGTGTCCGTCTGTCCGTCCCAGGTGGGGACGACAGCAAGCTGAAAGGCTGGGACCTCAGGATGGACTGCTCCTCTCCTACCTTCACCAGTAAGAGGTGAATAACCAGCACTAGCTAGCTCGCTAATTATCTAGCTTAGCCCGCTGGAGAAAACACCACATTCTGACTCTTTAAAGCTATGTTAGGTAATCTGCTGTCTCTCTTCTGTTTCAGTTTAGAAGTTGTAGAATAAGAATTTAGATATTTGAGATTTTTATATTGTATATATTTAAAGTGATGGACAACAGGATCTAAAAACGTAACATCACAGAGGGGTGTATCCACTACCAAATATCTTGTCAGGAAAATGTCATAAAATTGATTCATATATTACATTTTATATACTGAAATTACATGAGTTGTACTCATTTTGTGATGCCTAATGCCATAATTAGAAGGAAATTATGGATTTCTGTTGTCCAGCACTTTAATTTCTAATCCTTTTCTTTACTGCACCACCATATCCGCAGAAAGTCCTTGTATGTTCAAACTTACCTGTCAACAAAGCTCTTTCTGATTCTACTGATTTATGATTGTGTTGAAGGCACTCGATGGGTGTGTGCAGCATTCAGAGTAACCCACACCAGGAACACATCCTGGCTACCGGAGGGTACGTATGCCACTGGGCTAACTGATAGCCGCTAACGAGCTAAGCTAATGCTACACATATCAGTTAAGTCTTAACCTTGAAAGTATAGCTATTATACACTCGGTCACATTGAGGCATTGTAGTTTGAAAATGAGTACCACTGCACATTGACCTCCTGCTCCTCCCCTGCTTCCCCCTCCGCTTCCTCCTCTTCTCCCCCCTCAACCTCCTCCTCTTCTCCCCCCTCCGCCTCCTCCAACTCTTCCCCCTCCTCCTCCTCCTCCTCCTCCTCAGCTATGATGAGCAAGTGTTGCTGTGGGACGGCAGGAGCATGCGTCAGCCCCTCAGTGAGACGGCGGTAGGTGGGGGCGTGTGGCGTCTGAAGTGGCACCCCACCCACCCCCACCTGCTGCTGGCCGCCTGCATGCACAACGACTTCCACATCCTAGACTGTCACAAGGTCCTCGGTATGTTTACGGAGCTCAACACCTGTTGTGCTGTAACTCGTGTTTACGTTTAATCTTCCCTTTAGCTGTTGTCTACTGCTCCTTGTAAATCCTCACCCTGATTTCCTGTTCTGTATTTTTTTGTGTTGCTTAAGGTGCAAGTGAACCCATTATCGTGTTTTTATTGTTTTAAACGTTGTATAATGTCTTGTATGATCTTCAACATTGTAATCTGTCATTTTGTCACTGTTACTCAGAGAGATTAAACCTCCCCCCGCTTTCCTAGAATCTCATAGTGTTCGTATTGGAGCTGAATCAGGGGGTTCACTTTAAGGGAAGAAAAGGAAAGTTTATTTCTATAGGCCTCTTTAAACACAAAGGCCTGGAATAATGTCTTAGACAACTACATCTACATTTGGTGCATTTAGCAGACGCTTTTATCCAAAGCGACTTACAATAAGTACATTTGTCAGAAGAAAGAGAAACAACAAGATCTCGCTGTCGGTACAGTAATGATGTTCATAGAACCAGTGCAAAGCACTTACAATTGCTAGTTACCCATTCCCCGTATATAGCAAAGATAGCTAGGATAAGATGCTACACAATGCTAAGAACTATTTTTAAGTGCCAGGACGTACAAACATACATTAAGTACCAGGGCGTACAAACATACAATAACTGCGTAAGGGGGGTGTTTTTAGGAGAGTAAGGGAGGAGGGGGGTAAGGAGGGAGGTTATGCAGAGTCCAGGTGAACTCTGAACAAGTGAGTCTTGAGTCTCTTGTGGAAGCTGGTGAGCGACTCTGCAGTCCTGACATCGGCAGACAGTTCATTCCACCATTGGGGTGCCAAAACAGAGAAGAGTTGTGACTTTGTTGTGCGACCATTGCTTGCTCTTAGCGATGGCGGTACCAGGCATCCAGCTGAGGTAGTTCAGCGGCATGCTCGAGCTGGGGTGTGCGATCTGACTAACTACTTAAAGACATTAAAGTACAATCATGTGAAGTGCAAGTAAAATAATAAAAATGCCAGTAGTTTTTACACACATACATTTTGAGGTTCAGAGTCCTCCTGAGTAAAAATGTTGTTGAATCAGAACATCACAATCTATTAGGATTATATACGCTAATCATAATTCTGTGCCACTGCACCATGAATGCACTCATCTTCTGTATGTCAAACCATTATATTGGGAACGTTTGAGGGTAGGAGGCAGCATGACGACTTAACACCAAAGAAACCTCTTTTTCAATTCCCATGTGATGTAATCCTCCTTCCCGACCCGCAGAGGGCGACGGCGGAGCTACGTGCCCTACTCTCGCCTCCTACATCCTGCACAACTCCCTGGCATACGGAGCCGACTGGTCCCGCCTGACCCCTGACCAGCCCCCTCCCGGCTCCCCCGAGGGAAGCCCTCGTCGGCCAGACACCTACCTGGCGGAAGGGGTGGGGCATCTGAGGATCCAGTATGAGTCGCCCACCGCGAGCTTCGACACCTCACTGGAGGACGACGCCGGACAATACATCCCAGAGGGCCTGGCTTCGGCGGGTCCAACTCAACCCCCAGCCCCACCTTCTCCTCCGGCCTCGAGCACAATGCCCCTTCCCATCTCGTCTCTGCTAGCCAGCTGCTCCTTCTACGACCACATGCTGCACCTCTGGCGATGGGACTACTGGACTGCTTGAGGGTCGCCCAGCTTTCGCCTTGGAAACCCTTTGTTTACATCACAACTAAAACTACCACGGTACCCCACGACCCAAATATATGGTTTAACATTTAAAATGTCATCTTGTTGGTATTTAGGCGAGACAGAAGAAAAAGGGAGGATGAACTGGATTGTGAGGGATTTAGTCTCGAAGTTGTAGCAACCTTACTAAGGATGCGTTAACCATATTTCTGAAAAAGAAGCACATTTTTAAGCTATTTAACGTTATTCAGCTAATGTGTTTATCCTGGTTTAAAGTACATTCTGGGTGGGTTTTCTTTACATTTCCTGAACCAAACTCTTTCCATCACGTATCCCAGAATATTTCTAGCTTTTCTCCACTAAAGTAGTTTTTATATCCCAAGTACTTCATTCAATTGTTGGAATGAAGTGTTTACGGTAATGCCTTTTGTATACTTACCATGTTTGTATATGTTAACACAAATGTAACCGTTTGCAGCCTGCAAGCATTCAGAGACATGTACACATTTATAAAGACAAACATGCAATACTCACAAATGTGTTAAAACAAAGACAAACATGTGGACAAACTCCCCTCCCGTGGTGTAATGTTCGGAAGTTTGGTGGTTCTATGCCCAGGACCCATTTAGCCAGCTGAATAACAGGGATGTAAAACTCCTTTAGATCAACAGGAGACCGGTTATTTTAAAAAGTTTTAAATGTCAAGAGAAGAAGCATTATGCTTCTTCGCTTGACATTTAAAACTTCTAACAGTGTCTCGATGGCAGGATCTGACATACGTTATATCATACTAGCGCACTCTGGTATCGAATGCTTCCATAGTCTCATATAAAAACACTGACTCAACAAAGTGGTTGTTTATGAATGGAGTTCTTCTATTTGAGATCAATGATTGCCAATCGCAGGTTAAGAGTGCTGCTTGCTGCTGGCATGTTTACATAAGATCAAATAATTTGCCATTCTGTGACTTTTGCACTAGATTTATTTGGGTACAAAAAGAATGACATTAGGTGGTCTACAACTTGAGAAAAAAATCCTTAATACATCAATGAACGAAATGGACGCACAACTTAACGTACAAAGTTTTTAGGGAACAGCTTGAATAGCTTTGATTCCTGTGTGGGTTCCAACCCATACTTCTCCAACTGATCCATGCTGAAGCTGCCCTTTTCAAAGTCTTTTTTAATCTGCGGCGCGACAACCTCTGCAAAGAGGCTCTCTGCCGTCAGGGGAGGCTCGGTTCCCCCGGGGGTACGGTAGGACACGTAGGGCTTCAGCTTGAACCCTTCCAGGTTGGGCACCACAAACTCAGGGATCATGGCCTTCACGGCGACAAACTTGGAGCTGGACAGCCGGAGGCCGGTGGGCCGGGCAGTCCGACCCTTGTTGTGGGTCCTGGCGCCCTTCTTGCTGGTGAACTCAGCCATCCGGTCAGCGCCTCTCACCAGCCCTCTGGCCAAGGTCGATAGCACACCCATCTCGCCTAACGATGGGTCACCTTGTTACACAACCGGACCCTGTCGAAGACAGTGGGTTTTAGTTGAGTTAAAATACCTTAAAAAATAAAAAGCACAATAAGGGTGAAATTACTTCTCATTTCCCATGTGTAGCATTCAGTTAATAGGTGTAATAACTTACAAATGAAAAGCACATGACTAAATGTGCAAAATGATTACAAGAAACCACAATGTTAACTCACTTCCAGCAGGAAACGTTAGTCTTGTTTTTGCAGTGAATTTAGAAGTATTTTTAAAGCAATCTATCACAATGAGTAGTAGGCTAGTACTGATATAAGCCCGGAGCCTGTTAGTAAGAGTTGTAGAGAATCCTCAAGATTGATTAATTCAGTTCTAACTATATTCAGATACCTCTAGAAAATATAAAATATATACAAAATGGACAATAAGATGGGCCCTATGAAAGTACAAATGTAGATTGAGGCATTAAAAAGTGCACATACATAAAACTAGCCAACAATCCCAACACAATTGTCAAATACATTGATTGAAAAACAATAGCTGCAAACAAAGTGTGTTTAAGTACTGGTATTGGATGACAAGTAACGTGGAACAGATACAGCATAATAGATAGCAGCCACCACTGCTACATTCCTTCTACTTATATTGGATATTACTGCGTAATCCAGGCATGCTGTTTCACTTCTATTCGTATTAACATAAAATGAAAGGGGTTATAAGTGTCTTGAATTCAGAATAAGATGTAGAGCCGATTCATAACAGTTGGACTTTAAAACAAATACAGCATGTTAGCCAATGCTACATTGATTCTGCTCATATTGGAAACTTTTGCGAAATACAGCAGGCCTATTCTACTTCTATGTTTATTTACATAAACTAAAGGTTTCACCTACGACTTTGTATTTGAACAATATGATATTTAGTTTGAGAGAAAATAGCAAAATAAGACGCACTCACCTTGAGCACGACTTGACAGCAGCTAACGCCGGAGCAACACGCACAAGGATTGGCTGAAATGTGCCCCGCTGAGCCAATAGGATTATTGCTTACTTATTGTGAACCATAGAGGGGGTTGTTCTGCAACAAAGCGTGTGAACTACACAACAACCTGGACGCGCTTTTGTGTGGTGACACTTTATCCCAAATGCGACAGAGTTAAAGACATATTGATTGTTTATCTATGCAACCGGGGCGTCGGACAAATTAGTTCACTTATTTCTAGCTGTCACTTGTTTCCAAGGACCTCTGCAGCGGACACGCAGTGACAGATTGAAGTGTTATTTACGGTAACTTACAATTTATAACATATTAGTGTGAACGTTAAACTGCAATCGTGCGTAGTGCTATGGATTACGTTTATATAAGTTAAGTTATTGCCGAATAGGTTTGTTATACCCAGTTTGCAAAAGAAAGACCCTAATCAGGGCGAGAGAAAGTGACCCTCGCCCCTTTATTCTGTATGCGGGCAATGCCAATTGCTTAACAATTCTGCTGTTCAAAGCAAACGTAACGCTGAAAACAACGGCACTGTTTCTCATGAATGGGGGTTGTAGCCCGTCGTCATGTCTCTGGCTGCTTGGGGAGTGCAGTGAAGTATTGTGGGGTGTAGAATTGTGGGGGTATCCCATTACACACGGACTAAATTAGTTTATGTAAGTCCACTAGTCGCAAGCAGTTTGTTTTCAAACAGCGCCTACTTGGCAGTGCTGCCTTGTTTTAACATTTGCCGTAACTTCTCATCGTGTCGTCTTTTTTCTTTCTTACAAATGAATACTCCCCTTAACTGTATTGATATTGAAACATTCTAAATGTGTGTCATTTTTTATTCAACCTCATATATTTTTTTATGTCTCCACTAGAGAAGTGTGGATTGAGTCGTGTTTAGACCTACGTCCTGGTCTCCAGGGATGGAGGACAAGGATGAAGAGACCTGCAGTATATACCCGGTGCGTTTGGTGGTCAAACTGCCAACAAAATGACAAGTGACCACTGGTTCTTTAAATAGAAATAAATTATGTTCAGCAAAGTCTTTGACCTGGTTACTATGTCTATTTTAAAGTTCAGTCAATTCATTGTAATGTTCTCTACTACTTAAAATGATAGTGTAGTTTAGCTGTTTAGTTCAAATGTTTTCCCTATTTTAAACTTGAGTAAAAAAGTGTAGTTTATTACATGGTTGTAAATTGATTTGATGGAAAATAAACAGCTCAAAGCTCCCTTGTGGGGTTTTGTATGTGTTGTCCAGAGGAATCCATAATTTCCTTGTGTATTCTACTGTATCCTCTGTCTGTTGATGTTTCAGAGTCTTGTTCCCCTGGGGAATAAGATCAAGGCCCGGGTGCAGCAGTTTGCTGAGGACCAATCAGAGACCTCGATGGTAAAGTGTCTGGTTTCCATGGGGATTTAAAGCATCCACTGCTCTTACCCTAACCCAAACCCTCTGACATCAGCAGACTACTTGGTCTGAGTACTTAAGAACAAAGCTTGTCACCTCATACTGTTTGTCTAAGTTGTTCTTAACGTTCTTAGGCCTGCGCTCACATTTTTAGATCCAGAAATTCTTGCCTACCCCCAACTTGCGTCTGACCAATTTTATCAATCAACATCAACATCCCTCGACACTAAGTGATCAGTAATTATTTGCTTGTTGGGACGAATCATCGGGACATTCGTTTTTTGTTTGTATTTGCATTTTCCTGTGACCCAATATGTAAATCAGGCCACCCTAAAAGGGGTCCCAACCCACAGGTCTGGAAACACAGGTCTGATGGGGACTCTATTCATGTGTCTCGGCCATTAGTTGACCTAACGACAGTAACAGAGTTTGAAGTGAACTTGTTATATTGATTTTGTGTCATACTGCAGTAAGTACTTGTAACATACACGAGTTAGTTTAACGTATTCTATTTTTGTTTATTTTTATCCAGTTGACAGTGTTAATAATCGGAGCGGTGATGTTGGTCTCCCTCATCGTTGTGGTCATGTTTCTTCTCTATAAGCGGTACAAGTTATCCAGTAAGTACATCCCACTGTGGGTTTCCTCTTTTGTTTTTCAGTTGAAGACTTCTGGTTTTGACATCAAACCTGTAACACAGAAACTAGTGGGAAAAGAAGATGTGTTGCATCAATGATTCAGTATATTTAAACAATGTGCTGCTCAAATATCTTTAATACATCAGGAATGAGTGTTTTATGTATCAGAATACACGCACGTATATGAAAATACACACACACACACACACACACACACACACACACACACACACACACACACACACACTCTTAAGCACACACACACACATATACACGTACACTCACAATCCTGACTGTTAGAAGCCTCCCCCAGGGTCCTAAAGATGTAGGTTCTCTACCATGTTTCTGGTTATATTTCAGAAGAGCAGGCCGGTCCACAGTACCGTTTCAGGAAGAGAGACAAGGTGTTGTTCTATGGCAGGAAGATCATGAGGAAGGTGCGTACACTCCTGTGTCTTTTAGTGTGAGGGTTATGCTGAGTATAGGCTTTGTACCTGGATATTATATCAATTTGCATGTTATTTCTTTGTAATAAAAACATCTTCCACTCCTAGGTCCAGACGCTGTCTTCCACCTCCACCCCCGCCTCCAACACTGCATCTCGCCAGCGGGTCAAGAAGCGAACCAAAGTCATGTCCATCGCACGCAAGTGAGTCTCCACCAGAGAATGTATAGACACACCACACAAAGCTGGTAGTGATAGGAAAGGAGGATGGAAGGAAGGAGTTTGTAGTGAGAGGCAGGAAATAAAGAAGGAAGGAACAAAGAAAACAACAGACGTGTCCAAAATCATTGCACACATGGCACTTTCCACTTTATATCTACATTTGTATATTAAATGTGTTGAATTTCTTAGTTTCTGTATATAATATCCATTGTATGTATTGTATTGTTTTTGGGATTTAGTACTTTGTTTATCCTTTCTCTGCACCGCACATATCAGCACGGATTCCTTGTATGTGCAAACTGACCTTGCTGTAACGGAAAGCTCTTTCTAAGTTTGGGTCTGTTTCTGTGTGTAACCCCCCCCCCAACCCTCCCCGTCAGGATTCTGCGGATCCGGAAAGAGCCCCCCACCCTGCAGCCCAAGGAGCTGCCCCCCTCCCTGCTGGAGGCGGACCTGAACCAGTACGACATGGAGACATCCCACCTACCCTCAGAGGTCCTCTACATGCTCAAGAACGTCCGGTGGGGTCACATTACATCATATGATACTGAGTAATTTAGCAGCAGGCTATTTTATCCAATCCCACTTAGAGGGGAAGAAGAAGAATCAAAGCATAGAATACAAAAAAGGTATTGAGCTTTACAACCTAGTTTCCAAAAAAACTGTCTGTGTGTTTCTGGGTTCCTGTTCATAGTTGCCATATGAATCAGAAATACAATGTAAGTAAAATAACACCAACATAATGGGTCGTCCAGGGAGCCCACATCACAAGAGCCGGTGTGTCTGTATGTCTGTGTCTGTTTGTGTTTCTTGGTTCCTGTGTCTCTATGTATGTGTGTGTTTCTGGGTCCCTGTGTGTCAATGTGTGTGTGTGTGTGTGTGTGTGTGTGTGTGTGTGTCTATGTTCCCAGGGTGCTGGGTCACTTTGAGAAGCCCCTCTTCCTGGAGTTGTGTCGTCACATGGTGGTGATCCCGCTGCAGCAAGGGGAGGCACTGTTCCGCCCGGGGGACCTAGACGACAGCATCTACGTGGTCCAAGATGGACACCTGGAGCTCTGCATCCACGAGAGCGTAAGATACACACAATCGCGCACGCGCACAAACATACACATTATAAGTAGAATTAATTACTCTGATTAACGGGTGTCGAGGTTTAGGCAGACGAGGCAGACCAGTAAGACTTTTACAGATGTTATACAGTTGATGAGGTTGGAATAGCCTCAGCTCAATTGCGGTGATTAGCCTTCAATGTTTTATGAAAGTGTATCAAAGTCAGGGTTCAGCAGTTACGCTCGTTTAACGCTTTAAAATAGAGTCATAACTGGCATAGCATGTAGACACACACATACGCGAAAGTGGCAAGTGCATTGCATCAACATTGCAAACAGTTAGGTCAGTGCTTATGGACTTTACATTGTACTGTATTGTTTTTGGTTTAAATCAAGGAAGAAGCTTTACTTTGATCAAACACTGTTTAGAAAAGTGAGAGAAAAGTATTATATATTGTCATACAGTATGAAGATAATGATAGTAAATGGATTGTTTTTAATGTAATGACAGCTTCAGACACGCACACACTTTAGGTTTACTTTGATCAAACACTGTAATGGATTGTTTGTAATGTAATGACAGCGTCAGACACACACACACTTTAGGTTTACTTTGATCAAACACTGTTTAGAAAAGTGAGACAAAAGTATTATATATTGTCATACAGTATGAAGATAATGATAGTAAATGGATTGTTTTTAATGTAATGACAGCTTCAGACACACACACACACACACTTTAGGTTTACTTTGATCAAACACTGTAATGGATTGTTTTTAATGTAATGACAGCTTCAGACACACACACACTTTAGGTTTACTTTGATAAAACACTGTTTAGAAAAGTGAGAGTAAAGTTTTATATATTGTCATACAGTATGAAGATAATGATAGTTAGAGTGGTTCAATGGGATTGGAATCACGGCATTCTAACCGGTTTGAGCCTCTGGCAGCCATGTTTTTGGGCATAATTGGAAAAGTGAGAAATCTATCTTGTTCGGAATTCCATGCTGAACATCTTTTCTATTATAGTCAAGATGATTAGTGTCCATACAGATTTATGAAAACGCATTTTAAGGCCATTCTGAAGGTTTTTAGTTTCTGGCGGCCATTTTGTTTTACCAAAATTAAAATCTGAAAATGTACCGTTGTTCAGAATTCCATGGCCAACAACTTTTCTATTGTACTCAAGATGATAGGAGTCCATATACATTTTTGAAAACGCATTTTAAGCCCATTCGGACGGTTTTCTGTCTCTGGTGGCCATTTTGTTTTACCAAAATTAAAATATGAAAATGTACTCTTGTTCAGAATTCCATGCCCAACAACATTTGTATTGGACACAAGATCATAGGAATCCATCCTGATATCGACAAAAGCATTTAAATAATTTTTTTATTTTTTTTTTCGTCTGGCGGCCATGTTGTTTTACCAAAATTAATATCTGAAAATGTTATCTTGTTCAGAAATCCATGGCCAACAACTTCTGCATTGGACACAAGATCATAGGAATCCATCCCGATATCGAAAAACGCATTTACGTCCATTCTGACCGTTTTTAGCCTCTGGCGGCCATGTTGTTTTACCAAAAGTGAAAAAGTGGAAACAACATTTTGTTCAGAATTTCATGGCCAACAACTCATCAATTTTACTTAAGATCATAGGAGTCTTCCTTGATGTCGAAAAAAGCATTTAAATCAAATGTTCTGTTTTTTTCGTCTGGCGGCCATGTTGTTTAGTCAATCAACTTATATCTTATTTAAGCATTTGAGGTTTATAATCCTGATTGTGTGACAGTTGATCCTGCTCAAATCCAACACTTCCTCTAGGAACTGTGGTCATTTTAGTCACAAGCCACGCCCTTTTTTATGCCACGCCCTAATTGAAAAAACATGGGTACCATGTTGTTCAGAATTTAATCTTGAACAACGTTTGTATTGGAGCCAAGATCATAGGACTCCACCTTGATGTCGATATAAGCATTTTTGTGTTCGGCGTTGTTAAGCCACACCTTCTTTCAAAGTTAATAGCTCCTGGGGGCCTTATGCTTTATTGCACAGACTTTTACTGAGGAATGATTAAAGATATTGGTCCATAGATGATGTGTGGCCAAGGATTTCTGTGTATCTCAAAAAACCTAGCACTTTTACATTTTTTCATGTTTTTCACAAAATTCAAAATGGCCGAAAATCCATCATGGCGGAAGTCATAGGTTCTTGAGGCATATTTGTTCAGCATGAGAAGATGCATATATGACCAAAGTTTCATGACTGTAGGTCAAAGTAGTCTGGAGATATGATTTGCCTATTTTGGATGATTGCAATAGCGCCACCGTTGGGCCAATCAGTGCAATTTTTTCACACAGATATTCTATAGTCCTCTTCTACAGTAATAATAATAATATCAGCAATAACAAGAGGTTGTCTTGGACTTTGTCCTCGACACCCTAATAATAACTGTTTGCTTGGTTACTATATCTGGATTTTGGTGAAGAAGTTCCAAGATGGCGGCTTGGAATGTGCTTTTGGAACTTCAGATCAAATGATTGAAACCCTCCTGTTCCTTTGTGATAAAACATGCATCTCCCAAACTCTTTAAAATTGAGTTGTTACAACCCAGCTCAAAGGTTTGACAACAAAGGGGGGGGGGGGGGGGGGGGGGACACCACACAGGATATTACTGCAGTTCAACATTTATTTAGGCTGAATAAATAAATAATAATGCCAGTATGAGATGTGGCAGTCTGTGGTGATGGGAGTGAATAGAAAGTATTGTGGATGGATGTTTGAAATGTAACTAAGGCAATTCAAATCAACCTACTGGCTACCCAACAAGTAGAAAGTCGTTGAGTGCAAGCTCTAGAAACAGAAAGACAGTCAGTGGCTTGCTTAACCTAACTAGCTGAGAAGTCACCAGCCAACTGAAGCTCCAGTCACATGGGCCCTTAAAGCCACCATAATCTTTGTCGGGTTATGGGTTAAAATAATTACATAATAATCAGTTATTTTGGTGCCACTGGCTCAGTGGCTCAACCCCCTAGTGCACTATGCATTTAGGTGATGATGTTCTTGTAGTGACTGCAAGTTCCATTCTGACCTGCAGTCCTTATCGTTCCCTCTCTCCTTCAACACACTCTCCTGTCTGTCTTCACTGTCTTGTCTGTAAAATGCCATAATATATGAATGTTGTGTATATATATATATATATAGCACTAATGGGCTCTCTTGAAAAAAATATGTTCAAGGGACTAACCTGTTAATAATATGCATTTTACGGTGTGGTTGTTCCCATTTGGCTGATCCAATCATAACTGATAACAGCGAGCCAGCTATTGGTAGTTTCTCACCTCTGACTGGTGAAGGTGGGAGAGGAGCAGTCCAGTTTGAGGTCCCAGCCTTTCAGCTTGCTGTCGTCCCCTTTGGGGCAAACACACACACACACACACCCTGGCCGGCCACATTCCACGACACATTCCACGACACACTATTTCTGCATTTCTTATGTCGGCATGTCAACATGCCACTGAATTCTGTTCAATTCCCCTTTAGTATGACAATCACGGGGGTTGTGTAATGCGTCCTTTTATTTATTATTATTTCTTCTAATAATATTTTAATCATTCATTAATTTTATTTTATTTAAAAAAAGGTATTCATTCATTAATTCATTTATCTTTCATGACATATATGGAGGGAGCTAGCTTGATTTTCTTAGTCCAAACAACCGTAATGGACACCAGTTGGTATTTTATATCTTTGGTACTAGTACTGTTTACGGGCTTGTTTGCTGTTTTCTGTGTGTGTCGACCATGGAAAGGTCGCTGAAGTCTCGTGTTTAATGGCAGATGCATTCTGTCACCTGACAACCACAACTAGCTAGGGATTCAACTCCATTTCTAATAACTGTATTACTGGGTAACTGTTGTTTGAAAGTTTATACCAAATACAGATGGACAGGTGTTAACTTCTTAAATTAAAAGTGCAGTTTGAAAACAGTAGTGTGGAGTGTGTTTATAAATTGGTCACATCTGACATGTTCAGGTAAACAACATGCATGTGCAGCTCAAAATCATAACTCCAACAGTTTTCCAACAATTCTTGACCATGTACATTGTGTTTTATGTCTCGATGTTTAAATGTCAATGTCATCTTGTGTTTTGACCCTCCTGTGTTGCCGTAGGATGGGACGGAGGCGGTGGTGAAGGACGTGTTGCCAGGCGACAGCGTGCATAGCTTGTTGAGCATGCTGGACACCATCACTGTACGTGTCTTTCTCTCTTCCAATATCCGTTATGTTGTTTATACATAAGGTCAAAGTGTACAACAAGTGTAATTCAGCCAGTATATTGTGTGCTATATATGCATCTCTTTAAAGTCTAAAGCCACATAGGCTTTAGACTATGTCTATTTAGTCTATTAGGCTGCACATCATGGCTTTTCAAGTGCTGCACCAGCAAGGTAAGACCAAAAACAACTGGACAGAATAGCCAAGTAGCTTAATCAGAACACAGTGTTGGTAGATTTATTTATGTATTTATTTATTTATCAGTGGAAGTGCATAATAGGACATGCAACAATACAAAGTAATGTATAATAACATACTACAGTCAGATGAGATGGTGGAAGAGGCTCTCTAGGTGTTTATTCGACCATTGGGAGGGATTCTGCAGCTCGACGCGAGCTAGGTATCCAGGTAGCTTGAGATAAAGGTAGATGGGGAGCTAGGGAGCTAGGTAACTCGTTCCACTATCGCGCTATTACACATGAGAAGAGTATCTGGATTGTTGATCAGTTCCACACAGTGGAGGCAGTGTCCCACGCCAGATGTTGCCGTCATTGATATCAGTGTCATGGATTTATCATATCCTCTATATTGAAACATCAGTATTCATCCATCCATGTTGTCATTGTTGTCGTCTCCAATGGTTGCCAGGGTTACCCGGCCCCCTATAAGACAGTGTCGGCGCGAGCGGCGGCGGCCTCCACCATCCTGCGGCTCCCCGCGGCCGCATTCCAGTCTGTGTTCGAGAAGTACCCCGAGACCCTGGTCCGGGTCATCCAGGTAACCATGGAGACTGAAAAAGATTGCTGTTATTTGCTAAGCAAATGTATCGATTTTTCTATAGGAGGTTTTAAATCATGTGAAAGTGTGTGTTAGTTTGTGAAAGTGTGTGTGAGTTTGTGGCAGGTCAGTGGTAATTATCGGACCTGTCTCCGTGTCATCTGTAGATCATCATGGTGCGACTCCAGAGGGTCACCTTCCTCGCCCTCCACAACTACCTTGGCCTCACCACGGAGCTCTTCAACACGGTACAGTTCCCCCTGGCACATTTCTCTACATGTTTAATATCTCTACATGTCTTACACATAGTCTCCCTCTGGCTGGTATCACTACATGTCTATTACACAGTATCCCCCTGGCTCATATCTCTACATCTCTAATATCTCTACATGTCTAACACACAGACTCCCCCTGCCTAATATCTCTACATCTCTAGTATCTCTACATGTCTAACACACAGACTCCTCCTGGCTAATATCTCTAGATATCTAATATATCTAAGTGTTAACACACAGTCTCCCCCTGGCTCATATCTCTACATCTCTAATATCTTTACATGTCTAACACACAGTATCCCCCTGACTCATATCTCTACATCTCTAGTATCTCTACATGTCTAACACACAGACTCCTCCTGGCTAATATCTCTAGATATCTAATACATCTAAGTGTTAACACACAGTCTCCCCCTGGCTCATATCTCTACAGCTCTAATATCTTTACATGTCTAACACACAGTATCCCCCTGACTCATATCTCTACATCTCTAATATCTCTAAATTTTAAATGCTGTTTTCCCCTGGCTCATATCTCTACATATCAACACACAGTTTTGTCTCAATTTGTCATGTAATCAAACTCAGATGTGTCAATAAAGTAATAATGTAACTGCTTTTCGGGATGCACCGATATTTTATGTATTGGTTGATATGGATATTCATTAGCGACATTGGTCTAATGACTGAGACCTAGACCAATATCAATACCGATAATGATGAATTTTTTCGTCATTCTTCAACAGTGGTCATTTTTGCTTTTAAATGCATTAGCATGCGATAAAACAGAATATTGATTATAATTATTTTAAATTCACAAACAACTTTTACTGAATAAAGAAAATTAACATTTATATATGCACACCGTCTTCCAATATTTCACATACTGTGTGTGTCTCTTTGTGTGTGTGTGTGTATGTGTTACAGGAGAGCCAGGCTATCCCCCTGGTATCGGTGTCCCAGGTCCTGGGTGAAGCCCACCCCAGAAGGGGGCTCAGTCGCCAGGCCTCGCAGTCTGAAGACCCGGCTGCCGATAAGACAGACGCAGGTACACACACAACCTGGTTTATTATTTATTTTTTATTCATGTATTATTCACCGGTCATTCAACATGCATGGATTGTATTGTAACACCATTCTTCATTATGTATTTATTGTTTATTCAAGTTTTGGCATGCATGTCTTACTATTTACTTACTATGTCTTACTATTTACATTTAGTAATTTAAAAGATGCTTTTATCCGAAGTGACTTACGGTGAACAGATACATGTCATTAAGGAGCAGGTAGGTCATTTAGCTTAAGAAAGCCTACAGGTTAGACTCTGGACATTCAGCATCAAACCCAGTGATTCAGTACATTTCGGCTGGGAGAGAACACCCTAACCATTACACTAAACTGCTTCTGTCTTGTATTGCATGTATGTATGTAGGTATTAAAGATAGGGTAGGCAATTTATTTTAGAAGTTTTTTTTATCATATTTGTTGAAATTCTGTTTACATCCAAGCAACAATCATAAATCGAATGCTCCGAAAAAAAAAAAAATCATATCTGTGGCTGTAATAAGCCTGTCCAATAATTTCATTTGGCCCGAATTAAATTATTGGATAGCTTACCTGTCTGTCTAAATACCTACCCAGCTATCTGTGCGCACTTTGCCTGTGCACTCATTGTTCATGACCGGAGTCTTCCAAAAAGCTAGGCAGACCTATCTCTAAAGCTAGCGAGCTAGGCGTGGTTTTGGGGGAGTGGCTTTGGAGGGAGGGGCGGGATTTCTTCAGTTGGATACTCTCAAAATCTAGCTGGTTTCTCCAAATGGCCTTTCCGACCTTTTAACAACCGTAATTTTGTCTTATGCTTTGTAGGAGAAGCAAAGAGGTCAAACTTTGAGACTAAATGCAGGAAGTCCAGATCTCTCTCCACACCGATGGCAGTTACAGGTACGCATCATAGATTCGGAGAACCCTTTCAAAACACAGTTTTACAAATCACAGAAGAGCATTTAACATTATATTGTTACTTTAGTGCGCACGCAAACCAACCCATTTTAGTGATAGTTGGACATTTTTCGAGTTGATGAAATGTAGACATATCAACATGAAGTTGATTTGGCAGCAGATATATAATATATTGAGCTGTAGATTACTCAATATCTCAGTGAGAAATCTAAAAGTCAGGAGATAGTAAACCAGTTACTTTAAATGATTGATTTGCGCTCAGATTTACTGAGGCAGATCATTTTTCAGGGAGTGTTTTGTACCAGTATTGAAGGCTCTTGAAGACCACATTGCAACTAAAAAATATTTCCAAATTAACTGACATTCAATTGGTTCTTATTTGCCGTTTTCCCAATTATCCCCATTTTTGTGGTCTTGTATTTTCCTTTGGCAGCGCGTGAAACAATTTTGCGGGACCCCAAATAATGTTATATAGAAACAAAACCCTGTTCATTGTATTCCCGTAACAGAATCTATGGTACCATCGGTTCTGTGTGGGAGAACCCTGCTTAGTGCTAATTGATTTCTGGTTTCTTCTCCTCCTTCTTGTCCTTGCAGTGGACATGACTACGGACCTGAACCGGGTGTATGAGCGGGCACGTGTCCGAAAGGAGGAGGAACCATCGCCATCACCGACACCCCCGGCCCAGAAGGTGTGTGACCAAGGAGTCTGTTTTAGGGGGGATGGGGGGTCCTCAAACTGGGCTTCAGAGAGAACCTGGAGGGGCTAGAGGAATAGTTATAATCTGGGTGGAAGATGGGAGTGATATAAACTGGTTACGTGTAAAGGTTCTCTCGTGCTACGCTCTCACTCTCCACTCCCTCTCTCTCTCTCTTTCTCTCTCGCTCTCGTCTCACACTTTAATCCCCCTCCCTCTCTTGTTCCTTCTCTCTTTCTCTATCGCTCTCTTTACTCTCCTCTTCTCTCTCTCGCTCTCTTTCTTTCTATCTCTTTATCTCTCTCGCTCTCTCTCACTTGCTTTCTCTCTCTCTCTCTCTCTCTCTCTCTCACTCTCTATTCACACTTAAACCCCCCCTCCTCCCTACTTCCCTCCCCTCTCCAGTCTATCCTGAAGAAGAGTGTCACCATGCTTCAAACTCCCTCAGCAGTGTACCACTACAGTGAGAGTGGAAGGTCCCCCTCCTCCACCTCCTCGAACACCTCCACCACCTCCCCCGCTCCCGGCCATATCCACCACAACAGGATTAATGCCATCTTCCAGGCTGGCAAGAAAGACCTGCTGAAGGCTATCCAACTACAGGTACCATGACAACCGGAACACACAACCTTCCGGCTAGGAGGCAACCACCGTAGCCACTACACTCCCCCGCTACACTTGTTCTTTAGTTAACCTGAGAAGACAAGTTTACATTTCAGGTTTATGTATATTATACTACTTGATACACAATCCTATATGTGAATTGTATTTTTTATTATTCTTGATACTTTTCTATATAAAAAGTAAAAACATAAAATATACGTCCACATTTGTTTTTACAAATGGATCAGGCCTCTATCTTGCAATTCTTCAATACTGATATCCTACTGATGATCCTATTATCGATATACAGCTCTCTTATGAGTCCTAGTCCCTGGCCTCCATTTGCAATTCTTCAATACTGATATCCTACTGATGATCCTATTATCGATATACAGCTCTCTTATGAGTCCTAGTCCCTGGCCTCCATTTGCAATTCTTCAATACTGATATCCTACTGATGATCCGATTATCGATATACAGCTCTCTTATGAGTCCTAGTCCCTGGCCTCCATTTGCAATTCTTCAATACTGATATCCTACTGATGATCCTATTATCGATATAAATGTGCATCTCTCTTATGAGTCCTATTAGGTTTAGAACGTTTTGTGTCATGAATGTCCATGCGCTAGTGTGGGAGGTTATGTGTGTGTTCCACAGGAAAACCATGAAGTAACGTTCTATATAGCAGGTCTTTATGGCTAGGTAAATCCTCTCACCTGTCCCAGGACCCCAGTCTGCTGGAGGGCAGAGTGACCTTTCGCCAGGTGAAGTCTGGATGTGTTGTGGCAAGCCAGGGAGACCAGGTCAGCTCCCCCCCACCCTCTCTTTACTACCATACATGCATTTATAACATTTGTGTGTTCATAACTGATGTTTGGTTAGAGAGTTAATAATGCACACGTCTGAAGTTAATAGACAGTGAGACATGAAGACAGCAGCAAACCATTTCATTTTATGTCATTGTGGACAAATGTGTCTTGAATTGAAAGATCCTGTCTAGTTCAACCGGAAGTGCAAGGCACTAACACTGCCAGGGTTAAGGGTTTGATTCCTACTGGGGCCCCAAGAATAGCTGAGCAAAGCTCATGGTATCGTGAGACACTTTGGATAAAGCACCCATCAAATGGCATATATAATATAAATCTTATTTTCTTCTTCAAACTATTTTTTATTTATTTAATCAAATATGTCATGCATATATTTAACAACGACTATACCTGCTTGCTGTTGCACCTGAGTCTTGTTGCATAAGCATGTCTATGCTCATATTTAAATAAAAATATTACTTTCTATTTCTGATTGTATGTCTCCCCCCCCCCCTCCCCACTCTCTCCCTCTCTCCAGGACGTGAGCGTGGCGTTTGTGATCTCAGGTTTCCTCCACGTGTACCAGCAGATGATCGACCGCCAGGAGGACAGCCTGCTCTTCGTCACACACCCCGGGGAGATGGTGGGACACCTGGCCGTGCTCACCGGGGAACCCCTCATCTACACCGTGAAAGCCCACCGGGACTGCACCTTCCTCTCCATATCCAAGGCCCACTTCTACGAGTAGGCATCACACTTACATACACATGACTCATATAAACTCACTTCTAAAAGTATGTACCCAGTCCATTTTGCACTCACAGGGCCATAGATAAACACAATATTGTAAGCTAAATGGTATAGAACAGCTGGATCCAAACGTAATTAAATTCAAATAAAGGGGTGTAATCTGAAAATGACGCATGCGCGTACAGTAAATACATGTAACTGACTTAATATTAAAGCTAGAAAACCAAGCAAAACACATGGTTCAGAGGAACCAAAGAAACAGCATCCCTCTCTATTGGTGTCACACCATTAATTAGCAAGGACTCGAACCGGCACCCCTGGAAGATGGATGCTCTGTACGACCCAAATGACCAAATGAGGACTATGCCTGTTGCTTTACCCTAAAGGACTGCTCTTGATCTGAGTTTATCTTGTCCTCCCTCCCCAGGATCATGCGGGAGGACCCCAGGATGGTCCTGAACGTGGCCCACACAGTGGTGAAGAGGGTCTCTCCCTTCGTCCGCCAGATCGACTTTGCCCTTGACTGGATGGCCCTGGAGGCTGGCCGTGCCGTCTACAGGTGGGAATGGAACCCGCCAAACCTGGCAGTGTTGATGCCTTGCTCTACCAGTTGAGCTACACGGGGAATCAAACCCCTAACACTGGCAGTGTTGATGCCTTGCTCTACCAGTTGGCCTAGACAGGGAATCAAACCCCTAACCCTGGCAGTGTTAATGCCCTGCTCTACCAATCTGGGCTAAATAGGGAATCAAACCCATAACCCTGGCAGTCTTAATGCCTTGCTCTACCAGTTTAGCTAGCTTTGACCCTTGTCCATTGCATTAAAATACACCCTTGGCATATACTCAGAAAATAAGACGCATATGATTTAAGTAAACTGGATCCGTTCTGTCCCCCCGCAGACAGAACGACCGGTCTGACAGCACCTTCATCGTGCTGAGTGGGCGTCTGCGCTCCGTCATCGCCAAGGACGACGGGAAGAAGGAGCTGGCTGGGGAGTACGGCCGCGGTGACCTCATCGGCGTGGTGGGCACTCCCTCAGACTGATGCGTTATTAACTAATAATAATAATCGTACACAATGAGTAGTATAAATAAAATATAAGTAAATACTTATCAATCAGTTCTGTAAAGAGTAACTTGTTTGTCTTTACTCACAACTGAAACATTGTGACAAGGGACATTTTAAATTGTTCTTTTTTTATATTTATCTTGTCTCTTTCTGCATAACATTACTCTATTACTAGTAGCTACGTATGTGAACATAAATACAGACATTGTTGACATGTAAACATTACATGACAGTTGAGGTAGACCTTTTTCAACAGTTTGCTGCTTGTTTGATACTATAGTACAAATGTATTGATACTATACATTATTGACCATTATACACAAGTGTAATATAATCTGATATTCAGTCCAGTAGAATATGGGTGTACTGTGTGTGTGTGGCGCCCCCAGGTGGAGGCTCTGACCCATATGAACCGGGCCACAACGGTGCACGCGGTGCGGGACTCTGAGCTGGCCAAGCTGCCCGAGGGGGCGCTGAACTCCATCAAGCGACGCTACCCCCAGGTAGTCACGCGTCTCATCCACCTGCTGGGCCAGAAGATCCTGGGGAACATGCAGCAGGTTAACGCTCCCCTGGCAGGTAGGTGTGTGTGTGTGTGTGTGTGTGTGTCCCTCACCAGCTATTATAGAAATGACTCCGCTGTAGCTCTGTTATGCTTTGTGCTGTTTTACATTGATTTAACTTTCGTGCTTCGTTTATAAAGTTGACTTATGCGTCATCAGCTAATGTGTTCCCATACATTCGATGCAGAGGCTCTGCTCTCAGACCTGTTCCCATGTAATTTCTCAAGGTTTACCTGGAGAATTTACTCCTTCACTCCTAATGTCTGCAGCCTAACCTTGCTCATTGATTACGTAAAAAAAAATCTTAAAAAAACACCCAGTCACTTAGAAAGAGAGCGCTGCTACATTACTTACTAGTAAATATTGCTAGTAGTAATATGAGTAAATAGTACTATAAGTACTACTAGTTAATATTTAGCATTCCTGCTAATAGGCAGACAAGCAGCATTGTACTCTCAAAAATGAGAACCAATCAAAACAATTCCTGCTTTTCTCCCAGCGCGTGGGCTGGGTCTCCACACCCCCACCAGTAAGTGGGACTCTGGGAACCCGGCCTCCAACCTCTCAACCGTCTCCATCCTGCCGGTCTCTGATGATGTCCCCCTCACTGCCTTCACCCTGGAGCTGAAGCACGCCCTCAGCGGCATCGGTACACCCACACACACACATACACACAAGCACGGTAGCACACAAATAAAGTTTACTTCCAATGAACCCTTCTTGAAAGAAAGACAATGGGTGGGTTCCAAAACTATTCCCTACGCCCTTTTTCACTAGACTCTTGAGGAGACGGCAGCAGTTAGTAGTGAGCAGTATGTAGAATGATTATTGAAATTCACCACTTCTATTTCTTTCTTTTTTCTGTGTTCTTTTGGGGAGCAGGTCCCACTCTGCTGCTGACCAGTGACTCCATCAAACAGTGCCTGGGCTCTGCTGCTCTAGACAGGTAGGACATGTGATGAAGTGATCAAATAGTAACCAAGTTCTGATCGGTTTAGCAGAATGTATGTAGTACGAAGCGAATACAAACCTGTCAAGATTGGAATAGCTACAAAAACAACTACTGGACAGAGCGCAGAGTATTTATAGGAATACGAAGGCACATGTCATAAACTAATTTGTTAAGGAGTTCTGACATTATTATCTGTTAACTTTACCCCCCCACCCCCACACACACACACTTACAACAATGTACAACCAATCACATCACAGGAAAGCCACGTGTCCATAACTCATTGGTTAAGGAGTTTGGGAATGTCCCGCCCCCCCCCCCCCCCCTCCCCTCCCCCGCCCCAAAAACATTAACCATACAACAAAACACCTCACACGGTAGCCAGTCACGCGTCCTATAGCTGACTGCTTCGATTGGTCTCCTCAGCGTGCATGAGTACCGCCTATCCAGCTGGCTGGGGCAACAGGAGGACATCCACCGCATCGTGTTGTACCAGTCCGACCAGCGCCTGACGCCCTGGACCCAGCGGTGCATCCGCCAGGCCGACTGCATCATCATGGTGGGCCTGGGGGAGCAGGAGCCTGCTGTGGGCGAGGTGAGGAGTGGGGGCTCAAACATGCACCTTGTTTAAGGGGCTATGTGGCTTAAAGGTGCTGTAGGTAAGATTTAAGAGATACAATTTGAATGCAATTTCTTAGAAAGGCCACAGCAATCCGTCAGCTGTCAGTGAGTAAAATGCTCTGTGAGAATATCCATTTTGGTTTGATTGTGCCTGCCTCTGGCTGGCTGTTCCTCCAATTGGAGTGTATGTTGTTCTGATTGACTGGTTGTTCCTCCAGTTGGAGCTTATGTTGTTCTGATCGGCTGTTCCTCCAGTTAGAGCGTGTGTTGTTCTGATTGACTGGTTGTTCCTCCAGTTGGCCTGTATGTGGTTCTGATTGGCTGTTCCCCAGCAGGATCGTATGTTGTTCTGATTCGCTATTCCTGCGGTTCGAGCATATGTTGTTGTGATTTGCTGGGTGTTCCTCCAGTTGGAGTGTATGTCTTTCTGATTGGCTGGTTGTTCTTCCAGATGGAGTGTATGTTGTTCTGATTGGCTATTTGTTCCTCTGGCTGAAGCGTATGTTGTTCTGATTGGCTGATCCTCCGGTTAGAGCTTATGTTGTTCTGATGGCTGGTTGTTCCTCCAGTTAGAGTGCATGTTGTTCTGATTGGCTGGTTGTTCCTCAGCTTGAATGTGTGTTGCTCTGATTGGCTCAATGTTCCCCCAGTTGGAGCGTATGTTGGAGGGCAGTGCTGTGCGTGCCCAGAAGCAACTGGTTCTGCTCCACCGGGAGGACGGCCCCCCCCCACGGGGCACTGCTGAGTGGCTCAACATGCGGAGCTGGATCTGCAGACACCTCCACCTGTCCTGCCCTCGCAGGGTCTTCAGCAAGAGGAGCCTGCCCAAACTGGTACACACACACACACACACACACACACACACACACACACACACACACACACACACACACACACGTCCTGCCCTTGCAGGGTCTGCAAGAGGAGCCTCCCCAAACTGGTATACACACACACACACACACACACACACACACTGCAGGATCTTCTATCTAGAGCCTGCAATGATTCTGAAACTGAAAAAAAAGAAACCTGAAAAATGAATTACTGTTCAAACCGCAATTTTGTCAAATTCTGTCTGCGTGTGTTGGTGTGTGTTTCAGAGAGAGATGTACCAGCGTGTGTTTGACAAGCCTCCCGACCGCCACTCAGATTTCTCCCGCCTGGCTCGCGGTCTGACAGGCAACAGCATCGCCGTCGTGCTGGGAGGGGGAGGGGCGAGGTACGACCATTCTGTCATCATCTCAGACTCTACGTCATCTCGTCATGAATGACTCAATAACTCACAATATTACACATCTTTATAAGGATATGAACTCTGCGTCATTATAGTGAGGCTTAGAACAAAGATCAAGATCAAAGCAGGTAATGAAAATTGAAGTGTCTACAAATGTTAAAGGGCTACACAACCTAGTTTAGAAAAACTAGTGTGCAGAGCCATAGGAATCAGATATGCAATCAACATATTTCACATTCGTCTTTTTTGTAAATAGTGGTGGTGCAAACAGCTACAGTAGATTTCACAGTGCTTTTCAAATTCAAAATTGTTAAAGTGCCATAACAATAGTACAGCTTAACAAAGTGTGTTCTAGACTACTAGAGCTAGATAATCACAAGTCAGCCAAAGTGCACAAGTAAAAATAAAGTACACGCTGCTGTATAGCTTATATAGCTCTACATCATCAAGTTCAGCAATCTCACATTCAGAGTTAAGCAGAGCTTAATTTTCATTATCGATTAATCAAACTTCTTCCAACAATTCTAATAATGAGTCTATAAAATGTCATAAATAAAAAGGTTACCGGAGCCCACGGTGATGGC
This sequence comes from Lota lota, assembly GCA_026745465.1. Classification (NCBI taxonomy): domain Eukaryota; kingdom Metazoa; phylum Chordata; class Actinopteri; order Gadiformes; family Lotidae; genus Lota; species Lota lota. The sequence goes on along the minus strand of JACYXH010000479.1, from coordinate 9,863,568 downwards.
TTGACTCTCCCCGCTTTGTCTTACAAGCAGCCAAGAAAAACTCTAGTATTGATTTGATAATGAATTAGCATTTCTCAAGGTTAATCAATCAATCCACAATTATTTGTGGATTGATTGATTAACCGTCAGCTCTAGACTCGACTCATCAGTTTCTGTACAACAAGGACATGTAGTTAACCTTTAGGACTTTGTATGGTGGTGTGTTTACTTGATAAGGATCTCACTTCCTGCCAGTCACTGTTGACTTCCTGTCTGTATCCTTTGCTCTCCTTCTTATCCTCATTGCTCCAGCGACACCTGGAGATTTAGTCAGGTGGGTACCTTCCTCAAAGCCACGAGACCCCCCCCCCATGAGATCTTTGATAGCTGTACTAGCCCCTAGCCAGAGCACCTAGCATCCATGCCCAACCTATCTTCTTATTCCTTGTACACATTAGACAATTTGACATTTATCCTATCTACTTTGGCAACGATTTGTCCAAAACAGCACACCACTATCCAATTCCATTCCCGAACAAACCTGTAATGATTCTCACAGGAAACAGGTTAATCGTGAAAAAACTTTTTGACTTAAGTTTAAACAAACATGGCGGACGGCAGTCATGCTATGCTACCTTTTGCATTTATGTTTGTTGAAACATCTTAAAGAAAAACGTAAGAACAATGGGCGGCCTTAATTTGAATAAAAAACGATCTTCTCATATCAAACACCACAGGATAATCTGGGAATTTTTTGAAGAACCATAAAACATGTACGAAGGGGGAAATCAGGCTAATTATCCTGTAGTGTGTACCCAGCATTAGTGTTGTCTTACGGGCTAGCCTAGGGCGATAACAGGGCCGATGGTACTAGTTTCCTGTAATTTATTTTCCTTTTCAGTGTTTTCCTGCCTATGGAAAGCACTCTGAATAGCTTTTGTAATTGTAGGGTGTTAATAATCTAGCCCTACTATGCTGAACCATTCAGCCCTGGTTTAGAGAGAGCTTCCCCATTCCTAACCCATCTTCTTAATGTTTTCTTATTATAGTAGATAACGTTGAGTATCATAAAAGGTTCACGCTAGTGTAGCATCAGGGATTCCAGTTGTCTCCTAGCAGGAACACAGATATGTTTTTCCTTGATATACTTCTTATATTTAACATTTCTCTTTTAAATAATTGTCTTTTAAAGTCCTTTTTAAATGCCTTTATAATAAGTTACCTGCCAGACCACCAAACTAAATGAACATATTTGATTTAGTTGTCTACGGCCCTGAGAGAAGGCCCTTCTTCTGACCCCAGGCTGTGGTTGTTCCAGGGGCTGCTCCCAGGTGGGCATCCTGCGGGCGCTGACGGAGGCCGGCATCCCCATCGACCTGGTGGGCGGAACCTCCATTGGGTCCTTTATCTCTGCGCTGTACGCCGAGGAGAAGAGCTGCAGGCGCATGTGTGCCCGCGCGCGGGAGTGGGCCATGGTGGGTGAAATGTACAAGGGCCCCTATTTCACCACCAAACGTGATGATTGGTTGATCAGCCATTACAGACCATTTCAGGATCTACACATTAATGATCACAGGTATTAGTCAGAGTGGCCACACCGATGTATGTCCGATGTGTAGGCTGGTAGGTTGATCTAACTATCATGCCATGTCACTATAGGGTAGGATTTGGCTTGTAGTCACGCCGGGGGGGGGGAGGGGGGGGGGGGGGGGGGTGCAGTGCACGACCACTATGTGCCGCCATTTAAGAATGGTATTCAGAGGATGGACTTGTAAATGTTGTTTTTGTTTTCAGGATATGACCTGTATCTTCAAGAAGATCCTGGACCTGACCTATCCGGTGACCTCCATGTTCTCCGGAGCCTCCTTTAACTCCAGCATCAGCTCCGTCTTCAAGGGGAAACAGATCGAGGTAGGGTCCGAATCTCAGATAGAGGTAGGGTCCGAATCTGAGCTCGATGTAGGATATGTATACATTACATATATTGCAATTTAACTGCTAATGGTGCACTTCAAATTTCTTGATTTCATGTTGTATGTCAGGACCTTTGGATCCCCTACTTCAACATCACAACAGACATCACAGCATCTTCAATGAGGGTGCACACTGACGGTCAGTGTTGTCATATAACAGTGACTATAATGATAGTTATTACTTCCTGTTTCATGTTTCGCTGCCAAGTGTATTTTAGAAACACAGGTTAGGTTAGAAAATAAGATTGTCTTTTTTACTCGCCAGTTGTTTTATCACTTTAATCATTTGTTTTATAGTTGAATGATTCAAGTTAAAGGCCAAATAAAAAGTTCAGCTCTCACCCAATGACCACGACTTAATGAGTCTTTCCTAAGAGTTTTTTTTTTTTTGCGGTTCCTCTGCAGGTTGGCTTTGGAGGTACGTGAGGGCCAGCATGTCTCTGTCCGGCTACCTCCCTCCACTCTGCGACCCCAAAGACGGACATCTGCTGATGGACGGCGGATACATCAACAACCTGCCAGGTGAGTCCAAAGTTGAATTCTTCGTATCCCATGTTTGTGAAGATCCACGTTGGGACTCAGAGACACGTCGCTGATCTTTGCAGCGCTGCTTGCATTTAAACGTACGCGTCATGATTACAAAAGGGGTGTACAAAAGGGGGCAGTATAGCGTATCTGGCCCCAAATGTACATGAACCGACGAGCAAATCTGGAAACAGAATGAGTGTGCTCCATTGAAAATATGTAGAAAAAGCAATATGAAATCAATCAAATGCGCTGCTGAAAATACAGTGATTTGATTTTGCTGGGTGCAATCATTTTATTCTTGTGTTTGGCTGTTAAAAACAAACCAAAACACTGTGCCCGTTCCCTTCTCGACCAATCAGTGATTACTTGACGCGTCCCTCTGCAGAGAATGGCGAAGCATTTCTAAGCTCTGGGAGGTGCAAAGACTGCACGTCTTTGCGTACGCGTAGGTCATCTACAGGCAAAAGGGTACGTGCGTGCACGGTCTCTGTGTAGTGACGTGGCTCTTTGTGGATCTTCATATACATTCAGGATGCAGAAGTGTGATCTGGCCTTAACACACCGCTCCAACATCTCAACCTACTGTTATGTTTTAGTTCCGTCTTTATGGACAGAATGGTGAAAACGGACATGCAAGTAGGTTGAAAGAGAGGGAATGACATGTAACATAGGACCTATGGTTGCTCAAAGGTATGTTGCCTACATGGTTAGTGACGCAAATAAACATTACAGAAATGAAATATGATTTGGTTGTTGGATAACAAAGTGATCACACCTCTGCAGACAGGATCCTGTGTAGCTCAAATTGATGGAATCTACATAGGTATGGTAAAGTACTTCAGGAACTGGGGAGCTGAGAAGTAGATGATTGTTAACGAGAAAAGTGTCAAAGCGAAGTCAAAGTTATGTGTTTATTAAGACCATTAGTGTGAATTTCGATGAGGAGAGGGAAGGTTCTGAGTTCTTGGTTTTGTGTCTCCAGCCGACGTAGCGCGGTCGCTGGGTGCAAAGATTGTGATCGCCATCGACGTGGGCAGCCAGGACGAGGACAACCTCACCAACTACGGGGACAGCCTCAACGGCTGGTGGTTGCTATGGAAACGCTTCAACCCACTGAGCGAGAAGGTCAAGGTGATTGGTCAAACCTGGAAATATACATTTCTCAAACCCCAGATTGATATTGGGCTTAATGGTATGCTTAAAAGGCTAGATCAATATTTATATTTATATTTATTTAAAATACTATATCTAAGGAATATACTCATATTATCGTAGTCATACATTGTTTCCATTTATAAAGTTATGACATAACTGTAAATGTTTCTATTCACATAAAAAGGTGTATGTTCAATTAATCCCTTTCTCACATTTTCTCACCATTAATAGTTGGTACAACTATGTGAATATTGATATTGATAAGATCAACTTTATTAATCCCAAAATGTAAGCTATACCTAAAGAGTGTATATTTGATGATGTCTTATTGTATTGTACATTAGTGAATGTCTGTGTTGTCAGGTGCTGAACATGGCGGAGATCCAGACGCGACTGGCGTACGTGTGCTGTGTGCGGCAGCTGGAGCTGGTCAAAGACAGCGACTACTGCGAGTACATACGGCCGCCCATCGACCGCTACGGCACGCTGGACTTTGGCAAGTTTGACGAGATCGCGGTGAGTGTTCCTACGCCGCTCATTCCCATAGTAACCGTCTTGAGCCGTCTACTCGCGGAGAAGACCACTAGCTATCGCTGTTAGCTGAAACTTCTATCAAAAGTTGTTTTTATTGTGTTCAAGAAAAAGCTTATTTGAGTAGAATCCTCTAGTTCATGATACAAATAATAATTAATCAATATTTAATATAAGACCATAAAATATAAGCTATTTAGTGATTGACCTATGTTCTAGAAGTTTTATAAAGTTACTATATAGCGCCTAACATGACTTTAGCTTCAGTTATAACTTTCTCTCGCTTACAGATCAACACCCTGTTATGTTGTTGAATCAGAAAGCAATCTGATCTCAAATCTATTCCCCAGGATGTGGGCTACCAGCACGGTAAGACAGTGTTTGACGTGTGGCAGCGTAGCGGGGTGGTGGACAGCATGCTGAAAGACCGCCACCAGGAGGAGTTCCACAAGACCAAGGGCGGGAATGTGAGTCAAACCTAGCAAACATTAAGCATGCATTAAATCCACAGCTGGACTTATTTTGTGCACGTGCGGACCAAAAATCTAATTTCAACATGACACTTGAACATACTGATAGAGCAAGAGTGAATGTCAAGTAGAGTGGCCATGTGGAGAGTGTCGATCCTAGAGACCGATTAAAAATTAATTCATTCATTATTTCCGTGGTACCATTGATACTCTATGGTTCCTGGTCCCTTACACATCTAGCAAGCTCTAAATGATAAAGCTGCGGCCCATCCTTCCTGTTAGCAGGAGGGTTTTTCAACTCATCCGCCGCGACGCTAAACACATTGCGATTCTACTGTATTCACTCTAGCGCTAGCATTGTCTTACCATAAGGTGTGTTCAGTTTAGTTTCTAAATGTAAAAGAAGAAAAATTGGTTACATTCTTTCGCCACACATTAATTAACTGGGGGTGCCAACCTGCACGGTGCTCTTTGATGAGCTACAGGTGATTTCCAGTAGGACTGATCTGTCATGCTGCTGTCCCTCAGGTGGTCACATGTCCCAACGCTTCCTTCACCGATCTGGCGGAGATCGTGTCCCGGATCGAACCGGTCAAGAGCACGCCGATAGAGGGTTGGTTCCAGAGAAATCCAGAGAAATCCATTTATATTGCTCTTCTATTAACGCCATCTATTTATTAGTACATACACACTTCTAAAGAATCAATTTCCAAATGTACTTTCATGGATCATGAGGCAAGTTGTACTTGTAACGTTCGTTTTGAAAGGTAATAATGAGAGAACATGAAGGTGGAAGTCCAATCTCTTCAAAAACATCACCAAATGGACTAAATAATCAATAATCTACAATACCGTCAGTAATATTAACCTCTACATAGACATTTTCTTTCTACATTTACATTTAATTTCCACTTTTAATAAACAACTCATTGTGTATATAGATGTATTCATCTATATTTCAACTGTCCTGTCAACTAGTAAGTATCTTTTCTTATCAAATGACCTCCTATCTGCCGGGGTTTGTGTCTCCTCAGAGGAGTATTCAGACGACTGCCAGACGGACTACGAGGAGGAAGATGCAGGAGGAAGTGCCCTGTCAGACTACGAGATGTCTTACCTGGCCAGCGAGCTGACGGAGGAGGAGGAGACGGCCGACACCGCCGACACAGTACGTCTTCAACCAATCAGGCGACAGAGTCATGCTGAAACACAACTTGGACCCCCGCCCCCCTTCTTCATAGACACACAATGCTTCCTGGGGGGGGATGGGGGGGGGGGGGGGGGGCAGGGGCAGGGTAGTTTAGTGGCTACAAAGGGTTTAACTCACAGCTGAAAGGTTCTGAGTTCGAAACCCCAACGCCCACAGTCTATCTGTAGGCATCCTTGAGGAAGACGCCCATAACCACTACCTGCTCCTTGATGACATGTATCTGAAAAGAAATTGCGGTTACATCGCTTTGGATTAAAGCATCTGCTAAATGACTAAATAGTTAATGGTAAAACTTCTTTAAACGTGTGTTTAATTTCTTCAGGACGAGGAAATTCAGATCAGACATCGACTACCCCAGAAGGGCGAGGAGCGCGCCGGTCGATGACTGTCATCATCATCAACAAGGCTATGACTGACCATCGCCTGGCCAGACATCACACCTGTCCAGACAACCTGTCAGTGCAACTTTGTCATGGGTTTCTACCAGTACACTTTGTATAAGGTACTTATCCACTATCATTCATGAAGAACGCCCGTTTGCGCCATTTTGGGTCGGCCCAAATAGAGACCTCGGGGGAACCAATAGGGATTGTACATCGATCGTGGCGTCACATCGCAATGATATTTCGGAAGTATAGAACCATAGAATGTTGTCGGTGGTAATGGAGTTTTGGTCATTGTTTATTAAATAATCTTGACATTTTTTGTCATTATTGGGTGACAGTATTATTGGGATTGTCACACCCCGACGGATGATCGATGAAGCTGTGAAATGTCATGAAGTAGGTTATATAAGCACAAACACACTAACGGTGTGTGTAAAACACTGTGACTAAATGGCCCGAACGCGGTCATGCCAAGTTAACGAATGATTTACTGTAGCCATATCATAATGCAGTAATTGAGTACAGTATTACCTCATTAACGAGAGAGAGAGAGAGAGAGAGAGAGAGAGAGAGAGAGAGAGAGAGAGAGAGAGAGAGAGAGAGAGAGAGAGAGAGAGAGAGAGAGAGAGAGAGAGAGAGAGAGAGAGAGAGAGAGAGAGAGAGAGAGAGAGAGAGAGAGAGAGAGAGAGAGTGTACATGCGCTGAATGTAATAGGCTAACTAATGTAATTTCTACCTAGGATAATGCCCGGCGACAACCAGTCAGTGCAATTTCAGGCTGCTGTATTGTGAAGGTGACTAAATATTAGTTGATATGACTGCGGGACATTATGAGGTCTCTAATAAGCTAATGGTGTGTTTATTAACTTTAATTGTATTTAGGCCTAGCGTAGGCTTCTGCTTTTAGCTATGATGAAGTATAATACAAGATATCTGAAGTAGATTTTCATCATTGATGAAATGAAATTTAATTTGAGGCTATTTGAATATTCTTGTGTTTTTGAATAGTTTTTAAGCCATAATGGAACAAAGATATCGAGGGGAAAACAAAAGGCCTATTACGCCGCATACTTAATGAGACTGAAGGTTGTATTATACATTAAGTTGGATTTCAAATAAAAACCTGCAAACAAGATAGTTGGTCTTCGTCGTTGTGTTTATTTTTGGAAAAATCATTTGTTCTAGAATGCGTTAACACACACACACACAACGCCGAGAAACACAGGCCCACCGGTTGAATAAAATGGATTTTCAAGCGGATAAAACATATTCAAACAAGACAACATTGAGGAAGCAGCGCATTCGCCTCCAGCATTTAGGTCATTATAATTTACATATTTTTCAACTTTACTTTTAAATAGCCACATGTCCAACACTTAAAAGAGAACAAGACACGCTGTATGCATTTCAAGTGAAACTAAAGTCGTTAGAATCTAGAGGCGACTAAAATGTCCCGATCTTTGTTAATTAGAGAAAGAGCTAAAGGCGAACTGCCTTGCGGAGAGTAGGCCTACAGCCACCAGACGGAGACCAACACCCAGACCCGTCTCCCCGCCTGGGAGATCATTGGCGGTAACCAGAATCTCTTTTCCCCACTATCTTTCTCTCTTTATGATTTAGTGGCTCAGCCACTAAGTTTAAACCCACAATAAATATGTTATTGGGCTCGGCCACAGCTATGACTAAGATGAGGTGTAACGTTAGGCCTAATTAATTTAGAAAATGTCACCGAACGTTTTTAAATATAGGCTATCGCGATATTAATCTTAATCACCTAGGAGACCAAATATTATTCCAAAAAAGCGGGTAAACAAGTTTTGATTTGAGGATGTTTTTCTTAATCCCGTCTCAACTGCATTATAAATCCATTACATCAACAGAGCAAAGTGGAAGAACAGCGACGCCTCGTGGCCAAACTGATCAATGAACATAATGCTGTCAACTCTGCCATCGAGACCAAGGAAGCAATCATCCGGCAGATGGAGCTAACTCTGTCGGCCGTGGAGGAGCACGGGGTGGGGGCCAGAGAAACAGTGAGGGGCCCCACAGAGAATAAATTATATAGTTCACATTAGGGATGAGAAAGTAAACTGTCTTGTATTTCATGTCTGTAACGTGGACTTCAAGTGATGTGTGTTATCCAATATAAACTGTAGTTAAAAACTCAGCACAAACTTTGCTTACATTTTAAAGTTTATTTAAAGTATGTTTTTGTGGATGTTCATGACACGTATTTTTTTGACCACAATACCAGCTGCTACGACATCTGGAGAATAGTCTGGAGAACATAAGTGTTAAGATAACGGAGACCAAGAACATCCAGGACACCTACCTGCGCATCCAGAAGCACCTGGAGAAGGTGGGCCACAAAGTGGACCCCACTATGTATAAAGATACAACCATTCAGTTAGAGTAGGCATAATCGTCATTATGAACCTCTTTGGTGGTGGTGGATTGAGAATCTCTCATTCTACAAAGCAACATGTGAAGACCCATCTCTTGTGGCAACATCTCAACAACTGTATTTCTGTATTCTTCTTGTGTTTTGTTTGTTTGTTTGTTTTTTCTTCTGTATTTTTGTATCTTGTGTATTACTGCACCAATAATTCACAGAAATTGTGTATGATATTTGTGTGTGTGTAGTGTGTGTGTGTGTGTGAGAGAGAGAGATATCTATGTTTGTGAGACTGTGTGTGCATGCGGTATATGTGAGTGTGTGTGATGTGTGTGTGTGTCGCTGAACCTATGTGTGTGCAGGAGGTGAGGGAGCTGCCGGTGGTTCTTGATGAGCTGGAGACGAGTGTGTTGGTTGGCCAGGCGGAGGTGAACCAGGTGCTCCAGATGTCCTGGTCGGCTACAGCGGCTGCAGACCAGACCACAGTAAGAACGCTACCTGGTGTGTGTGTGTGTGTGTTTGTTGTGGCTATGGGTGTTGTCTATGTGTGTATTTAGTGTAACATTAGGTGTATGTAGTGTAGGTTAGGTGCAGTGTAGCATTGTGTGTGTGTGTGTGTGTGTGCAGGTTTAAGAGAAATGTGTGTGTGTAGTCTTTATCTCATCGGTGTAACTTTATGTGTGTGTGTGTGTGTAGCCATACTATTACCAAAATGGAATAATTACCATTTCTCTGCAGAGTTAGCATTTGATACTGGTTGACTGTAGAATGCTACTGTAGAATGTGACAGTGTAATTAAATCCACTTATGTATCGACCTGCTTTAATACTTAATTCTCGACTCGTCTGACTGCTCCAGTGGGCGTAGCTTAAAACAACTCCAAGACAAAGCGTTCCGCCTTATTCATGAGGACTTCTCCTCAGAGCTTTGGTGAAAGTTAACTGTAACAAGCTCTTCACTCGTCGTCACTGTTTGTGATAATGATGTTTCATAACTATGCACATGCACACACACACACACACCAGGAGCTGCTGGTTCGACTGGAGTGTGAGACAGCTGAGGTGGAGGATAAGATGAAGGAGGAGCTTGACGAGATACGGAAGTCCGGAGGAGAGAGAGAGATGGACATACAAGTGGAGTCGAGGCGGAGGGAGGTGGATCCCCAACACACCATCAAGAGGATACTCAGGGTGAAAGAGCAGGTGAGGAGAGAGATAGAGCCTTTGAAAACTGTATTTACTATTTAGTTATTTAGCAGCGGTTTTCAATTCAAATCGAATTAGAATTTCTTTCAATTTATTTTACTTTTAGGTACATTACAAACATTAAGGAGAAGGTAGGGGCTAGACATCTTGCTCAGGGATGCCTACAGGTAGACTGGTGATGCTGGGCTTCGAACCCAGAACCTTTCTGTAGCTGTAGTTGGCTGTTGTTGGATGTTTTCGGTTGGCGAACATGTAGAATCGGTGTTGGTCAACTTAGGCCAAAATTCTACAGGTGGATCTATCTACTCGATAGCTGGTTGGTGTTTGTTGGGGCAGTGTGCAAACATTTTAAAACAATGAGCAGCACAGAAATCCCATGAGCAGCAATACCATTAGGAATCCATTTGAAGTTAAATGAAGCACATTAATCCCATTTAGCCCCCACTCGTGTTCAGAGTTGTTTGTTTCTCGTAATGTGTGGGAAGACTGTGCAGAGTAGGCAGGCATGTTTCAATACAATTGGAGGCAGGTGTATTGGGATGTCTGAGATATATACAACGTGTCGGCCATTAGCTGCATGAACAATCCCATTTATAACTTTTCCTAGGACATTGTTTTTATGAAGTCACACACGGTGATCTTGTAGAGCAGGCATGAGCGGAGGACCAATATCCATTTATTAATTTAATTGCCCGGTGTGCAGCATCCCCACAAGTCTTAGGTTTATGGAACACGACTGCATTCTGAACTCACCAAACACTCACGCAGAGATGTTCTTCTCTCTTCTTCTACTTCTTGATCCTCCTCCTCTATCTGTTATTATTGTGCTGTAAGTATAAAGTCTACTAGTCTGGTTTAATATCACACTAACAAAGGAGGTATATGACATGGATCTCTCCTCTCCTCTCCTCTCCTCTCCTCTCCTCTCCTCTCCTCTCCTCTCCTCTCCTCTCCTCTCCTCTCCTCTCCTCTCCTCTCCTCTCCTCTCCTCTCTACCCCTCACCCTACTCTCTCCCCTCTCTCTCCTTTTTCTCTCCCCTCTCTACCCCCTCTCTCTCCCCTCTCATCTCTCTCCTCTCACCCCCTTATCCCCCATCTGTCCCCTCTCTCCCCTCTGCCCAGGAGGAGGAGGCTGCGCCGGTCTCCCAGCAGACCACCAGGGGGCAGCTCCTTCAGCAGTCAGCCCAGACTGAGGAGCTGCTGGCGGGGAAAAGAGAAGCTCTGGCCCACCTGGAGCTGCGTTATGCACAGCTCAAGTTCAGACCGGATGTGATCAGGTACAGCAGCACCCTTACCCCCGTTATCCTGACAACCACCTCCCCCTCGACTCCCCCTTTCCCCACCTCAACACCCCATACCCACCAATTCCCCTAGTCTCACCCTGACCCTCCCACAGATGGCAGACGAGCTTAAAACTAGCCCTAGTTTTTGTTTCCGGCCCAGGCTCTGTGCCGTCTCCCCTCAAAAGTATATAACATAGCAGGACTGCTGGATCCCCGATTATCCTGACACCAACAACCCTACCCAACCCCACCCATCCACCACTATCCCCACACCACAATCATCATCAGCATCAGATCCACCCCCATCACTACCACCAGCTCCACCGTAGCACCACCACCATCATCACCACCATCATCACCACCACCATCACCACCATCATCACCACCACCACCACCACCATAATCACCACCACCACCACCACCCCTTCCCCACCCTAGGTTAAGGTTAGGGGGAGGAGGGAGAACTTGATCTACATTGGTATGTGTCATCTGTCAGCTTCCGGAAGCTGAGAGGTCAGATGGAGGCGGAGCTTCAAAGGGAAGACGAGTGTGTCGGCCAATGGCAGGACAAGCTGAGGGGGGCGGGGCTTAAGCTCAGCAGCCTGGAGCAGGGCGTCACCCACCTGTTTTGCAGGACCAGCTGCGTGCACGCACAGGTCACACACACACACGCACGCACGCATACACCGGTATGTTCACAATGCTTTATACTCTTCTTTTTTACTTATTTTCTTTTTTTTACTCAATTCCGTCCCATCCCACACTTCAGTCCCCCGAGGATGTCCCTGCAAATGGAGTGGACAAACTGAGCCTTATCCACACCTGGATCTCTGAGATGCAGGAGGGCACTATGTCTGAAGAGAGAGACGAAGAAGACCAGGGTGTCCTGCAAAAACTGGTCACTAGCATCTCCTCAACATTCCTATTCATTCCTGTAGCAGATGCTTTTATCCAAAGTGATTTAACTTGAATTCAGCTAACGGTCATTAAGGAAGCTGGTAGGGTTTAGTGGTTAGGTATCATGCTCAGAGATACCCACAGGTGGGGGATGGAACCCAGAACCTACACCTCAAATAGTCCTCAGCGTTGAACTGTGACTTGTGTGGAGGGATAGTGAGGCATCGGTGGGATGTTGTTTGCCCTCCTTCTGTGTATCAATGCCACTTTTGTCTCTCTGGCTTAATGACTTCTTGTAAAGACCTCTAAAAAGAGCTTGTGTGAACACATTCATGCTTTGTTATAGGACCTTCTGGTAATTTGTGAAGAAGCAATAGTTCCATGTTTCAAAAGCAATATGTGCATACTCAGTATCTATCCCTTGATCCTTTGAATTCAGATTCAGATTACATTATAGACCATTATAGACCATGTCTAACCTGTCGATGGCGTGCAGATTGTTAACAAGGTTGTCTCATATGTGCCCACCTCCCTCGTGATGCTCTCTGTGTTTGCCTGACGGTGCGATGATGTTCAGCTATGGTCCCTCCTGGAGCAGTTCTCCGCCGGGAAGCAGAAGACCTACCAACCCAGCGACAGCTCTGTCCAGCATGGCTCCTCTGATGGTAGGAGAAGATCCACCACCAAACACGCCTTCCACCTCCCCTGGCTGGTCACAATGAAATGAGGGTTAGAAAATAGAGATTGTTGTAGTAAAATGTCAGTGAGTAAGTTTATTACATGCACAGCGAAATTACATCACCAATTTATGGTAATTTTCCTGTTAAGTGATTAACTATTAAAACGATTACATTGGCCATTAAGGTATAAGGTGGTTATGGAATTTGGGGTAGTTGAAGAAGTGACAGGCAAATTAAATCCAACCACTTAACGAGAGTGATACGCGATGGATAGAAAGTTCCTGACTGTTGATTTGCAGCAATGGACAGGGATCATGGAAGTTCCCCATTAGTGCACTTTAGCCCATTAAGGTTTTTCAAGATGTTTAGATCTCTCAGGAGATCTAACATAAAATAAGTCTCCTCCTGAAGCCATCGTAAGACATTGTAAACACAGAATATCCTCTTGTTTATGGGTTTTTGAAGAGGAGGCTTTACAAAAGACTGTCTTTCTTACCTATGAGTAGCATTCAATAGCATTTTAAGGTACAATGTTGGGACATTATACTGTGTTTCTTTGTTTAGTTTTTTGTGCTTGTATAGTGGTTGTACTGATGCTATGAGTTTGGTCGTCTTTCAGACCTCATACCACTGTGTACTAATGATCATAATTACCACTATTCCATGGTGGTGCTGAAATAATAATAAATAAATAATATGATTTTCTGTAAGCAAGTGCACACAATACAACGCAACACGATGGCATCTGATGGAGTTCTTTTGTTGTTCTGTTTACAGTTCAGTCTGTAGTTCTGGCATCAGATCATGTGATTCTTTCATCGTCCTTCTTCTCACCTTCCTCTCTCCTCCTCCTCCTCCTTCTCTCCTCCTCCTCCTCCTCCTCCTCCTCCTCCTACTCCCAGCAGACGGCTCCCCCTCCCCAAGTCACGAGGATGCATGCTTGCCGTCGCGGGCAGATATCAAACGCGGTAGTATCCAGCTTGCAGCAGACAGCCAGCCCAAGAGGAAGAACCAGTAGAGACTCAGCGCACCTCAGCACACCAGAATAAAGACTAAAGCTGACCCCGGTATTCAGTTCTGTTTTCTCCACCTGGGTTCAAGAGGGTTACACATGATGTCACACACATGCCAAGCCACCATATTGGTACCTTTTCACCATTAGAATAACAATAATAACAACTGGTTGCTTGGTTATTCTAGAAATTTTTGATCAAGAAGTACAAAACTGGTTGGCTTTGGATGAGCTTTTGGAACTTCAGATGATCGATACCCCAATTCAAGTCAGGCTAGAGGGGAATTAGATTGATTGAGTGAATTGGAGTGGCCATCCATTACCCCAAATGCATATCAATAATCCCTGTCCTCGACGGCCAATACATTAAACATTACTTCGCTCCTTTGTTGTTTTGGCAATTAAACTAAGAGCTTCTTATTGGAGGAATAATTGACACAGCTGTAGCTGTTTTCCAAACAACAAAACATTTGTTTAGTATTTGTCCTTGAGTAGATGCTATCTATCGTTATAGACTAATCACCATTAGTCTATTGAACTAATAATAAGCTTTAAGCCTACCTTTTAAAAGATACAAACACTTACTTCATTTCACTGCACACAATGGCGCTAATTACTGTGAAGAACAGTACAAGTAGTAAATAATAGTAAAAGAAAAAGTAGCAAATACTCCTTTACTGTTCTGTGGCTAAACAGTAGATAATGTACTCATGTGGGCTAAATAGTAGATATTGTACTAACCTGGGCTAAACAGTAGATACTGTACTAACCTGGGCTAAACAGTAGATACTAATGTGGGCTAAACAGTCGAAACTACTAACATGGGCTAAACAGTAGATACTGTACTGTGGCTAAACAGTAGAAATGACTAACATGGGCTAAATTGTAGATAATGTACTGTGGCTAAACAGTAGAAACTGTAATGACATGGGCGAAACAGTAGATAATGTACTGTGGCTAAACAGTAGATAATGTACTAACGTGGGCTAAACAGTTGACACTGTACTAACCTGGGCTAAACAGTAGATACTAACGTGGCCTAAACAGTATATACTGTACTAACATGGGCTAACGTGACGCAGGTGTTGTGTTCAACCATTGGGTGGGAGCATTGTGCAGCCGATTGTGATTTCAGGACAATACAATGCACTACAGAACAATACACTACAATTTATTACAGTACATTATAATACAGTATAGTACAGTGCAATATACTACAGTACTTTACGATACAGTATAGTACAGTTAAATATACTACAGTACATACAGTACAGTACAGTACAATATACTGCAGTCCATTACAATGCAGCACAATACAGTACAATAATGTATAGTATAGTACAATACACTTCAGTGCAACACAATACTGTACGGTACATTACAGTACAATACGGTGTACAGCACAGTTCAATACTACAGCACAGTACAATATACTACAGTACATTACAAAACTGTTTACAGCACAGTACAGTATACAGAAAACACTGCAGCACTGGACACTACACTAGTCGTGTGGTTTTTAGCTGTAGCATTTTGATTGTGAAATAAGTAGGATACTGCTGTCTTTTTATTTATGTCTTTATATTATTTTCCCTTTCTTTCTTGTTTCCTTCCCTCTGTCCTTTCTTTCTCACTCTCGCCTCTCTCTCTCTCTTGCTCTCTCTCTTTATCTATCTATCTCTGTGAGGGTGTCTCTCTCTGTCTCCCATGACTCTATAAACCTACCAGCATCATATGCAAGAGTCATGTAGCATTCGGCACCAGAGAAGTGTGTGTGTGTGTGTGTGTGTGTGTGTGTGTGTGTGTCCGTGTTACTGCAGCGTGTTGACGTGAAGCATTTGGCTGATTAAAAAGCAGCTCATTAAAGAAGAGGAGACATGGCGCTAGTTAGGGTGACTGACAGGGTGACGTATTCCCCCAGTCAAGGAACTAAGGGAGGTGGTGGGTGGGTTGTTAGACCCAGCTCGGACGTGTGGCTTGATGTCGGCTCACATATACCGTGAGGGAAAAAAGCATTTGATCCCCTGCTGATTTTGTACGTTTGCCCACTGAAAAAGACATGATCAGTCTATACTTTTAATGGTAGGTTTATTTGAACAGTGAGAGACGGAATAACAACAAATATATCCAGAAAAACGCATGTCAAAAATGTTAAAAATTGATTTGCATTTGAATGAGGGAAATAAGTATTTGACCCCTCTACAAAACTTGACTTAGTACTTGGTGGCAAAACCCTTGTTGGCAATCACAGAGGTCAGACGTTTCTTGTAGTTGGCTACCAGGTTTCCACACATCTCAGGAGGGATTTTGTCCCACTCCTCTTTGCAGATCTTCTTCAAGTCATTAAGGTTTCGAGCCTGACGTTTGGCAACTCGAACCTTCAGCTCCCTCCACAGATTTTCTATGGGATTAAGGTCTGGAGACTGGCTAGGCC
This sequence comes from Lota lota, assembly GCA_026745465.1. Lineage (NCBI taxonomy): Eukaryota > Metazoa > Chordata > Actinopteri > Gadiformes > Lotidae > Lota > Lota lota. The sequence goes on along the minus strand of JACYXH010000479.1, from coordinate 9,847,431 downwards.
ACTTCAGGACCTTAATGTGCTTCTTCTTGAGCCACTCCTTTGTTGCCTTGGCCGTCTGTTTTGGGTCAGTGTCATACTGGAATACCCATCCACGACCCATTTTCACTGCCCTGGCTGAGGGAAGGAGGTTCTCACCCAAGAATTGACGGTACATGGCGCCGTCCATCGTCCCTTTGATGCAGTGAAGTTGTCCTGTCCCCTTAGCAGAAAAACATCCCCAAAGCATAATGTTTCCACCTCCTTGTTTGACGGTGGGGATGGTGTTCTTGGGGTCATAGGCAGCATTCCTCCTCCTCCAAACATGGCGAGTTGAGTTGATGCCAAAGAGCTCGATTTTGGTCTCATCTGACCACAACACTTTCACCCAGTTCTCCACTGAATCATTCAGATGTTCATTGGCAAACTTCAGACGGGCCTGTATATGTGCTTTCTTGAGCAGGGGACCTTGCGGGCGCTGCAGGATTTCAGTCCTTCACGGCGTAGTGTGTTACCAATTGTTTTCTTGGTGACTATGGTCCCAGCTGCGTTGAGATCATTGACAAGCTCCTCCCGTGAAGTTCTGGGCTGATTCCTCACTGTTCACATGATCATTGCAACTCCACGAGGTGAGATCTTGCATGGAGCTCCAGGCCAAGGGAGATTGACAGTTCTTTTGTCTTTCTTCCATTTGCGAATAATCGCACCAACTGTTGTCACCTTCTCACCAAGCTGCTTGGCGATGGTCTTGTAGCCCATTCCAGCCTTGTGTAGGTCTACAATCTTGTCCCTGACATCCTTGGAGAGCTGTTTGGTCTTGGCCATGGTGGAGAGTTTGGAATCTGATTGATTGCTTGCTTCTGTGGACAGGTGTCTTTTATACAGGTAACAAACTGAGATTAGGAGCGCTCCCTTTAATCTCAGCTCGTTACCTGTATAAAAGACACCTGGGAGCCAGAAATCTTTCTGATTGAGAGGGGGTCAAATACTTATTTCCGTCATTAAAATGCAAATCAATTTATAACATTTTTGACATGCGTTTTTCTGGATTTATTTGTTGATATTCTGTCTCTCACTGTTCAAAGAAACCTACCATTAAAATGATAGACTGATCATGTCTTTATCAGTGGGCAAACATACAAAATCAGCAGGGGATCAAATACTTTTTTCCCTCACTGTACAACTGCTCCTCTGCAGGAATACCGGCCAGACAAACTGGGTCAGTCTACCGGGGCAAATTATACGCATGGTTATGTATGAATCTATATATCCTATATATCCATATCACTGCCCTTTGCAAGATTGACAATACAAAAGTGTGCTTGCTTGACCTTGATTATGTAGTCCCTCCAAGGAACTGACTGTGTACAATAGCTATATCTAAACTAAACACATATGTCTTCAGGCTCCAGTTTGCCAAGAAAATTGTATTAGACATTTGATAGGTGCCCTAACATATTGAATGCTTACACGCCTCCGCCAAGTGACCATACAGAGGTATAAATGCACATTTGAATATTTAATTGGATGATCGTTAAGATTGTCAAAGGAATAGGTTGTACTGATATACATGTATAAGGGATGTGAAGGTTGATATTGCCAGAACATCTGTATAAGTCTCTCATAAACAATTCAATGAATATTATATTTGTTATTATAAACATAATGAAAACACCACAAACAAACAGAAAAACCAGGTTTCAAGATTAACTACGAAAGAAGAAAAAACAAATAAGTAAATACATCACATTTATTATAAGTAATGCAAATAATTACTTATAAATATCTATCTCTCTATTTTTCTGTGCGTCTGAATCTTCCAATCTTTGTGTTTTTCCCCTCGGGGTCACTGTGCAGCTGGGCGGTGAGTTATGAAGTGTTGCAGGTGAACTTGTGGTAGCAGTGAGACGATCTGCTAAGAAGCCAAGAACATTTTATTCTCCTTTTGCAGTCCTGGAAGCTTATACCTGAATCAGCTCTCTCTAGACCATTGCTTGTAGTTTGAGTGTGTGTGTGTGTGTGTGTGTGTGTGTGTGTGTGTGTGTGTGTGTGTGTGTGTGTGTGTGTGTGTGTGTGTGTGTGTGTGTGTGTGTGTGTGTGTGTGTGTGTCGTTTGAGGCATGTGTGGATGCCAGTAGACGGTTCTTACATAAAAACAATACTCAGCATTCTCCAACTCTACAATGTAATATTTATACTGGTATAAAGCCCATAGCATACAGAGTACGGTTTCCGCTTTATATTTGTTTAAAAACTTGAGTTTTTAAAGGAGCAAGGCACATAGTGTTGCAAGGCTGTATGTAATGTAGCAGGGCTGTTTGTAATGCAACAGGGCTGTATGTGATGTAGCAGGGCTGTTTGTAATGCGACAGGGCTATATGTAATGTAGCGGTACATCTGTTTATTATTAAAAGCAGCCAACACACTCAGACACAACCTGTGTAGAAACAGTATCATTAATACAGTAGAGTGAGTAAACTGAGAAAACACAGCTTCATGTCGACACTGCTGCAAGACCCTTAGAAAGACAGGACTGATGATGTGTGTGTTATGAAAAGGAGTGATGATGATGAGAGTGGAGTTGGTAAAGGTTCCACACATGCACGCATAAGCATACACACACATGCATACACACACACACACACACACGCTTATCCTCACACACGCTCTCACACACACTCACAGTGGAGCGTTTGTGAGTCATGTGATTCATTAGATGTGTAAGGGCCAGACTCAATAAATCTACCAGCAGAATACTAATATGAGAGAGAGAATGAGAAGGAGAGAGAGAGAGAGAGATTTATATTCAGAGTGATAGGGAAATATGTGTGTACGTGTGTAATATCAGTTAATATTGTTGTGATGATCATGATTGGGTGTTGATAATTGTCACTTGATCTGTTGATGCTGATTGGAAGAACTCCGGAATGATGAAGAAAATAAGCCCTGTTAGAGCAGCTGTCAATCGAACAGTGAACTCGTACATTCACTATGTTTTGCTGCTCCTAGTGATCTTTTTTAAATGTTTTACTCAAGCATTTTGAGCAAGATGCACTAACCCCTTAGTGACATGTATCTAAAAAAAGATATTCCCTATGAGTCGCTTTGGATTAAAGCATCTGTTAAATGTAAATGGTTATTGTTAATGCATTCATTACCCTGTTGATTTTATTTACATATTTATCATATCCATTTAGTGTGTTTGTCAAACTGATCAGTTGTCACTGATGTGTTGTCACCTTGTACCATAACTTCTTCAATTTATCCACTAACTCATATTATGCTCATTTTACTCTATTATTACTGCATTCAATGTTGATGACATTTACACATGCACTCCATTTGGTGTTATTTTTTTAATATTTATTTTTAGTACTTGCTCTACTGGACTTGGCCCGGCAGTACCCATAAAGAATGTAAATATGACGTGGTTGTCCCCTTGGTTCTGCTGTGAGTGATTCTCTCTGTCCTGCGCCAACTCCTTCTGCTGTCCTGATTGGACCTTCATCTGGGGTTGTAGATGGAATCTCCGGACTGCACTAGGTTTGAGAAGGACTGGACTGGTTTCTAGATTTACTGGTCTCTAGATAGACTCACTAGACTGGACTGGGTTATAGATGGAGTGGACTAGTGTCTAGATGGAATGGACGGGTTTCCAGATGGAGTGAAAAATATAACCCCACTACATTTGCACTCTTTGTGCTTTAGCAAAAAGATCACCAGACATTTTCATTTGAAATCTCATGAGGATTTCTAATAAAACTTGGATGTATATATTTTTTAATCCACAGATGGAATACGTGTCCAATACTATGATGAGCAGTTTAGACCTCTAATCTAGACAGCAGCGGCTAAATAAAGAGTTATTTATTCAACGTTATCATTAAGCTGGTTTTGATGGACAGTGGTCCACTCAGTATCATAAAACAGATGAGGACTCAAATGCAGATACAGGCAGGAAAGTTATGTTGACGTTAACGTTAACATTTTAAAGAAGACTGGGAGGAGCCTATTTTTAAGCCGCCTAGAGTTCAACTTTCACACTGACCTTTCGCCAATGCTGGACGCTAACCAATTACATTCAAATCCAGTATTGGGCAAAAATATAATAAAGAATACAGAATACAGTTTTTTGATGAATAAGTCATACATATACCAACATACTGCCAGACAGCTATAAAGGACAAAAAAAGCACGAAAGAACAACAATAGCTTGCGGTTCAAAATATCTGACCTAATTAACTTGAGATTGCACCAGGTTCGCGCTGCCTGGAGATCAGCTACCAACAGTGAAGCCTAGCCTAGCACCTACATAGTCTTGAACACCCAAAAGAAAACTAGCACTGGACTGAGGGAAAACATTCAGGGCTGATGAGCAAATGAGAAACACGTGAGGGTAATGGGGAGCTATTTGGACACACAGTGCTAGTGCAGAGTATGACACTTGGACCCCTGGGGCACTCCAGACAATGTTGTTCTAACAAACTAATGCTAACAAGCTGCATGGGTTAGCGCTGCCGAAACGGAAAAAGATCGGGATGCCAAGAAATCTTTCCTTTTGTACGTTTCCTCCTGCTGATATTCGGTGCAAAGTTAGTCAGTAAAGTGCGTTTGGCAATTACATACCATGGGGAATATAGCATGCTCTTAGGACCCAATTCATTAACTTACACTATGTTTTAATTAATTAATTCAGTTGTACTGAGAAATGCTGTAATGGAGGTTTTCTAAGCATAGAGAATATACAGTAAATAAGAGAAACATTTGCAGCACTTTTTATCGAGTTGTATCACTAATTTGAGCCAATCAGCGATAATAATTATTCTTGCTTTTATTTGTAACAAAGGTTGGTGAGTTGTTCACACTTTAACAGTCAACTTTATATTAATATAGCTTTGTACACATTGTCAGAGATATGAGGCAAGATTTTATAATCTCAGTGCTCCTGCTCCAAAATCTCTAGTGTTCCACCAGACTGAGGTAGTGGGGGAGCCAAGACCCCCAGGTAAATGGGTCAGTGTACATCTTGGAGATGATGCAGGTCCCTGTGGATCTGGCACGTCTTAAAACACACACACACACACACACACACACACACACACACACACACACACACACACACACACACACACACACACACACACACACACACAGACAAAACGTTTCATGTACTCAAAAGATGAGGTTTTCTGTACTAAAGTTGATCAAAGGTACACAAGGAAGGAGCAGTTGCAGTAGTAGTACCTGAGCAGTAGCAGTTGTAGTAATCGTAGTACTATTAGTATTATCTGAGCAGAAGTTGTAGTAGTTGTAGTACTATTAGTAGTACCTGAGCAGTCATAGTAGTAGTACTATTAGTAGTACCTGAGCAGTAGTAGTCGTAGTAGTAGTCGTAGTATCATTAGTTGTACCTAAGCGGTAGTCGTAGTTGTGAGGTCAGTGAGTCGCCCCTCTGGCCTGGTAGTGAATGCGAGTTAAAACTGGAGCTAAATCAATTAGCCTTGACCGGCTGCTTCTACAGACCTGCCACATCGATTGGAACAGATCCATGCCTCAGCATGTCACACAGATGGATGTACGCAGTGTGTGTGCGTGCATGTGTGTGAAAGAGAGTGTGTCTGGATGTTTGTGTGTGTGTGTCTGCGTACGTGCGTACGTGTGAGTGTGTGAGTATGTGTGTGTGGAAGTGTTTTGAGGTTTGTGTGACTGTGTGTGTGTGAATATGTCTGAAGGTTTGTGTGTGTGAAGTGTGTGTTACTTTGTCTGGGTGAATGTGTGTGGGGAAGTGTATTGAAGTGTCTGGATGTTGCTGTGTGTGTTTGTCTTGAAGTGTGTGTAAGTTTGTCTGCAGATTTGTCTGGATGTATCGGTGTGTGTGTGTGTGTGTGTGTGTGTGTGTTTATAAATAACTAACAGACCAGCATTATTCACAGCATGTGGTAATTTAATTGAGGAAGCGCTTTAAGACACAAACAGGAAGAAAGCTACCAAGGACACAAGCCAGCTGACCTCAATCACAGACCCTGTCCTGAGTGTGTGCATAAGCAACAAAAGCGAGTGCTTGAATATCCAAAGCCATAGATTCAAGTGTTTATGAGCAGATCTCATCTCCAGACATGTGGGAGGTTAAACAAAGAAACACACCAGCATCGAGCCGCCTCCTCCTGGTGGACTCTATTAGTGGACCTCTCCCCAAACACACACACACACGCACACACACCCTCAGCAATGACGTACAGATGTGACATCAGATGTGGGATCTGAGTGAAAATGAGAAGCTAAATTGAGTTTCCTCAGTCTCTCTCTCTCCCTGGTGGGCAGTCTGAAGCCGTCTGCTCTCAAAACAGCAGCCTGAGATGCACACACAAAGACACACACATACACATGCACACACACACATGTTGTTGTCGCTTTGACCGAGCACATTGGCGATTGAGAGACCTGAAATCCCCAAGGAGATGTGGAGGAGGAGTCACAGGGGATGTAGGTCCGGAGCGAAACGACGGGCAAAGGAAAGGGCATACATATCTGCCTTTTGGGACAGGGTTAGATGTCAGGGATGCATCGTTATGCCTCACCATGAGAAACGTAAGGTCGCTGGCTAACAAGATGGCTGCGCCAGTGGCCCTGGCAAAGAGTCAGAGGGAGTATAGTGAGAGCAGTGTGTTGGAGTGAGGAATTGCAGGGAGAGTAGCAAATCACTGAACATTTGAATCTAACAATATACTTTACATTACCTGTACTTCAGATTGATTTTGTACATACTCTTATTCATCTCTGTGACCCTAATTGTTAACCTGTGGTATTTTGACATTGTATTTTTGGATGTAAACCTTAACATTTACTTCTTATGTATGGTCCTTACTGTAACTACTACTTTGTGTATTTTGGAATTGCTCTGGTAACTACAGTAGTATGCATTTTTATTGAACATTTCCTTTTCTTCCTTTTCATATATTTTGCACTCTATACAGTATATATGCTACATGCTGAATGCTTTGTATGACAACTGCTGCACAATTATTTCCCTTGGGATAAATAAAATAATATCTTATCTTACTACAAGCACATGTTTTACCATATGTATCACCACCACTGCAGCTCAAAAACATACCGGTATGCATACGTTGCTGGCCGAGCTGACCCAGTTAGCCAGCTAGCAAACAAGGTGAGCGAGGAGGTGGAGGAGTAGAGAGGAAGATGATGAGGAGGAGGAGGAGGAGGAGGAGGAGGAGGAGGAGGAGGAGGAGGAGGAGGAGGAGGAGGAGGAGGAGTCCCTGTGTATCTCTGAGGTCTCTTTAACATTGAGTGAATAGATCAACATTAAGTGCTCCACCACCATGGTGAATTATTTAGAAAGAAGGGAGAGAGAGAACGGGAATAAATGATCATCACAGACCACAAACAGTGTCAAGGATTGTTTTTACAGCCAGTCCCAAGGTGATTCTGTCTGGGATAATATGAGGAAGATTAACATAGAAATACGCCAACCATTCTAGAGAGAGCAACCGGGGACACTTCATTCACTTCATGACAGATTCATACGTTATGCAGAGGAGAAATGAGTGTTAAGCGTATTAGCTGGGTATGGATAGTCTCATGATACCATCCTGATACTCGCGTTTGCGTTTCACATTGAATATCAGTCTGGCCTTGGCTGGGCAGCAATTAATTTCCAAATATGGGAGCGGCCTTCGATGTTAAAAAAACTGAAGCCAATCAATTCAAAGTGCTAAATTCTGTAAATCTTTACATCGTTATTCCGTCTATCTAGAATAGAAAAGTTTTGATTGCTCCGTAGATTGCTACACTTTGTTTGGGTACTGACTTAATTAATTTAATTCAGCAGACTGCAGCACTCCGTGTTCGTCATGTACTGGAACTCCATCACCCTAGTGCTGATTGGTCCTGGCATTTCAATTGTTTTTGGAAGAGGCTTTCAATTGGATCAAGGCCAGATTGGTCTGCAGAGAGAAACAGAATGTGAACTCGAGATGGTCTCACAAGGCTAAGGTATGGAGGCCCAACAAAGACTTGAAAGCTACTTTTGGAACACAAACCTTTGGGAAGTATTGGCCTGATTTCACAGAAAATGTTTGATATGAGAGAGATCAAATTGGCAGCTTCTGATGTGGTTGCCAATTTTTTTGCAAATTCACCAACATTTTGGATCTCTCATTGTTAATTGTTGGCCTAAATGTACCAGTGCGCTTAATTAGTACTTAAAGCTGTTGTAGGTAAGAGTTGAGAGAGGTAAAGAGACATCCACAAAATGTCCCCTCCCTCTCTGCTCCCTCCGTCCCTATGAGTCTCCGCCATTGAGAAGTGTTGAATTTCACACACCAGTGATTGACAAGGCAAAATGGACGGTCGAAAATATAAATTGGCTGATACAAGGGCAGGCACAGTCAACCAGAACAGATTTTCTCACAGCGCATTACTTTCACTACTGAGTGAACGGCTATGCCATTTCTAACAAATTTCACTCAAATAGTAAGTCCCTTAGACTTATTATAACCCCTTTAAATGTATAAACCTGCACATTTTGCAAACTTACAAACACTTGTAAATGGAACCAGACATGGGACTGAAAGTAATCAGGCCCATGTCTGGTTCCATTTACAAGTGTTTTCTTCTTTGCTGTAGAAGTACATCTAGGGGTGTCTCGCTTTATGAGGGACAGCACAGAATTTGTAGCTTCTATCCCGCGTCCTACATATTGAGATGATGTCCCGCATTTTTATTGGCTCTAGTTTTCAAAAGTCAAACCACTGCAGGACAGATGTTTTTCTTAAATCTGGCTTTTGTCCCATGGCTGTGAAGAAGGCAGGGAAGGCTGTCATCGGGGGGCTGTGTTTGATGTTAATCATACTGCGCACACGTGGGTCAAGTGCAGGTTAACCTGTCGCTGACTTTGCTGCCTGCTACGCTACTCCCAACCGGGAAAATTGCTAGTCACCACAAAGTCCCAAGCTATGCAGATTTAGGCGGAATATGATGGAAAACCACCCCAAAGGAAAGAAAATCCAGCTACAACCATGAATGGGAAACAACTTATAACTGGGTGAAGCCTGCAAAGCGATGCTCAGAGAGTTTTTTAACGTGTCCCATATTGTCTCATATAAACATACACTTTGTCCCACATTTGGTTTGTTGGGATCTGGTCACCCTAAGTACATCAGAATGACAAGGTCCTGTTAGTACAGACTAGTGTCAACCTGGGGAGAGCAGACAAGATTTATAGAGTATCTCTTATTAAAGGACATGTTTAAGTAAAGGGACTCCACTGGATCTGGATTTATTTTATAACTCTGAACTGTATGTTTTATTGGACGGGGTTACGGTAGGGAACGTCCCGACTCCATCTGATTGGTTCGGACTAACCAAATTTTTTTAGACTGCTCTTCCAACCTGAGCTCTCAGGTTGGAGCTCCTCTTGGCAACGAGTGGGGAGCAGTAAGTCATCATACCCTAAAGCTGGAGGATGATGAGGAGGAGGACAAGAAAGAGGAGGATGAGGAAGAGGAGAGGGGGTTACCATCAGGGTTACCTAGACTCCACACTGGTTATTTAAATAGTTTAACCCTTTCTCTTTCTCACTCTCTCTCTCTCTCTCTCTCTCTCTCTCTCTCTCTCTCTCTCTCTCTCTCTCTCTCTCTCTCTCTCTCTCTCAGACCAATGAGGTGAAGATCTAAGGCTTGGCAGACTGGCAGTCACCCAGTGTGACCATTCTGCTTCTGATTTCCTGCCATGAAATGGGGCCACGACCCGCAGGAACGACCCTTGACCTGAGCCCAACCTGCTCCTGTTGAACCAGGGTTAAGGCCGGTGAACAGGTTGAAGGATGGGGGGCAGAGTGCATCTCACTGCTAGCGCCACGCCATCTGTCCCATGGACGGATGATAGATGGTGTGGCGCTGGCGGTGAGGTACAGGTGGGTTGGTGGTTCATTCCGTGGTGGCTGGCTCCTCATGTGCCTGTAGGGACAGGTTCCCAGAGAGACACCAGGAAAGAGCATTGGCAGGAGAAGATGGGATCTTAAAGGTGGTTGAGGAAGGAACAGGGATGTTGTTTGTTAGGTGTTGGATAAACTTTGGTTGTAAGATGTTAAATGTTGGGAGATGTTTGATTGATGAATGTGGGCGTTAGATGTTTCCATGATGAACGTGGGCGTTAGATGTTTGATTGATGAATGTTGGGTGTTAGATGTTTGATCGAATGTTTGATGTTTGTTAGTTGGATGCATGATGTTTGATTGTTCGGTGTTTGATGGTCGTTTGATGTTTGGTGTGTGATGTTGTTATGATCCACAGTAAAAGCACTTGTTGGAGCACTCTGTTTACTTGCAATTGAGATGTTGCAGACGAATATTGATTAAGGTTGAGGCTACGTTTACGCAGAAAGGATTCCATCGTCCTCTCATGATGGCTGTACTAGGGACAGTAGTGCAATTGTTGGGCAGTAACCTACCACTCTCTCCCCTGGGTTAGCAGATTATATATGGTCGCTATCGATAAAGAGTCATGAGCAAAGTCTGTGGCAGTCCAGTTACTAGTTAGTATTTCCAATATACTACAATGGCCTCGATCCAAGAAAATGAAAACCCATGTAACATCATTATTCCTAGCTGTGGTGCAACCGTCGCGCTGGGTTCTGTGTCTGAAACAGTGAAGAAAAGAGTATGTATTTATGTCACCCATGTACCACCACTCATGCAATGCACAACTGTCACGCTTTGGTCATACTTGTGACTTTCATACTTTAATTACTGTATCTCTCTCTTGCTCTCTCTATGTCCATGTCTCTCTTCTGTAACGTAACAATGTAATAACAGTATCAGTGTGAGAAAGAGGAGGAGGAGGTGCTCTAGCCTGCAGATTCAGAAAGGACGCACAACAAAGTGAAATTAAGGTCAGTGCGGTTTTTCTGCAAAAATGTAAACGCCCAGGAAATGTATGGCAGACGCAGGTGCTTACACCAACAGAAATGACTTATTTTTATTTTATTTTGTTTAGTTTTCAAGCTTCTTCATGCTTCTACTTCAAGCTACTATTTCAATACCAAATTATTGTGTCCAGCGAACCAAAATCATTAGTTCCTCAATTTCACATAAAATCACATAAACTTGGGACAGGGTAACATGTCAGGGATGCATTATTATCTCCTTCTTGGTGATAGATTGTTTCAACTTTCATGCCAGCAAAAGCACTTTGAATTTGTATAGTCAGGAATAAGCTAAGATGCGGTTACCCTTTATTGGAAAATAATATACGTTAATATATGCATATAATGCACCACAGCCCCCCATTTCCTCATCTCTACCATTTTGTTGGTGGATGTCCAACAGAATGGTGGTCGACCTATATCAGGGACAAGCGGTAGCAAATCCCCTCTGGTTGTGTCCTCCTCCTCCTCCTCCTCCTCCTCCTCCTCCTCCTCCAGATGTAGGGCATGATGATCTAGTGCTCCCCACTTGTTGCCAAGAGGAGCTCCAACCTGAGAGCTTTAACCTTGGCTAATGGAAGAGCAGCTTAATTTACTTGGCAGGAGTTTAATGGAGCACAGCGTGCTTAACAGGGCTTTGAAATGGTGCAGAACCTGTTCGTTTTTATAATTTCGAGGTGCAGGTATTTAGTTGATGGGCAGCAGACGTATAGGTGGTAAACAGGTGGGTACCTGATGGATCTGTTTGTAATGGGAGAATGTTGCCCGGGGGACAGATACAGAGACCACCTGCGTACCTCAAAGACATGGTGTGAAAAACAGATGATCTGAATCTGTGTACAGTGGTTATTGCATATGCCTGCTAGTGTCTGTCTGTTTATCTGTGTGCTTGTGTGTGTGTGTGTGTGTGTGTGTGTGTGTGTGTGTGTGTGTGTTAAAATGCACGAGAGAAAGTGTAATTAGAAGTATGCAGCACACACCACAGAGAGAGCAAGTTGTTGTTGTTGGGGTGGGTATGGTGGATTTTGGGGTTGTGCTGGTGGAGGTGGGGGGTATTGCCAGCGGGGGGGGGTAGTGGCTGACGTTGATGGCTCACTCGCTCGCAGACTCGCTAGGAGGGACACTTCCCGAGTCATCTACTCCAATCTAATTATTTCCCCGGCGACACATGACCCTGGCCGCTGGTATGGTTCCAAAGACCTCCTGCGACCACTCCCTCTCCTTCACGCGTTGCCCTGCTCCTCTCTCCTCTCATCCTCCTCTCCTCTCCCCTCTCATCTCATCACTCCTCCTCTCCCTACCTCTCCTTCTCTACCCTTCTCCTCACTCGCATCCTCTTCGCCTCCTCACCCTGACACCTCTCCTCCTCTCCTCCTCTCCTCACTCAAATCCTCTTCCCCTCATCTGCTCCTCACTCCCCTCATCATCTTCTCTTCCTGCCCTTCCTCTCGCCCTCTTCCTCCACCTGTCCTCCTATTCCTATTCGCTTTATTTCCTCCCTCCTCCTCACTCCTCGTCCCTCTCCTCGTCCCCGTCCCTCCTCCCTCTCCTTGTCCCCCTCTCCCTCCTCCTCCCTCTCCTCCCCCTCCCCCTCCTCTCTCCTCCCCCTCCTCTCCCGCTTCCCCTTAACATTCCTCCAATTCTCCTCCACGCTTCTTTACATCCCGACATGCAGCCAATGGCCCACTACTGATCTTATCTGGCCCCTCCCCTTTCACCAGCCCCCCCCCCCCCCCCCCCAAGTCATCTGCATGGATACATCCATCAGTGGATAACGCTTGCAGCCCTGGCTGACTTGGAATGGATGAGGTGGTGGCGGTGAGGGTGGGGATGGCGTTGGTTGTGTGAGAATCTGTGTGTATGTGCAATGTTTGTGTGCAATGGTCACTTCTAACCTGTCCAACCTCCCCCAAGCAGAATGGGAGGGCGCCCTTGAATAAGAGCCATAGTGTAAAGAGCATTGCAAAACAATGCAATATCCTCCTCCTACCTCTCCTCTCTCTCCCATCTCCCGCTCTACCCGCTTACACGCCATCCGGGTACTTTGAGTATGCTGTTTTTTGCATACAATTAGTACCACGTACTGTCCTAACCTACCATTTAGTATGCTAGTGTGCGATTCCGGACACAACCCTTGATAGTAGTTCCTCCTCCTAAACTGCCTTTCCCTTTCCCTGAGTTAAAACGAACAGAACAGAAGGAGATAAAACGTAACACCCCGGCTGTCCAGAGCACCAACTCTGTAAAGTCCCTCTCCATTGTCTACGGCTGTGTTAAAACAAAAAGAACAATCACACAGTCCATGGATTTGGAGCATCTTGCTTTTTTTTTAAACCACTTTTTTCTTTTTACTGCCTTGCTAGTGTGCTCACCCCGGGTTTGTACGTGTCCGGCCCTAACTATGACTTATCTACACTCCCTGGAGACCAGCAGAGAACAGAACCTGGAAGGCCTCAGCGTCTCCACCTACTATTGGCTCTGCCCTCTGTGGGCTGCACCTGTTAGTCCATGTATCTGATCTCACCTACCCCTCCTCCTTCTCCTCCTTCTCTTCCTCCTCCCATTGCATGGCACATCACTCAACGTTAACGTAATTAAGAACAATTAATCTAAACGACCTAAACGGTCTCGCATTAAAACATGTTACGTCGGTTTTTACCATAATGTGGTGTGATGGGAAAACGCTTACGGTAATTTCTTGCAATTACATCAATGATATAATGAGACATTTTAGGCTTTCACATTTCTATATGATACCTAGAAATTAAATTGGGAGTTTATTAATAATCTGATTGGCTGTGAATTCAACAGACTGCAGACTCTGTTCAATAACACTGGGAATATCTGTAAATAGCAGCTGTAATATAATCCAACTTCACTGGCTGCTATAGCAAGCTTTCTGTGCACAAGAGTCCTTGTAAATCTAAAATTACAGCACAGCAAAAATAACAAACACAGGTTCCTAGGTTGAAATGGTGGATGTGAAGATGTGAAGATGCCTGAAAGTGGTGAAATTCAATAATGTCCAATGTGTAATAACACATTGTCGAACAACTTTAATGACAATGTTCTTTCGGTACATCAGCTCAGTGTAGCAACACAAACCACATGTTACAAAACAGCTTAGAAGTCAACAAACAACTCAGGACATAGATAAACACGACACAACACATGCGAGTGCATAAAGTGCACATTGTTTGGAAATGTAGCTGTAATCAAGAACGTGTCCCGGGTCGTTAGCTCAACCGCTGTTGCTTTCACGGCGGTCATTTACTGTGATATGACATCTGCAGAGCTCTAGGAGGTTGTTGCTACGTGTCGTGTTAACGACGACTCAGGTTTTTATAGTTCTGTCTCATCGTCCGTCTGTCCGGTGCGGAGCAGCAGCAGTGCATGTGAAGAAGATGAAACACACACACACACACACACACACACACACCTGAAGCCGGCTTCTTCCATCTGCTTTCCAGCAGCAGATCAGCTTGTCGAGTCAGCACAGACTGTGTTGGCTGAGGGAACGTGCGTGTAATACGCGTGCACGCTCACAGAATCCTCCCGTCTGCGCTGCTGAGCTTCATGTGCTGTCTGGCAGACCCACCCAGCGGTTGTATGCGTGTGTGTGTGTGTGTGTGTTTGTGCACACGAGCGCATGGTAACTAAGAGGCGATGCGTTTACAACATGCAACGGGCACACGTGTAAAGCGTAGGCGAGCAGTCACACTCGCTGAGAGCTGAACACAGATGGCTGATTAAATATTCATACCTCCAATTTGTTGGCACGTTTGTTCTGCTCCCTGCCACCCTGTGGGCGTCACATGCTGTAGAAGAGAGGAGTGGAGTTAAGAGAGAGCGAGATAGGGTTAGGCAAGGGTGAGGGATAGAGGTGTTCAAAAGAATGGTAGTAGTAGGCTACCAATTAAATGCCATCTGTTTATATGCTGTTTATTATAATACAATGGTCAGTAAGACTTCTAGTGCTACTTACCAACTACAGCCAATCCGTCATCCGTTGGTTTGTTAATTGGTTCCACATAAATCGGTCTAATTTAAATGTTTTACCTAAAACACAATTCAGAGGCAACGCCTTTCATAGCATGCAATGGGAGGAACTCTGAATGGCTGCTACACACGGGGGTATATTTAGGTTCTCTTTCAGTGGTTCTCAAATATACTTTAAGCAAAGACCGAAATTAATGTGCTGAATGTGGCAAGGGCTTCCATACCATTCATTGCTATGTTTTGTTCATGGAGGCCCTATCTAGTACATGTTGAAACCAAGAGCTTGGAGACCAGAGTAGTACCCAAGACCCCCATGCAAACACAGGGAGAGTGCGGTGTGTTTTGGGCGGGTTTACTCACAGTGAGGATGTGAAGAATTGTGGGTAAAATGTGCAAAAGTTCCTTTCAGAGGTCAGGATTGGTTGAGCTCCAGTTGAGAAACTCTTCTCCTTAGCTTGTCTGCTACCATGTACCTCTGTTAGCCCTATAGCCTCCCCCAGCTGTGTACCTCTTCTAGCATCAGACCTCTACTTGCCTTGCACCTATGTAGCTGCATACCTCTACTGGCCACGTAACTCTGCTAGCAACGTAGCTCTACTAGCCTCACACCTGTGCAAGCGGTTAACGTGTTCTATCTGCATACCTTTAGCTGCCTAATTCTGTTAGCTCCGTACCACCAATAACCGCTTAGTGCTCCTAGCCTAGTTAGCTGTGTATCTGTGCAAAACTGCATCCCTCATTAGCTAGCATCGAGCATCGTTCCAGTCATAACCTGGTTCTCTTCCCTGAGCATTGGGCCACTTTACACCAAAGAGCTATCTATATTTCTCCTCATTAGTTTCTGTTGGTTTGCATTATTTATAGAGGTCTGGCTATCGTCCCTTTGATGGACTTTTGGACAATCTCTCTCTGAGTTCAGGCCTCGGTATCTGGTCTGTCGTCTTGCTTCCGGATCTGTAAGTAAAGTAAATAAGAAGCTTGCTCAGGGCGGTCTGTGTTGAAGCCCCTCAGCTGTGACTGGGGATTTGCCAGGAGACTGAGGTGGATTCTGTTGCTCTGTTCCCACCGATAACCTAGAAATAAATACAGAGACAGCAGAACAAAAAGCAAGTTCATTCGATAGCAGATGTGTTAAACATTGATTAATGTTCTCATCCACCCTTTTGTCTTGACTCCACGTCTTGAAATCAGTGGAAATGACAAGCATCCCTCTCGCACCTAGACCAAACAAACAGCCAGTGTTTATTTATGTTTGAAAGGTTAACAATATCTATTATTAATGAAATCAACAGCCAGAGCTAGTATTTCAGCCTCCATTGTGCACTGGGTCTCACCCCAGTAGGCCTACTATTTCCAGCTATGGTGAGTGAGTCATTTGTCTATTTTACATCCCGCTGGAAACGTGTAGAAAACCACAAGAAATGCTCTCTAAAAATACACCTCCACTTTCACCCTCCGCGTATGTACTGGCGCTCCAACCAATAGGAACCCTACACTCCCAATAGCCCCACCCACCATACCCCCACCCAGCCCATCTCCATACACATCCCAGCCCCCTCACTCTATATCAGGCTTTATCTGCTGTAATGAGGCAGGTGTGAGGCCTGTGATGGTGGAGGTTTGAGGCAGCGGTGATCGTCATAACGTGCTATTTTTACTAGCTGGATGCTATAGCTGGCTGGTGTATTTCGGGGGGGTTGCTGGCTCATGTCTATGGGTCCCAAGGCAACGTCGCTAACGAGGTAGCGGTCGCTATGTGTCGCACGCTACACGGCACCAGATGCTGTTGTGATGATGATAATTATTTGTGTTATTAAAGTTGTATGTCAATAATCGTCTTGCTTCGCCCCAGCCATGGGCATGGTCGTTTATCTTTTCTCTAGTTTTTCTCAGTGTTCACGTCCGTCATATAATTAAACATTCATTTATGTTCATCTACACAGAGAAATATTTGTTGTTTTTGTGGATTCACAGAGAAAATAAAAGATTTCCTCAAACAAGTGGATGGGAAATATGGAACAATAGTGGCACCTTGTACCAGATCCTTTCCTACTGACTCTCCTTCCTATTCATTTATCAATAATACAACAATATTTATTAATAAAATAACTGTTGATGTCACACACACACTCAATCTCTCACCCACACGACCCCTCACTGCCCTCCCACCTTCACATCTTTTGAATTTGTCGAGTGGGTGTTTCCACTCTGTTTCATCTTGCCTCAAGTTTTTTCCAATGAGGTTGATTTTCGTTTTCGCCGCTTGATCTCTCCCTGGCCTGTCATCATTCAGATCAGAGTGACCGTAATGTATATTCCCTTTATAGAAATATGTTACTCACACAGGAACCTAGGTAGAAGCAGAGAAATATGTTTGATAACAACAGAGGAGTTTTCCTGAAGAGTTTGGCATGTTACATGCATGGCATGACTTGGCACTCAAAACAAACCTGAATATCCAGTGACCTTCAGTGACCTCCAGTGACCGTGGCAAGGTGCTGATTTGTCTTTTTAAGTAAAAATAACATTTGAAAACAGCAACAAAAGTTCAAAATGACGTATTACTGATTCTGAGTGTGTATAAGTAAAACCAATGACTGAATAGACTGTGTGTGACGTCAGATGGTTACCCGGATAGTTGGAGTGGATAATAGTCATCGCCCACTTGTGTCTAAAGTTTTAAGGTCAAAGGTCAGGATGATCAGTATTTCTTGGAAGGGGGCTAGAGGGCAGGAGCATATTGTAAAATTTTCTCATATTGAATATCGATTTGCAATTTAGATTTTCCTCGGGCGTCTTTAGGGCGACTGCACTTTTATGATGACATGAGTATAGTGGTGTTTGTTAGAACTCAAATGTGAGGGATTATTTGCTACATTCTGGGCACAAAACTCTCCTTCATTAGACAACAACATTGTGGCTTGTGCCTTTCATCCAGTATTAGAACAATAAATTATACTTAAATATATTAGAAGACAATGGACATTTGTAGGTGGGTTTGAAATGCTATCCTGCATAATGGCCTACCCAGACTGCACCTGTCCAGTGTGCGCAGATGAGAGGGCACGCGGGGAAGGGGCAGATAGTCCTTTTATGGCTCTCGTTTCCTTCCTGTCTGTTTGCTCGAGTCTCAGTTGGAGGAGAGCGCGAGAGGAGTTGAGATGAGAGCAGCGAACTGCTGCCAGCATCGCCACAGCGCACGACACCCAAATTACGCTTTTCTTGATCAAAGAAATACTTTGCATGCTGACAAATTTAATGAATGCTACAATTGATAAGTCCATAAAAAAATACGCTCCGTTTATACGGAAATTCTCAATAGTGTTTACCATTTATTTCGTGTTTTTTATCGTTTGGCGTGGAGACAGTGGAATGGTTCGCGTTTTCTTTCGTGTCGTTTCCAGCTCAGCATGGGAACTGCGGTGTCCAAAAGGAAGAATTTGAGGAACGATGCGATATCTTCTGTGGCCGCAAAAGTTAGGTGAGTGGTCAACCGAAGGTGCGCGCGTCAGGTGCGTCTCCGTGCGCAGTGTAGTTGGTAATTTAATGTGCGCTGTGCAAAAGGATAGATGTTCTTTGTTATCGGTAAGGATAAACCAGTCGGATAGAGGACGATTAGAAAAACTTAATGGATTTCACATATCATTGATGATTTTAGCTTGTGCTCTTTAAAATGCATTCCAACTACCATAGTCAACTTTAAAACTTGTGCTGTCTTTAAATAATATGCTGATTTGCCCATAACTCGTTAATGGAAAGGTTGAAATAGGAACAGATCGGATTGGTTCAGCCTATCTGTTTGATTGACTTCCTATATTTTCTTTACAATCTCGGGGGTTTAAACTGGTGTACTGGTCAAGATTATCTGCTTTGCGGTGACTCAGTCACGGCTGACATTTAACATCTGACACGTCGCCACTTGTTTTCGGCTCAAGGTGTCGTGTGTGTGATTATTAATGTCCTCAGTTGCCTTCACCACACGAACTGTGTCACCTTTTGCGCTCGAAGGAGTAGAGGACGGACCCGCTTCCTCCTTCGCTCCTCCTCCTCTCCCACTCACTCGCCGCATCTTGCACTTCCAGCGGGCATTGGAATTCTCTTTCCACCACTTTCTCTCTCTCTCTCTCTCTCTCTATCTCTCTCTCTCTCTCTCTCTCTCTCTCTCTCTCTCTCTCTCTCTCTCTCTCTCTCCAGTCATCACATACGGCTCACTCCCACTCGTGTTAGGATGCGACCCACGCCAGCACGTATACTTGTCGTTCGTGCATATGCACTTAATCACAGTGACCTTAGGCTATTTAACACTTACAACCAACCATGTGAGTTTTGTGTTCAAGTCGTATCTCTCTCCCATCTTTTGTCAATATTCTCTCCCTCTCTTCCTCCCTCTCTCTTTCCCCCAAACGTTCTCTCACCCTCTCTCTCTCTTTCTCTCTCTCCTTCCCTCCATCTCTATCCTCTCTCTCTCTCTCTCTCTCTCTCTCTCACTTCAAACGGTTTTATTAGCATGGAAACATTGGCAAAGCACAAAAGTTAAATAAGATACAACCTAATAATTATCAAATAATAGTAGCACAAAATGTAAAAATAATTAACAATTCTATATTTTTTGTTGACATTTATAAATCTCTCCCTCAACTCTCTCTCTCTCTCCCTTTTCTCCTCAAACTTGACACTATTAACAGAATCACTTTAATCACATCATCTGTGACTAGAGTCTGCAAGAATGTGCCTGCTACCTGTCCACTCCAATCAGAGCTCACGGTGGAAGACGCTTGTAGGATAGAAGGTCAGGGTGCATGTGAGAGTGCATGTGAGGGTGCACGAGTGGTGGTGGGAGTTAGGCTATCTTACTTTTATAATGATGCTCCCACTTCCCTGTAATCACAAAGGCTGTCTGTAAAGATAAGCTGATTTCCAAAGTAGCATTGTGTATGCGTAACGTGTATGTCACCATTATATCTGTGTAAGTGTGAGAGATTGCGTTTCGAAATGAGTTTCTCAGTGTACTGTGTGTGTGTGTGTGTGTGTGTGTGTGTGTGTGCGCTCGTGTATGTATCTGTGTGTTTGTGTGTGTGTATCTGTACCTGCACATGGTGGCATTACTGTGTGCATTAGTAGTGTGTGTGTGTGTGTGTGTTTGTTCCCTCTGTGTCACAGGGAACAATGGGCAGAACCAGCTGAAGGGTCCGTTTGTTTAATCTCCTTTCTGTCATTTCCTCTCTTCTCTTCTTTCTCTCTTCCCTCTCTCCCTGCCCCATTCTCTTCCTTCTGTTTGTCTTTGTCATATTTTAGTTCTCCTCTTCTTTCTGCTCCTATCCTATCCTCTCGTCTCTTCTCTTCTCTGCTCTGCTCTGCTCTGCTCTGCTCTGCCCTGCTCTGCTCTGCTCTTCTCTTCTCTTCCTCTCTGCTCCTCTCCTCTCTTCTCATCTCCTCTCCTCTCCTGCAGAGCAGCCTGGTTCTGGTTCACACACACACACACACACACACACACACACACACACACACACACACACACACACACACACACACACAAACACACACACTTCCCCTCCATATACACACACACTACCATCTTAGAATACACAGTATTAGCAGTTACTATGTGTTTTGCATATCGCTTGTCCCATATGGTTGTTTTAAACAAACTCTGTGGAGCGGTGTAATTTATTCTAAACAACCCAGAACAGAATCTGGGGTTCCTGCTAAAAACCTTTTCTTGATGAATCTCTACTTTTTTGGCCCCATTGCGTCTACTCTAATTTTGAGTATTAATCGATTTTAGGACATAGCTATAGATCATTCTCATATCTGCCTAGAAATTCAACATTTCAATGAAAGTCTTAGTTCATCTGCAGTACAGATGTATGAACTCATCATCATTAAACATTTAAAGCACAAAACTTTATCTCACAATGTGAGATATGAGATATTAATAACTTCAATACCATGCACCTGTAGACAGATAATAAACGATAACATGTAGTCACATCCCGGCCCCTATCATCCAGAACACCAGCTGGGGTCTGCTGCATGACCCCTGCTTCAGGCCATGAGTGTTAGTCATCAGACAGATGAGCGCGTCAGCAGCCTGTGGCTCACTACTGCTGAACACTAAAATACTGTCTTCTGGTTGGCTCAACCCTTAAAATACTCTCTCCTGGTTGGCTAAACCAACAAAAATGGTCAACATGTTGATTAAATCCTAAAATACTGTCCCCTGGCTAAATCCTTTAATACTGTTTTACGATTTACTTGACCCTTAAATACTATCTTCTAGTTGACTTAACCTTAAAATACTGTCTACTTTTGGTAAAATCCTAAAAAGAATTCTTAAATCAGTTAGGCTTTATCTGAAAGACAGAGGTAGAGTGTGTGTTAGTTAGTGTGTACTAGGTAGAGTGTGTGTTACATAGTTAAATAGTTACATAGTGTGTGTTAGTTAGAGTGTCTACTAGGTAGACTCCATAGTTAGATAGTTAAATAGTTACATCATTCTGTGTGTTAGGTAAGTGTGCACTAGGTAGAGTGTATAATAGGTAGAGTGTATGTTAGGAAGAGTGTGTGGTAGGTAGAGTGTGTACGGTTTTTGAATGCCTAGTTGGAGTATTGTCTTACCCCACAAAGTTACCCCAAAGTGTAATTAAAGGCGTAGTTGTGGTCTGAGGCAGCGCAGTATTATCATGTCCAGAGTTTAGATTCGGATTCAAGCAGCGCTGCGAGGTGGTGAATATTGATGCAGACTGCAGAGCTTTGTCTCTGCTTCTCTGGATGAGAGAGAGAAAACGGACAACCTGGGATCAGAATGAACTCAAGTCTGGTTTGGTTTGGTTTAATCTTGGATCCAGCAGTCCTACTATGTTACACAGAACGTGCTTTTACAGAAAAACTTACAATTAAATATATATTAACTTCACTTCAGGAGAAAACCATTAAACATACCTTTTGTGCAGTGGCAGAATAAGAGAGAGTTAAATTAACACAGCACTTACAGATCCCCACAGCAGTCTTCAGGATGATGGCAGTGACACATATTAATGTGTAACATCTTTCAATGTTATTCTGTCCAGACAGAACTAATGTATAGAAGTAGTGGGATACAAGATGAATGTCTTTTTAATTGCTGCCTATGAACTTAAAATTCAAACTTCATTTTGAAAACGTATTATATATAATAAATAATATTACCTACTTGTCTCGACCCTTCTCAATGAGGTAGTTAAAGTGTGTCTGTATTAGTAACCTCTCTACACACACACACACACACACACACACACACACACACACACACACACACACACACACACACACACACACACACACACCATGTGTCTTATTTAACCCTAGGGGATTGTTGGTAATGGCCTCTCAGCCTCTGTTGTACAAAACAAGTGTCTCCTAATGAAGCCATTGGCCTTTTGCAGCCCTCCTACTGTGTGTGTGTTTGTGTGTGTGTGTGTGTGTGTGTGTGTGTGTGTGTGTGTGTGTGTGTGTGTGTGTGTGGTGTGTCTGTTTCTTTGTGTGCATGTGCATGTGCATGCGTGCATGTGACATACATAGAGGTTGAAAACAGGCTGTATGTCAGAGATACACTGACTGCTCTTTTTCTCTTGATCTCTGTCTCTTGTGCTCTTTCTTTTGTGCTCTCTCTCTCTCGGCTATCCATTTCCCTCTCTTTCATATCTACTCAGCTCTACTATGCTGGTATCCAGTCTACTCGGTTGCACCTCTATAATCTCTACTCTAGTCTACTCTCTACTGTTCTACTCTACTCTTATCTTGAACTGTAACTTTCTACCTGTGGTTCTGAAGCAGGGCTGATGGAGCCGGTGGTTGGGAGAAGAAGGGAGAGCTAAGGAGAGGTAGTCCTCATCACCCTGCAGACACTAATTGCTGCTGCGTCTCCCTAGCTGATGAACTCGGATCTCATCTGGTCGTGTTCTCAGTTTAACAGCCGTTCATGTTTTGTAACACAGAGTGTTGTGTAAGCCAGCCTTTTTGGTCTGATCTTTCTTTTCGGTCTTTCTTTTTGTTTTCTGAGCGTCATCTTTAGGGGAGTGTTGAGTTTAGGGTCCCTGTAGAGGGATAGGGGGGAGGTCGGGGGGAGGGGGGAAGGAGGGGCCAGGGATGAGAGCAAGATGGAAGATGTGAAACAGCTTAGTGTTTACCCCTCCCGGACGTTAACCTGATACCGTCAACTAGACTCCTTTAATCACAAGGAGGGATGGGGGAGGAGCAGGGGAGAGGAAGGGAGGAGAGGGGAGGAGGGGAGGGAAGGGGTGCAGGGGAGAGGGGAGGGAGACGCAAAGGAGATCAATGGGGAGGATCACAGAGGAAAGAGAGAACATGGCGAGGAGGAGAGAGAAACAGTACAGTCACATAAGGTTGAAACGTTGCTGCTGCAAGGGAAAAACAACATGCTTGCTCTTAAAACGAGTAAACACTTACGAGCACACACACACAAATGATGTGCCCCCATGCGGCAGTAGCTCGGGGGGTAGAGCAGGTTGCAATCCGGAAGGTTTGCTGGTTCGACCCCTGGCTCCTCCTAGCTACGCGTCGAGGTGCCCCTGAGCAAGACACGCACAAGCTGGGTGTTGCCTTTCATGGTTGACAATGCCGTCTGTGTTTGGATGTGCATATGAATGGTTGAATGTGAGGCACCCTTGTAAAGCACTTTGAGTGGCCACAGAAGGAAGGCACTATATAAATGACCATTAACTATTTACCATTGCCCTCATATTAAGACATAGAACATAGAAAAAGTCTTCCTTGTTCTGAAGCATTTCTTTGAGCCGTGGTGACATGGCGTAGACCATCGTGTATGCGGGCTGTCTGCTAGTCAAGCCTCCTACACACAAGAGGCTTAAGATCCCTGTTCTTGGAAACTTTTCTGGGCTCTGTAGCCATCTTCACGCTCGCGTCACATGATCTGCCTGTTGGAGAGCCTACTACTACTGCTGACTACCTTTTAGTGGCTCTGTTATACACACACACACACACACACACACACACAAGCATTCATATGCATGCACACACACACACACAAGCATTCATATGGACGCACACACACACACACACACACAAACACATCAAAATTCATGAACTAACATTCACTCATCCACACACATCAACAAACATGTATCCACCAGATGTACACACTCACACGTCTATGCACTCATCCACACAAACACAAAATGTGTATGTGTGTTTGATGTGTCTGTTTGTGTGTGTCTGTTTGCGTGAGTATGTGTGTGTGTATGTTTCTGTGTGTGTGTGTGTGTGTGTGTGTCCATCCCTAACATGGACGAGAACATGCTGGGTAAAGCTTTTAAATACACACTAAACACACTAAACACTACACTACACTTCACACTACACTACACTACACTAAACACACTACACTAAACACACTACACATCAGTACCCCTGGCCTCCGAGGGTTTAAGTGAGTGGGCGTGTCATTCAAGGGGGAGGGGGGTGTTGACGATGTCATGGTTGAACGATGTTGGCGCCATATGTTTCTTTTACTTCCTATTATAATGTATTATTTCATGTTTCAGGGCACCAGTCAAGTGGTAAAAAGAGAGAGAGAGAGCTCTGAAAGGTCACAAAACAGTTTGAAGCTCGTCCTGTACCAGTGGGTTCTAGGTTGGAAATGGATTCATAAAATAAGTAGTGTTTGTGTGTGTGTGCGTGTGTTTGTGCTTTCAAAGTAAGCCTATAAGGTGTAGACACTTTTGATCTGGTTAGTAAGAACTGGTTGAAACTGATTAACTCTCTTGAAGGCTCGTTTATTAGCAAGATGCTATAATCTGGTACAATGCATCTCTTCTCATTAAGACTAAGGCCTTTCTGTACATTGTCCCTGACAAATAAACAAATAAACTAAACTTAAAACCGTTTCAGGCCTTGGTCGAGGACTGGTGAAAGCCAGGACTGGGGACACAAGTCCAGATGAACAGAGAGCGCTGTGTTGAACAAATGAACGGAGCACTCTGGAGACTCCTCTGAACTCTAACAGATGATCCACATATTATATATAATATATATAATATGTATCCTAATATATTACAAGATCTCCTCATATTGCAGTGCTCAGAGCAGAGCAGATGGATGAAAACTCAGGTTCAAGCTCT
Organism: Lota lota; assembly: GCA_026745465.1. Classification (NCBI taxonomy): domain Eukaryota; kingdom Metazoa; phylum Chordata; class Actinopteri; order Gadiformes; family Lotidae; genus Lota; species Lota lota. Next base: position 9,822,374 of record JACYXH010000479.1, on the reverse strand, counting down.
CAGCCGCGTTTTGAGGGTCCCATGCCGCGCGTCCCAGCTGCACGTGCAGCCTATGTTTAATTACTGCCGTTGTCGTAGCAGCAGATCCCCCGGGATCCTGCGCTGTGTGTTTGTGTTTGTGTGTGTGTGTGTGTGTGTGTGTGTGTGACAGTGTGTGTGGGTGTGGTGTCGGTTGCACGTGTGTGACCTGAATCTTTCATTTCTCGACAGGGCATGCGCCATACAGACAGTAAAGTCCAGCATAGCTCACAGTGATCAGTGATTATAGTGCATGTATAATGTAATGCTCATGCACGTTCTGTGAGTGCAGAAGGCAGTGAATGCTGGCTGTCAGCTTTGATATGTATTTGTATTTCTAAGTGTGATATTCTAGCTACCGGTGTGTGTGTGTGTGTGTGTGTGTGTGTGTGTGTGTGTGTGTGTGTGTGTGTGTGTGTGTCAGTCAACACAGTCCATGTGACTGTGTGTCTGTGTGTCTGTATGTGCATGGGGATGCATGTGTGTATGAGAATGCATGCATATATTTCTGTCTGTGTGCATACTGTATATGTATGTGCATGTGTGTCTGTGTGTGCATGCTGTATGTACATTCCTGTATATGGGTGCATGCATGCATGTGTGTGTGTGTTTGTGTGTGCACATAACTTGTGCTCAATGCATTACTAGCGTTCAGCATGCACATGGAGCATGAGGTTGTGCAGGATGAGGAGGAGGAGGAGGAGGAGGAGGAGGAGGTGCTATGTGGGAGACAGTGGGCCCTGGCAGCACTACTAAACACTCTTCTTGTACAACTGTTGGCTTTCATTGTGTGTCTCAGCGTCAGCTGAGGTGTGAGAACTGCCGATCGTACAACTCCAGTCATCTCTGCTCAGAACCATAGCATGATGTAGTTTAACATCAGTAGCATGATGTACATGTAGTTTAAAATTAGTAGCATGAGGTACATGTAGTTTAATAACTTCAGCATTGGCAGTATTTAGTTTGATATGAATAGTGGGATTATATTATAATACTCCTAGCATGAGGTACATTTAGTTTAATAACCTTAGGATGAGCAACATTTAGTTTATTGTTAATAGTGTGATATACGTTTATTGTGAGTTAAAAGCATGATGTCTTTAGTATATATATATTTTAAAGCACGGTCAAAGGTAGCGTAGGCAATTTCGAGAAACCAGCCAGAGTGAGCTAGATTTTGAAAGTAACCAACCGAAAAATCCCACCCCTCCCTTCAGGCCTCCCTCCAAAGCCACTCCCCCAAAACCATCATTTGGGGCAAATTAAATTATTGGACAGGCTTATTACAGGCCTGCAAGAGTCACAGATACCGGATATTTTCTTTTTTTGGTCAGAGCATTCGATGTATTGATTGTTGTGGGATGTAAAGAGCATTTCAACAAATATGACAAAAAATGCTTCTAAAATAAATTACCTACCCTACCCTGCACTAAGCTTAAGACACATTTGATAATGTATCGTATCGTGTATTGACAAGAACAAAGAACAGATACCGCTCATCCAGATGTCTGGCTTCAGATGTGAAGTGTCTTAACTAAGGTTCAATCTGAAAAGCAATCCTAGATCTGTGTTCGGCTGCCCGTGTCTGTGCAGCTCTACTCTATGCGCACGGTTGCTTTGTCCACATTTGGCTGTGTGTGTGTGTGTGTGTGTGTGTGTGTGTGTGTGTGTGTGTGTGTGTCTGTACCTGGTATGATGTGTGTGTGTGTGTGTGTGTGTGTGTGTGGTGTTGCATTTACGCATGTTAACCTGTATTGCTGCTAATGTACTCATCCCTGGTTTGATGTGGGTGCGGCCACCCTCCCTACAAGAGAGGAGCATGTTTCCTGGGAGGACAGGAAACACACACACACACCTCCTGGAGTGGGTCATAACACCCAGGGAGAGGGAGAGAGACAGAGATAATCCATTTCCTATGGAGTGTATATGTCTCCCGGCCACTTGCCGTAAAATGGCCTCTCTGTATTGTTTGACCTACTTGACTTGAGGGAAAAGCAATGACGAATTGGCCGATGAGAGGTTACCTGAGCCCCAATGGTGATGCGTTTATACTCTCCATGGCTCGCCTGATGCTTCATCATCATCCTCAAGATTAAAGTATTTCTTAAATCACTTTGCTCGGGAAAGCATTTTTATCTTGTATTTACCCGCACACTATTATGCCAACGTCAAGAGTATAACATGTCTCTTTTGGTCTGAGACTGCTGAGATCCTTAATGGACAGCTGGAGGCCAGGGGTTTAACCTCTGGGCCGAGGTTAAAGCTGCTCTGGGTTTCTGAGGCTAAAGCTGTTCTGTGTTTCTGAGGTTAAAGCAGTTCTGTGTTTCTGAGGTTAAAGCAGTTCTGTGTTTCTGAGGTTAAAGCTGTTCTGTGTTTCTGAGGTTAAAGCTGTTCTGTGTTTCTGAGGTTAAAGCTGTTCTGTGTTTCTGAGGTTAAAGCTGTTCTGTGTTTCTGAGGTTAAAGCTGTACTGTGTTTCTGAGGTTAAAGCTGTTCTGTGTTTCTGAGGTTAACACTGTTCTGTGTTTCTTGCAGAGCAGCACGAGCATTCGGAGATTACCTGCCCCACAATCACCCGGAGAACCACAACGGAGCAGGTGAGTCCAGAATAATTTCTCTATAATCTGAAACGGAAAGCAGAGGTTCTCTAAAGCTATATGCAGCATATGTTTAATAATTGGTTACTTCATTGATCACTCAAACGATGATTCGATCCAAATGATAATCATAAATGTCCAGTCGATTGACAAATTATTTAATCAATTAATTGTTTCAGGGCTTAACTACAGCACATGAAACACCAACTATAGCCAACCACAATGCATTCAATATAGAACAAGAGAGTTAGCCTTAACCCTAACCCTAACCCTGCAAGCTGCAGAGTTAGTGTGTGTTTGTGTGTTTGTGTGCAAGCTGTAGAATTTGTGTGTGTGTGTTTGTGTGGTGTGTGTGTTTGCAAGCTGTAGAGTTAGTGTGTGTGTGTGTGTGTATGTGTGCAAGCTGTAGTGTTAGTGTGTGTGTGCGTTTGTGCGTCTGGTGTTCTGTTCAACACCTGTCAATCTCCACAGTGCTGTCTGTCCTCTCTCATCATCTGACAGATACACAGACAGTGTCTCACAGATTGTCACCTACTTCGCCATCTTCATAAAAACACCAACGATGCAGAATTAGAACACACTTTATTTATTTTTTATAATTGTTTTTAATATATTTAATCATTAACCCCATGCCCTTACTCAGAGTATAATATTCCTGACAAAAAGGCAAACCGAATGCACATTAGCCATTTAATAGCACAATTTGGTAGGTTACTTAGATAGCCATAAAAACTCATACTGTGTAATTGACTGGATAATTATCTGCTTGGGTTGTGGCTAGTGTATGAGCCTCTGGCTAACATGCTCCATTCCCTTTTGGCCGGTCGGCCCGCTAGCTTGGCAGCTAACCAGCACTGGTTTCAAGGGTCCTTTTGTACACTTGTAATAAATCACGGAAAGGGGGATTATATTTTGTAATCCTTTATATCCTCTGTTTTTCCAAAAGAGAACAAATTATTATATGTTCCTTTCATTCTGTTAAAGCCATTCCACATTCGGCTTCTACATTCTATCACACACACACACACACACACACACACACACACACACACACACACACACACACACACACACACACACACACACACACACACATACACACACACACACACACACCTCGGCATCCCTCCTTCCTCAGACATTGGTGTACCTACACACGCACACATGCACACACACACACACGCACGCACACACGCACACAAACAAACACACAGGCAGACACCTTCTGTCTGCCTCTCTCATATTCTAAAAAGCTTTTTCGGCTCACAAACATTTACTGGGCTGCTTCCAGGACACCGAGAGACAGAGTCACGGATATTGTTCCTCTCCATCAGTATTTCACGATGCCGTTATAGTTCCTGTTCTCTTCTTCTTTCCTATTAGTTTTTTTTACGTTTTGTTTCTTCATCATCTTTTGTCGATCTCCACACTCTCCGTCCCCTCTCTCTCTCTCTCTCTCTCTCTCTCTCTCTCTCTCTCTCTCTCTCTCTCTCTCTCTCTCTCTCTCTCTCTCTCTCTCTCGTTCTCTCTCTCTCTCTCTTCCCCCGCTCTCTCTGCAGATCATCTGCTGTCTGACACCTTCTTAGGCCACAACGTCAACGGCTCTAGCAACACTAACCGTCTGCGGGCCACCACCCTGCCACCACCGCCAGGCCCCTGTATACCTGTAGCAAAGCCCACCACCAAGCCCCCCTACCTAACCATCCAGCCGCCCCAAGGACCCCAGTACCAACCCACTCCCCAGGACGAGCCCTCTCAGCCCAGCCAGGCCAGCACCCCTAAGCCCCTCGGCCTCCAGGGTCCGTCCAAGCGGCGTCTCTCATCAGAGCGCAGCCTCTCGACGGAGGAACCCCCCCCGGGCGCCGACCTGACCTCAAAGCCCCCAAGGGTGTACACCATCTCCAAGGAGCCAGGAGGAGGAGTGATGACACTGGGTGGGGCCCGCGGCAGCGAGGAGAGCCTGGAGCTGGATGTCCTGAGGAGCTCCAGGGGAGAGGAGCACCACCATCCTCCCACTCCTCCCACAACCCAGGGCTCCTCCTCCCTCAACCAGCCACCCCCGAGCGCCTCCGTCACAGCCGCCTCCCGGGGCCATCACCGTGGCAACCACCACCGCAGCACCAGCAGCCACCACCACTCCCACAGCCACCAGGGCGCAGGAGGGCAGGCCCAGCCGCAGCCCCTGCAGAGTTCCGGGAGCGCCCACAACATCCGCGACTGGCCGGGTAGGAGAGGGGGGTCTCGGGAGGACTGCCGGCCTGACTGCATGGCCTGCGCGCGGCCGCCGTGCCACAGCCAGCGCTCCCTGGACCTGGACACATCGCCCCGGGACGGAGGGAAACACCGCAAGAAGCTGGAGCGCATGTACAGCGAAGACAAGACGTCCACCGAGGACAGGGGTGAGAGGGGGGGGTGAAAAAGTCAGATGGATGGATGCATGGATGGATGGATTGACAGACTGACTGATAAAATGGAGAACGAGGAAAAGATGAATGAATGGCTAAAATTAAGATAACTATGGATAGATGAGTGATGGATAAAATAATGGGAGGTAGGGCTGAATAAAATGGATGGATGGATGGATTGATGGATTGAACAGACGGATGGAGGAATAATACAGATGGTTAAATAGATGGATGGATAAGCCTCATTGAAGGTCTAACAAGTTTTTGTGTTGATGAATGGATAGGGGATGGATGTGTTGGAGGCTGCCTCTCTGACTGTCTGGTTGTTTGTTTGTGTTTTCTACCCAGATGACGCTTCTAACAGCTGGTTCCCCAAAGAGAACATGTTCAGCTTCCAGACGGCCACCACTACCATGCAGGCGTGAGTACCAGAACGTTAAATGCCTCACATAAACGCCCCAATACACTTTAAATGAAAACGACTGGCTCTAAAAATCGACTGTGTACTCGCCTACTGCTGTCGGTTTTCAGAGACCGACATCAAAGCTGTAATGGTTAGAGTTCACCAAAGGGAAATATTAATCAAAGCTCGCCAACACACTGAGCTACAGCTAGGAATGCACTGTGAATTAGCTGAGAATTTAATTGAGTTCGCTGTCGAATATCTCACTCTGGTCAACGATGGTGCCTGTGGCCTTCATGTTCATGCTGGGTCTATTCAACTCTCACACTGGAACACCAAGAGAGGGCTGAGTTCAATATTCAATATAAAAAAGGGACCCCTATGTACTTTATGCAATTACTCTGAACATACTATGAGGGATAACAGATGCAAGTATACAAACGCACATACATTGTATTTATAATAAATAAAAATAACCTGAGTGCATACATTATTAGCATGGAAGCCCTCCAGTGGAATCGAACCCTCAAACCTGGCAGTAGTTAAAGCCATGCTGTACCAGTTGAGCTACAAAGGACCACGTGTATTAATATATAGCATATACACATGCACACACACACACATGCAGGCACAAACAACACATGCAGACACACACCCTCTTTCAACCCGGTCCCTGACTCTAATTACCTCCTTTTACTTGACCCTTTAATTACAACCATTTGGTACATAGGTCTCTCTCTCCCTCTCTCTCACTCTCACTCTCTCTGTCTCTCTGTGGCGCTCTCTTGCTCTCTCACTCTCTCGCTCTAGCTCTCACACTCTCTCGCTCCACTCTCTCTCTCTCTCTCTCCTCCATCTCTTCCCTCCATTTCATCCCATATTCCCTTACGTCTCCTCATGTGTCAGCACCTCTTTCTCTCTCTCCGTCTCTCTCTCTGTCTCTTTCTCTCTCTCTCCTTCCTTTCTTCTCTTTATCTGTCCATCTCTCCGCCCCTCGTCACCTGACCTGCCCTCCATAATTAACCATAACTCACCCTGAGGTCTTGCCTATCCTCCCCCGCCACTTAACGAGTGACTCCAGTCTGAGAGAGGAGGAGGAGCAGCTCAGGAACATCTATAGAACACCTACAGGCATCGGAGCATAGCGTTTATTCAGCGCTCTCTCAGCTTTTGCGGTCGGCTGGGTAACGCTGCCATGATAATCAATGGAAGAAGGTGCCCGATGGCTCCGTCCAAACTAGAAGGAAAACACGCAGAGATTCAATTCGCGATAGCGAACACTATAGCATCAACTCACCACTTTCACTCATAAGCGATGACGTCATTCTACGTACATTTGTTTTTGCGTTCTTTCTTTGCTACTTCACAGAACCTATGCAGTTTTTGGATTTGGCATTGAGGCATGAAAGTCCGACCTCACATCGACTAGGTTTTGATTCTTAAAGACGGGCTCAATGCATCGTGACATCATTGAGTTTGTCAGAATTCCATTTATTTTGACATGACTTAACTCAGTCGATACCAACAGATTTTCTTTAACACATTGAATAAATGTCTTGGCTTCCAGATAAAGATTGATTAGAAAGTAGAAAATAACAGCGATTAAAGTTAATATTTGTAATGAATTGTGAGTAACTGTGATACGAAACAGCTGCAGGATTAGTACAAGTTGATGTCTGATGATGTGTTGATGGAATATTGCTCCCCTGTTGAGTTTAATCAATCTATAATCCCCTGTCTACCTCTCTCCCTCTCTTTCTCTCCCTCTCGTTCTACCTGGTGTGGCGACTGATCCAATGCTGCAGAATATCGTGAGTAATTTTCTTGTTAACACTTCCCCCCACCCTCCGCGCACACCCCACTGCACCTTTTTTCATTTGCTTGTGGAGCTATCTCTACCTTTCTCTCTTTTCAGCCAGCTCTCTCTCTCTCGCTCCCTCTCCCTCCCCCTCCCTCCCCCCCTCTCTCTCTCTCTCTCTCTCTCTCTCTCTCTCTCTTTCTGGCTTCTGATTGGCTACCCCGCCTACCACGAAGAATTTGTGTGATGAATATGCTGTTGGTGTCACCTTTGACCTCACCCTCCCTTCCCTCTGTGTTTGAAGTGTTTGAAGTTATGGCTTCCTACCGCAGAACCCAAACAACCAAACCCAGACACTTCTTATATACACAATAAGAGTAGTAGAGATATAGATGCAAAAATGAATGTCAAGCTATCAACGATTTACTATTATTGTTATTATTATTATTATTATTATGAAGTGGTTCCTTCCGATCTATCTGCTGGCATTAACATGGTGTGAGCACCCAGAGCGGGCGTCCCCATGCTGGAAGCCTGTGCTGTGGCAGTCTCTACCCACAGTGCTTTTGTACTTGTCTGAAATGACTTTAATATGCAACAGTGCAGCAATACTATAAACAGTAAAGCACTCATTGTAAACGCAATGTCTAAACTGCTCCTCTGGCGCAGTAGTTCACATGCCTGTATAGAGGTATACAGAGTAGAGCTTTATTCCATGCCAAGTGTATATTGCTCTCTCTCTCTCTAAGTAAAAGCCATTATACCGGTGAATGCGTTCACTCTATTTTTATACAGACGTGGCATAAAGAATAAGGTCCATTCGGGTCTGGTTTTTTTTCAGAAACGAAGAGGTTTTGCTGCAGTTTTGCCTTGCGTCAACATGACAACGGAGGTTTTGAGGTCTGAAAACGGAGACTTTTAAAACCGTGTGCCAGAGTGGAGTTTTTTTTTTAAACGCTACCCTTACGGCACCGTTGTGGATCGGCAAAACCGTAGCTTTCTGAAAACGATGACGACACGCAGGAGTAGAAATACGTTGTACGCAGGCTCGTGGTTTTCTTCTGTGTTTTTTCTTTGTTGCATATTTGAGCGGAAAAAATACACCACCACCTACTGGGCTCGCCTGCTTACTACACCATTTTCACTCGGTACGTTCCATGAGGACGAGGATAGTTCTGAAAACGTTGTCGTGTGGATGCAAAACATTTTTTAAAATGTGACGGAAAAACGTAGTTTTTAAAAACCTCCAGCGTCATGTGGACGGGGCCTTAAACTCCACATCAGCAACATATCAGCAATATCCTGTTTATTTACCCGAAACCAGTGTCAACAAGTTCAGACATCTTGCAAATGTTACTCTAAACCAAACAAACTGTCAGAATTGTACAGTTACAATTACAATTCCAACCTCCATGATTGTCGATGGAGATTGGTTTTGGCACAAAATAACAATTAAATGTTACAGTTAAATAAAAACAGCAACTATATTTGGCACTGCAAGCATAACGTACACAATAACACAATAATTGAATAAAATAAAACCAAAACTCTTCACCCCAACAATAAACACTCAGACTCGACGACAGCCATAATCCCCCGTCCACGCCCACGCGTCGAGAACTCCTCTGATTAGCTGATGACAGCAAAATGCACACTGGAGATAACGAGGTCGTCGTGCTGGTTTGAGACGCCGATGATTACCACTGGATAACGACGGCCCCCGGCCCCTCATGACAGATCCTCCAATTTGCCCTGACATCCTGTCAGGCCCCCGCAGGCCAATGTGATGTGCACACATGGATGGGACGGGCACACTGACAGGCAGATGGGCCGAATGACCCCAAAATGTACATTCATATACAAAACGATTTTTTCCTACATTGAGTGGAGCCCATATCAATTTTCTAGAGTCTAACATTCAGTGGAAACATACTAGAAGCATATTGGTGCAGAACATCTATAATACATGGGTTGTATAGGGCTGTCATTTAAAGTTCTACCTGAAACTCACTCGTTATCTGATGTATAATACAGTAGTTTCTCTTATTCAGGTACGCCACAGCTCATTATGTCAAAATGTGACTTTGTTAGAGGAAAAACGTCGCCAATGTAAAGCTTCAAGGTGAAGAAATGAAAATCTGCAACATTGCATTTAAAGAAAGCAGACAACCAGTGTCTCTCAAGCTCATGCCTGCATCGGTCATAAACAGTTGACTTAAATGGGAACCGCCATTGATGTAATTTGACCAAATCGGACAAATGGAGATCGCAATTTGCCAATTACTTAAATTGTCCAACTTTCCCACGTTTTTTTGTTGTTGATGCAGGCCGCAATTTTTTGACAACATGCATATGAAGCAGTACGCATAGAAGCAGTAGTATTAGAGTATTCAAGTTGTATCCTGAGAGTCACTCTGCTCCTCCTTGCTGCACCTCCTTTGTTGCTGTGACATGCAGTAGTGTGTAGCTTCCACAGTGTCTCCTTGTGGTGCTTCTGTATTTCTTGTGGTATCTTACTATTCTATTCACTTAGCAATGCTTATGTCAACCCCTCACTAACACCCAGCACCCCAACCCCAACCTGTACCCTTCGCACTTACCCCTCCAGCCCTGCCACCCACCTGACCTCCAGTCCTGGTTCCAGAGCTTGACATTTTTTGCTTGAACCCGATGTCCGAGTTATCTCTGTCCTACTGAAGGCAGACGTGTAAGGGATAGACATAGCATTTTTAAAGTCCTTACCAGTGTGGGTGGTACTCCACTGTTGGACATCTTAAACAATTTGTTTTTGTGTATTATTCAGTGTTGATTTAGTAACTAGTAACTCAGAGTTAGCATTTAGAGTGCTGTCCACTGCCTTCACATTGAAAAGGTGTAGAAAGCACTTCACAAGACTATAAAAAGTGTGAGGCATTACAGTACTTTTGCTTGCTGACATTTACTTGCTGAAACATTTGTTCATTATGTGCAAGGCATTCAAACGTGCGCCTTGACAACTCCTCCTGCATTACAGGCAGGATGGTATTTCTATGTTCTTTTCTCTCAGAGGTAGAAATACTTATCTTTGTTGCTCTGGCAAAGAACCTCCAATCAGAAACCATTACTGTTTCAATAGTGGGTGAATCTGGATAAATAAATAATTATTTTTAGGGTAAATTAAATGAGACCTTTCTAAAAAATGTTAATTTTAGTTCATTTTAACATGAATGGCAGTGAATGGCGCATGGTCGAATAGGTTAACATCTACTTGCATACACATTATACACTAACGTGTATGAGACTTGGAAAATGTCTCAGATATTCATATTTAGCAGACCATTAACTTTTGGACCTTGGCAGAGTCAGCTATGGTTCAGACATAAGATCTTTGGCGTTTTTTGGGGTACCCCGCGACCCGCTTAACGTTGTCACGCATCCCGGCAGGGCGTTCCGGGGCTTCGCCGAGAAAAAGAGGTGCAAAGGAGAACAAGAAACAGCTTCCCAGACAGAGAGGTACCGTGTCCTGGCCGTACTGTCCCCTAGTGTCCCCTCCCGTAGTGTCTGGCACTTTTGGGTCCTGTCCTGTATTGTCTGTTGCTGTCTGTTGCTGTATGGTACTGTCCCGCACTGTCCTCTAGTTGCCCCTGCTGTACCGTACCATCCTGTAGTGTCTCCTACTGTCCGCTAATATCCCATAGTGTACACAACTGTTTTCTACTGTCCCCTACTATCCTCTACTGCAGGGGTTCTTAAATGTTGGCATCTCGGGATCCAAAATACACTTTCAGTGTGTCCGTGGGACCCAAGCGCATACTCAGAAAACTCTGAGCACACTTTTAACTGAAAACCCACAAAACACTTTGAAATTGGTGATCACCAATTTTCAAATGGTTCTGTGTATTGTCAGGCGGCGACCCACCTTCAACTTGATTGTGACCCATTTTGAGGTCCCGACCCATAGTTTAAGAAACGCTGCTCTAGTGTCCTGCCTGTCCAGTTCTTTCTACTACTGTCAGGTGCTGTCCTGTATTGTCCTGTAATGTCTAGGGCTGTCCCTGACCGTCCCCCAGTCCCATTACTATGTTGGTACTGTAGCGGTACTTCCGATACTGTCGCATACTGTCGTGTGTTGTCCAAGCTCTCAATAAAACCCTCATTACTTAAATATTCAATAACAAACACACACAGACACACATAAATACACAAAGCTGTCAACATGCAACATAGTCAATCATACGACTGCAAGACATTGATTGATGTCTAGAAAACGGCCCACTCCAAATGAAAAAATCACCTAGAGAAGCATTCCACTGAATCCTTTGTGTGTGTGTGTGTTTCTTGAGTGTGAGTGATTGGGTGTGTATGGGCACACACACATATTGTACTCTCTGATCAAATTTCATTCTACCCCCGTACTGCGTAATCTATCTCATCTTCTTCCTCATCGTCTTCCTCAAGCTGGATTAGTGGATCAGCCCAACAGGTCTTGTATCAACCCTGTGCAGCTTCCACGTTAGCGCCAGAATCAGAGCATGCTACCTGTGTACTACATGCAAAGAAAATCATACACACACACACACACACACACACACACACACACACACACACACAAAGAAACACACACACACACACACACACACACACACACACACACACACACAAACCACACAGTAAAATGTGAGGCTGTGTTCTAGATGTTAGGTGGGTGCTGGTCTGAAGCTCACCTTTTGTAAACCAAGACAGCCTGCAGCACCCCACGTCCACTAGCTCTCTGTACCATCTCTCTGTCTCTCTCTCTGTCTCTATCCCTCTCTCTCTCTGTTTCTGTCTCTCTCTCTCTCTGTCTCTTTCTCTGTCTCTTTCTCTGTCTCACTCTTGCTCTCTTTAATCTCTCCCTCTCTCTGTCTCTATCCATCTGTCTCTCTCTGTCTCTCTCTCTATCCTCTCTCTTGCTGTATCCTATCTCTATCTCCTCTCCCTCTATCCTCTTTCTCTATTCTCTCTATTCTCTCTATCATCTCTGTCTGTCTGTCTCTATCTGTCTCTTTCTCTCTTTCACTCACTGTCTACATCTTTTCCCCACCCTTTCTCCCATCCCCCAAACTTCCGCCCCCGCTATCTCTCTCTCCATCTCTCTTTCTCTCTCCCCCCTCTCCCTCCTCCCCCATATCTCTCTCTTTGTGAGTCATCTCTCTATTCCGGGCTGTGCCGTCACATCACAACCCAGGGTATTAAAATTACCAGTTTTTAACCCATTTCTAACCTGTTTGTATGCCTCTTCCCAGCAAACATTTAAAGCAATGTTTAAAATAATGAATTTGAATCATAGTTGTGCAAATTATACAAAAATAGACTAATACCACAGTGATATATAAACATAATGATACCATTTATGTTGTGATACTTTAAAATCTATTTAACCTGTTACTCTGTCCAAATAGGTGTAATTGAGTGTGTGTGTGTGTGTGTGTGTGTGTGTGTGTGTGCGCGTGTGTGCGCATGTGCATGTGTGTGTCCTTGCTGTTCGAATAGTTGCTACTTCTATAAAAGTGAAATCCCATTTACTGAGGAAAGACAAACTGACATTTGAGAGGTTTATTGCTCGCAAAAATTATTTCTCTCTATCTCTCCCTCACTGTGTGTGCATAGGGAATTTTATTTATGTTTTAACACCAATGTCCTTGTGTTATAAGGTGTGTTTATAAGCACTTTCGTGTCTGAATCCAAATCGTGTCCAGACTCCAGTCATTAAATATGCAGGCCGATATCTCCTGTGCAGAAAAACAAGTTTATATTATGCAGTTTACATTTGAGGCACTCTAATATATTATAGGGTAGACTGTATATTTTAGAGACCATATACATAAAGATATTATTTATCCAACAACCTCTGCTTTTCACAGTTAAATGTGCCCTTCCCATCGCTTAATCCACAACTGAATTCTCAACAACTCAACAAACAGTTTGTTGTTTGAGTTGGCTAAGCTAACCTTCTTGGACTGTTTTGTATGTATCTTGGCTAAGCTTACCTTCTTGGACTATTTTGTGTGGATCTTGGCTATAACCTTCTAGGACTGTTTTGTATGTATCTTGGCTAAGCTAATCTTTGTACCTGTGCTGGTCTATTTGCAGCACAGTGCGTGTATCCAGGTAGTTTTCAGTTTTCTAATCATCACATACTCAAACCCAAGCAGTTCTGTACTAATACTGCTAAAACATACCGTTTGGAGTACTTTCCAGGTGTAGGCTTTTGATAGTATTATTTTATAGTCACTGATTGGCATGCTAATTATTCAACCTGCAAATGTCCAACATTGTGTAATTAAATGTGCCTTACATAATTTCTTACAATAGATTGTTTTCTGGTAATTACCATATGTATGTAAAGTATGTAAAGTATAATATTAAGTATGCAAAGTATCTTGTGATCTATTAATACGAATGTCTCGCAATGAGAGCTAGAGAGGGAGAAGAGGGGAAAAAAGAAGGGGAGATACATAGAAAGTGCAGAACTAAAAGAGAGAGAATGGGAGATGGAGGAAAGGTTAACACAGTAAGCAGTACAGTCAGTGCAGTGACACATGGCCAGATTAATTAATAATTACTAGTTTAATGTGTATGTAATGAAATATATAGTCCCTTGTTATCCTATGACCTCATGGTATCTCTCTGTGTTTCTGCCACGACTTAGTGACCACTGCTAGCTTGCATGGTAACGTAAACAAAACGTCAACAAAACAACAACTACTGACAAATGTTTACATGTCATTAGCAATGCCATGGTCCTGGCTGATAAGAGAAAGAGAGATAGGGAGGGAGTGAGGGGGAGAGTGGGGGAGAGAGACAGAGGGAAAGACAGAGGGAGAGAGGTGAATAGAGAGAGAGAGAGAGACTAAATACTGACCATTATTCAATATTGCTGCAGTGAGGTGAAAGTGGTTTTCGTGGAATGAGTTCAGAATGCCACTGTGGTTAATCTTCATTTTTGTCCAGCTCTGATGCATTTCCAACCTCATGCGCTTTAAATTGCCTTTCCTGGAGGAGTTGTGTGTTAAGAGCTTTTAATGCAATTTAACATAACTTCAAACACTACTGTCCCCTACTCCCTCACTACCTCCCCCTCCACATCTCACTGTTAAATATGCTCTCTATTGGACTGTTTTATTCCTCTCCTTCTCCTTCTCCCCCTCTCACTCTCTCATTGTTAATATTTGTCTCTCTACCCTCTTTATCTCATTGATAATCTCTGTCTCTCTACCCCCTCTCTCTCATTGTTAATCTCTGTCTCTCTACCTTCTCCAACTGTAGAAATTTCCGAAAGCACCTGAGGATGGTGGGAAGCCGTCGTGTGAAAGTCCAAAGTGAGTTTGTGTGAGTGTGTGTGTGTGTGTGTGTGTGTGTGTGTGTGTGTCTGCTTGTTAACTATCATTAGCTGTGAGTTATTAGTTTCATCACTTTATCTGTTACTACTTTAGTTTTACATAGTACAATTGTTTTTACAATGTGACGCTTTACAACATTTCTGTATGTTGAAATCACGTAAATGGCCATTAAATATGTTTTATAATTATGAATGATGCGCGACATCGTGTAACAAGTCAACATAGCATGACGTAGCATGTGCTGCTGGAGACGTGCACGGATGGTTTGAGCATGCTAACCTCTACACGTTTCACCCCCATCAGCCTTCGCAGAACGCCGCGCCAAAAGCTTCAGCCGATCCTGGAGCGATCCCACCCCTGTCAAGCCAGACTCCCTGCACGACTCCAGAGACAGTGAGTGTGTGTGGCTGTGCGCCCATACACATACACAGACACAGACACAGACACATACACATATGCATACACAGACACAGACACATATACGCATACACAAACACATTTACATACACAGACACAGACATTTAGACATATATGCACACATATACACATGCACTCACATACAGCTATAGTCATATACAGATATACACACACGTGTTGGTGTTTTACACATTCTCGCTCCCTCCTACTCATGTCCCACTCTCACCCTCCTCTCTCTGTGAAAGCCCAGGTGCACTGCTTTTGATTTGGATCTCTCTCACTCTCACTCTCACTCTCATTCTCTCTCTCTCATTCTCTCTCTCTCTCTCTCTTTCTCTGATCTTGTTTCCTTTCATCTCCTCCTGTATGATGTTTATGTGCACACCTTTGTTCAGGCATGATTGACACGTTTATATGGGTGTTTGTGCATGTTTAAACCTGTGTGTGTGTGTGTGTGTGTGTGTGTGTGTGTGTGTGTGTGTGTGTGTGTGTGTGTGTGTGTGTGTGTGTGTGTGTGTGTGTGACCAGGTGGGGACCCGCGTGAGTCTTCAGGGACCCTGGATGAAGGGCTGAGTGAGGATGCTGACTGGGAGGAGGAGAGGGAGGCAGAGAGATTGGCCTGCGATGGAGATGACTTTATCCCACCGAAAATCATGGTGAGTCCCCCTAGGAACTGCAAAACACACACACACACACACACACACACACACACACACACACACACACATTTGGTCCCCACTTTTACAAAAAATTTCAGTTGTTGGTCCTTTATGGGTACAAATCCTGGTAATCCAATCTCTGTCGTTTTCATGCTGATTGTTTTCATCGATGTCCAACATGGGATCCCTACGGTCTAATCTGGGTTCTTATAGTCCTATGTTATAGCATAACTTCAGATCCAGCAGTCCTACAATGTTATAGCAGAACTTCTGATCCAGTGGTCCTACTATGTTGTAGCAGAACTTTCTATATCAAATGACTGATATAGCAGTCCCATTTGATACGAACCTAATGTCTGATTTGTGAGACTAGGTAAGGCCTAATCCTAATATTATACATGACATAGGAGAGTAGAGAAGTCTGTAGGTGACCAGGTCTCCAACTGTTTCCTCTCCAGCTGATCTCCTCCAAGGTGCCAAAGGCAGAGTACGTCCCCAACATCATTCGCCGGGAGGATCCGTCCGTCATCCCCATCCTCTACGTGAGTGGCCGACATCCTTTTTGCTCCGCCCACACCAGAGGTTTTGCACAATTCAAGCAATTCACATGATTTGGCAAAATAAATGTATTTTTGCTATGGATCTGACATCTTTCACATTGCAAGTCTATAACAAATAATTACAATAACAATACTGCCATAGGTAATAGGTTTAGGTAATAATAGCAACTTTTCTTGAAACCTCCACAAAAAAAGTAAAAAAATGCAAAATAAAAGGTTTGGAGGACATGAAGTGATTTCCATTGATAGAGTTAAAAAATGACATCACTAATGGCTGATCAGGAATCGATTGAATTATCTACATTAAATATGTTTAATAAAATTAATGTGATTATTTGAATTCACGTTAATGTTTCATAGAGGCCAGTAGAATAAATTATTCTTTCAGGATTAGATTGAATTATGAAATATCTACAATAAATACATATATATATATATGAATGTAATAGATTTAAATGCACATGTAATGTTGTAGAATGTATGCCTCTATAATCACTTCTTCCATTATCTGTTTATTTTTTCAGGATCATGAACACGCCACGTTTGATGACATCATCGGTAAGAAGAACATCGTGGGCTCTATTTGTTTACTGTCTTTTATTCTCTTATTTCATCACCTCAGCTTTGAAATGGAAATAAATTTTGGAGTATAAGTGTCGAGGAGACCCCCAGGTGAGGGTGATTATTGTAGAGAGAGATGACTCATCATGTTTACAAGCATGCCTGTGTGTCTAAAAGAGTTACACACAGACTGTTTGGTGTAATAGTTGAATCTACCATCGTGTATGGGGATGTGTGTGTGTATGTGTGTGTTTGTTTAGTTATTGAAGAGTTGATCAATTGACACCTATCTCTCTCTCTCTCTCTCTCTGTCTCTCTTTCTCTCTCTCTCTCTCTCTCTCTCTCTCTCTCTCTCTCTCTCTCTGTCTCTCTCTCTCCCAGTGGAGATAGAGAAGAAACTGACGGCATACAGAAAGGGCTGTAAGATCTGGAACATGCTCATTTTCTGCCAGGTGAGTTAGTTGGTCCCCACTTATTATTGAAGTTTATTTATGGTAATGTCCATAACAATGGGGTCACAGGCTTAAAAAGGTTGGGAGCTATTGA
Source organism: Lota lota (assembly GCA_026745465.1). Classification (NCBI taxonomy): domain Eukaryota; kingdom Metazoa; phylum Chordata; class Actinopteri; order Gadiformes; family Lotidae; genus Lota; species Lota lota. The sequence continues at coordinate 9,805,051 of JACYXH010000479.1, read as the reverse complement.
TTTAAACTGTGATAATATTATCAAGTCAAGTACATTTGATTAGTTTAGCCCTTAATCACAGTTGCAGTCTGAATTGGCTTCACAGATCACATTTTACGATCCCCGCTAACCCTAAGCCCTCGAAAGAGCAAGGAAAAACCCCAAATCCAGAGGGACAAAACCCTGAAAGATATTGTATAAAGATATGAGTTATACAACTACTGACTCTGTGTCTCTGTTCCCCATCAGGGTGGACCTGGACACCTCTACCTGCTCAAGAACAAGGTGGCCACCTTCGCCAAGGTGGAGAAGGAGGACGACATGATCCAGTAAGAGTCACAGACACATTCCAAACCACAAATAACTACAAACATGGCCGAGACTGTGAGAAATAGTCTCGGCCATGTACTATCGTGTACATGGCCTACGATAGTACTTTAATAATCACAGAGGAGAAATCCGGGTTTCACAACAGAAGCTACAGGACGTTACTAGTAGAATTCAAGAGATTATACATACACTAAAAGGACAATAAAGTATACAGAAAATATGTCTAAACTGTCTATCTAAGACTAGTTAAATTGAGTTAGGAGGACTTGTGGTTCTTCTTAACTTCTGCCTGTTTCCAATCATTAGCCACAATGAAAATACATTTGTATTACTGAGCCAGTTTATATAGCTGCAGATGTACTTTTGTTCCTGCAGCATTTTCATATAACATTCATCTTATCTCCAAGATTTTAATGTAAATAAATGACAATTAAGTCACAATCTATTGCCAATGAGGTAACACAATGGTGATTGAGGCTTTGGCCCACAGATAAAAGCCCTTGCATTTGCAGTTATATTAATGTTACAAAATTGGTGTCAGTAACTATATATAGTTACTGACACCAATTTTGACACTTATCACTTAATCATTCATCTATCTAACTCCTCCATCTCACGACACACACTTTTACTTTGACAACTCACATGGATGTTTTTTCTCACTTTCCCTCTTACCGTGTCAACAGTGTAGGAATTAATCAAATATTACTCATACAAATGATCTCTTCCTTTCCGATGACTCATGTCTGTATGCTTGTGTGTGTGTGTGTGTGTGTGTGTGTGTGTGTGCGCGCTGTGTGTGCTTCTTTGTGTGCAGGTTCTGGTTGAAGCTGAGTCGTCTGATGAGTAAGCTGAACCCTGACCCCAACCTAATCCACATCATGGGCTGCTACGTCCTGGGGAGCGCCAACGGAGAGAAGGTACTTATCCGCTCTGTCTCTCTAGAGCCGCTTTCCCACCGGTCAAAAACACCCACTAACACCCACTTACGTCTGGCCTTGGCCTTTAGTGGAAAAGGTTAACAATTGGCATTCATTCAAAATGACTCTGCGGCCATCACGGGTATTGATGGCCGTGCCAACCGGCTCCAGCTCCGATTGGCAGTGATGGAAACATGACAACCGGGTGGACACGCTCATTTTCACCACCTTTCCAGCACGATGATATGACTCCGTCGGTACCTTCTGCAGCTCTTTGTCATCTTAGTTTGACAGAGAGACTGAATGAGTAGCAGATATTAAAAAAAGTAACCATTGTAACGTTTTCACTGGCCTCCATGCCGCTTTCCACTTTTGACTGACCCTGTTTTCTTGCGCGTTCGTGACGTCAAACATGAAAACAGAAAGGCAAACTCGTTTACTGGCCATAGGAAAGGAGTCAATCCCATATCTTTACCCCGCAAATTTTGGTTCTCTCTTTCTCTCTCTTTCTTTCTCACTCTTATTTGCTCTCACTCTTTTTGTTCTGTCTTACGTTTCACTCTCTCTCATGCTCACTCCCTCTCTCTGTCTCACTCTTTCACACTCTCCCTCTCATTGTAAATCTGTCAAACTTTCTCTCTAATAAAGAAAAATATATCTCTATAACTCCCATTTTCTGGTTCACTCTCTTTCCATGTGTGTCTATAAGACTGCAGGCTCTTAGACAACCTGGCTAAATAACAACTAAATAACCCTCGACCGGTTTCTCTCAACTTTGGAACACAGGAATTGGTGTGGCAGAAATTCAGAAAAACCCAGACCCATTATAAAAAAAAAAATCATAAAACCAAAATAATGCTTTTGATGTTTGCTCAGATGTACAGAAGACATCACGGTGTGTGTGTATGTGTGTACTCGCTTGTGCTCAAACACACCTGCGCCCTAAAATCCCATCAATCCACCAAGTACCCCTGTGTCCCTAAAATAAGCCTGTCCACGCTCCACTCAGACTCACTGAGCATCTAGTGTTGTCGTCAGTCTCTGTTGCTTGGCAACCAGTACCAACCCCTGTTTTCCGACGAAGTTAAACCTTCACACTGGGGGTCATTGAATTGCATAACACCAGGAAACACATAGTAGTCCACTGCCGCCATAATTCAGGGGCAGGATAGTCTAGTCACTAGAGTCTAGTGACTAGACTATCCTGCCCCTGAATTGTGGTGGCCATTTAGCAAACGCCTTACCCCAATACCCTAACTACTGTGGTTAGGGTATTCGGGTTAGGGTAAGGCATTAGCTAAATGGCATAATTTCATTTAATAACACAAAACACAGTGAACAGTAAATTACCACTGTCATGCCCCCTCCCGCTCTTTCTTACACACACGTACACACACACTCACACACGAGTCATTGTTTCGGCAGTGGCTCAGGAGGTAGAGCTGGTTATCTGTTCCCCGGCTCCTCCAGCTAAGTGTCAAGGTGTCCCTGAGCAAGACACCTAACCCTAACTGCCCCTGACGAGCTGGCTGTTGCCTTGCATGGTTGACAGAGCTGTCACTGTCTGAATGGGTAAAGGTGAAGCCCAAATTTGAATGCTGTATAAGTGGCAACACAGGTCTGAAAAGCGCTATACAGTCCATTTATAATTTACATATGCACACACACGCCATGCCCACACGATAAAAAAGTAACATTTTAATAGAAGGGCACACGCGCAAACACACACAAACACACGAGCGCACACACACACACACACACACACACACACACACACACACACACACACACATACTCTGTACTATTCATTATCAAGCAGACAGAAGTTCTTCTCCTAAGTGCGTCAGATCTCTCTCCCGCTCGGGGGAATCCAGCGTTAAGTGTGACCTCATCCTCTCCAAGGCGACGGTGGAACAGAACGCACAGTGGCGCGAGAACAAAGCGCTCACTGGCTGCATTACGCACATCAGCACTCCCTACCTCGCACTGAACAAACACACACACACACACACACACATAAATCCCCTGCTTCCTCCTTCTTTCCCCAAACGCCTGTGTGCCAAACACCCAAACACACACACACACACACACACACACACACACACACACATATGCACACAAACAGGCACCTCTATGCTGTTTTGGTGTGCTCAGCATGGCGAGCATATACAATGAGTAAGAGCCTTTCTGCCCCCCATACTGGGCATGCTCCGCTGGGTTTCCAGCATTGCGTGAGCAAGTCTGTGTTCATTTTCTTTTTTTTTGGGGGGGTTCAGGTGTGTGTGTGTGTTTTTTTGGTGTGTGTGTGTGTGTGTGTGTGTTTATGTGAGTGTATATTCAGGAGTGTGTGAGTATGTGTTCAGAAGTATGTGTGTGTGTGTGTGTGTGTGTGTCTGTGTGTGTGTCTGTGTGTGTGTGTGTGTGTGTGTGTCTGTGTATGTGTGTGTGTGTCGGTTTAGGAGTGTTGGATTATGTTAATGTGTTATCAGGTGTGTGTGTGTGTGTGTGTGTGTGTGTGTGTGTGTGTGTGTGTGTGTGTGTGTGTGTGTGTGTGTGTGTGTGTGTGTGAGTCATCTCTCTATTAATAAGCAGCTCCACTACAGGACTCCCTGCCCGTCTGTTAAACTGGACTCGCTTTTATCAGGAATCATGGCTGACTGGCGCCTCTGGAGAATAACTAATGACAACACCACATAACAATTAATATATTAATAACAACTGATAACACTTCCTATTTATAACACAGCATAATGTCATTGAATATAATTAATAATAATTAATAATAATTCATAATAATTACTGATACCAAATAATAATAATTTAAAACGGTTAGTATTATCAATTAATACAATCTTTACAGTGAATAACAATAAGAATTACTACAAATAATTTATACAATATATAACTCAATCCAATGTTTAATTATTAATTAAAGTTATCAATATTTTACAGTTATGTCTGGTTAAGGAACCAACTGTTAGGCAAACCATTTTCTTTTACTTCAAGTTACTCTTGAACTGTTGGACATATTTGGAGATCTGAGGCCTGATGAATAAAGGTTGCTGCGCAGAGGAATACCTTCAGAAACATGTGTATTTGGACTTCCATCCTTTGATTTTCTCGACAGCCAGAGTGGCCAGACAATGGGATAACAGACAGGGAGGGGATATGCCAGCCCACCATTAGCCGTGTGATGCCCTGGGTTTGGGATGTCATTTTCCACCTGACTCTGCGCTACATTGATTTCCTGTACAGTTTAGATGAACAGGCCAGCATTAAAAAGCTATTAAAAATGTAATCTCTGCAATATTTATGGCCACTTTAGTAATTTTCTTACTTTCCCTTTGTATTATAAATGGAAAAAACAAACACTCGTGATTCTGAATGAGCAATCAGTTGTTGGGGTGTGGACTCTGACATTGTTAACATGTGCACAATCCCAGGACAATTGCTACATATAAACAGAGAACCCGTACCGTTGTGCTACACACAATTTGACCATCTTGGAAAATCTCGGCAAACACAGATTTCCAACTTTCTTGTTTGCGCATAGAAATTATGCCCCCAGCTTTTTTCTTCCATATTGTTGTGCTTACTCACCAAACACTGAACAGCGTGTGAATCGTTGGGTCGATGAAAGCTGTGACAGGCAGTAACGTTTCAGGGGACGGTTCTCCAGGTGTCCGTCTGAGCATGTTGTTCTCACATCACTGGCGAATCCCAAGATACATTCTGCACATCTCAGCCAAAAAACGAACAAACAAACAAAAACCATCAACCGTTTTAGCTTTGACATCACTCGCATCCAGTCACATAACAAGGGATGTTTGGTCATCTTAGGGTGGGGGGATTAGAGCTGAGGGGTGGGGCCAGAGTGAGGAGGTGAAGCAATGAATCGATGAGAGAGAGTTAGCGAGAGAGAGATATAGGGAGAGAGAGAGAGAGAGAGAGAGAGAGAGAGAGAGAGAGAGAGAGAGAGAGAGAGAGAGAGAGACATTGCGTGTAATGAGATGTGACAGGGCTTTGAGCTAGAAGATCTTTCGAATGAACAAACACAACAAGGATGTCAACTTGTAGATATTTCAAATCATACACACATACAGAGTGGCAGAGTTTTACGTTTGCTTTCAGCAAACGTGATGCAGGTGCGTTCATATTCAATTTGTTTTTTATTTATTAGGACGGCCACTCCTTACTGCACAACATCCATGTTCAATCACTCCACTATGAAGATCCACTGGTCTCTATTAGGAGATCCCTTCTATGCTCTCCCACGCCTGTTCACCCCCCTCCGAGTCACATGTATACGCATAAACTCTGTTTCACCACACAACAGATCTTGATCAAGAATATCAAGTCCATCTTTAGCCTCAAGCTTAACAGATTGTTAGGGAGTTCTTGGGGATGTTGGTGTGTAGATATGTTCTTACAGTTCAGAAAGATAACATGGTGTGGCTGTGAACCCTGCCACACACCACCTAGGTTGCTGCCATACGCCATCTAGAAGGCTTTACTGGGTTCCTCCTCCGACCAGGAGGTAGATGATCTAAATGCAATTTGAGACTTGGCAAGATGTTAAAAGCCGAGCAGGTGGTGAATGCTAACATGTCAGATCTCTCTGTTGAGGTAGTGTGGTGATGGCTGGTTTAACATGTGTGCTTTTATTACTGAATGCACCACAGATGTGTGGCCTCACCCAGCCCCAGAGTTCAATCAACCTGACTCGGGCCAGGTGAGGCTGATTTAACCAGCCATCAACCACACACACTCCACAGGTGGATACATACGATTCTAGTATATTCTGCATCCGTGCCTTGTCCCCCCAGATGTTCTGCTACAATATAGTAGGACTACTGGGTCATAGATTACCACCGCCCAACCTTTGTGTTGAAGCCATATTTGGTCTCTGAGGGTCACTGGACTTGCTGTCTAATGCCGACTTTGACGTTGACCTTTGGAAATAATCCTGTCTTCTTTGGTCTGTTTGTTTTCTCTTACAGCTGATTGAGAACCTGAAGACACTAATGAGGCCATACTCTGTGGAGTTTAAATCGCCTCTAGAGCTGTCGGCTCAGGGTGAGAGAAATGCATGCACGCACGCATGTGCACACACACAATGCATGCGAACACATATCCTAAATGTGCAGTGACATACTCAAACAAGCAAACACAAAGTGGTAATTGCAAAGATTTCCCTTTTATTCTCTTTGGCGACACCTTTGGCAATAAGCAGTAATTGTTCCCATAGATCCCAACGATGATGCCACCGACACCCAGTTCGTAACATTCATAATACTGCAAAGGGCTTTCATCAGTGGGCATCATCATCATCAATAGGCTCAATCACCATTTTGATTTGATTTCCACTTTAAGTCCATGCACACACACACTCAAACAAAGGGTGTATTGATTTTCCCTTGTCTTGTCTTTAGAGACTAAGTAAGGAAAAACACACATGCACCCTCTCACTTGCACACTCACAAATGCACCGACTCCAACACTGTTCTTTATGCATTTATTTTTCCCAGCCCGTCCCAGTGTAGTGTTCTTGCAGTATTATTAAATATTAATGTGTTCCAGTATGTGTGTGTGTGCGTTTGTGTGTGTGTGTGTGTGTGTGTGTGTGTGTGTGTGTGTGTGTGTGTAGGATAAAGACATGTGAACACATGTCAACTATGAACGCACCTCATCAGTCATGCTGTCAGTTGCGTATTGATGACACACTAATTATTTTCCAATTAAAATATCATTACCTATGCTTTATGCATTCTCCCACTCAGTTGATCCATAACAAACCAATAACACACCCTCTCTCTTATTCACTCTCTCTCTCTCTTTCTCTCTCTATCTCTCCCTCTCTCCCCCTCTTCCACCCCCCCTCGCCCTGTCTTTCTCCCCCTCCCACTTTCTCTCCCCCCCTCACTCCCCCCTCCCTCCCTCCCTCCCTCTCCAGGTAAGGAGATGATAGAGATGTACTTCGACTTCCGTCTCTTTAGGTTGTGGAAGAGCCGTCAGCACTCCAAGATGCTTGACTATGACGACCTGCTGTGACCTCCGACTAGCTCCTCCCACCGGCCCCCCCGGGGTCCTGGTTGTACTTCCTGGCTGACCTTGTCACAGGCTGACCTCCTCGTTGGTTGGTTGAGAGATGGCCCCTCCCCCCTCCCAGCTGTAACTCCTCACGGAGGCTTGGTTGCCCAGTAGGTGGCGCTGTAGCCGCTGGCGCCGCCGCAGTTGCTTTAGCCATAGCACGGCGCCGATTCCTTTCTCGTTTTTAAATGAAGATTTAGATCGAGTCGACGTACAAGAGGATCCTCTTTGGCCCACGCGTTCTCCAGTTTTGTTTTCTTTATTTACCGCTCTCTCTTCTGGTGCTCTCATTCTCACGAGGGACAGAGAAACGGACACTGGAAAGTGATGGAAACGACGATGTCAAAATGAGAGCTACCGTCAGATTGAAAGAGAGAGAGAGCTTGGAGAAACTGGTGTGGGACTATAGCCTAAATGTGTCGCAGGACATGAGATAGACATAGGTGTCTGTGTTTAGAGCTGCGCAGGTGAGCGGATAGGAGAGAAGCCATCGCTAGAGTTGGCGAGTGTTTTTTTATGTGTGTGTGTGTTTAAAAAAGAAAAAACGTTCGAGAGCAAATCTTGCAGAAAAGTCCAGCATCTCTATACGTATAATATCACATAATTATCTAATAATTGAAGTAGTATCATTATACATATTAGAAATATATAACTCTCTATATCTATATATATATCTATATCTATATATATATATATATCACGGTAGATCAGGATTTCTTTTTATAAACTGATGGCTGTTGTTGGTGTTTCATACAAATCCTTATCTCAGGTCCATCAGTAGGAATTGTAAACCATCGCGAAGGACTGTTGACCTCCACAGGAGGGGGATGGTTCCCCGCCCACCCTTGCTAGACGGGGTTGGTGTGAGATCAGGGATGACATCATCTCGTAATCTGCCACCGTTTTTTTTGCAGCAAGAGGACGCGTTGTGGGATTTTTGGAATTGTTTGGTACGAAGCACCCGAGTCCAATTGTAGCTGTGTAGGAGAGGTCGTGTGTCTGATCCTGTGTCTTTGTTTGTTTGTTTGTTTCGTAAGATTCAGAGCAGAAGCCCGGAGTCAAGTCCAGTGGGGGGTTTTATTCAAAGGGTCAGGCCTGTGTGTGTGTGTGTGTGTGTGCGCATGTGTTGGATGACATGTGGGTGTACAGTTTTCCATTTGTCCTCTTGCCAGAGTGAGAAAGAAAGACACTGTTGTATCCGACATTAAATTGTTCATTTATTGTCTTTTTTTAAATTGTACTTAGCGTTTTATTTCCATACTTCAAAACAACTGATGACATTTGTGTGCTGTGTCATTGTTGGTTTTTTGAAGTCACCAGTAGGTGTCGTAAACAAATGTATGTTTTCATTACGATAAATCTGGTCCTTGATGTTGTTATAGAAATCAAAATGAGAACAAGAAAGACATTTATAATCTGGTCACAATACTTCACAAGTCTTCATAATATATATATATATATATATATATATATATATATATATATATATATATATATATATATATATATATATATTATGAGTTTTTAGGGGGGGACTTGCAGAAATATATGATTTTGTTATAATAACATAACAAGGCATGGAAATATACAGAGGCTATTATCTTTTATTTTCCCTCAAAGCAAGAAGCTCCTTCAACGCATCTTGGGTGGTCGAGCGAGGTGCTCGACCACCCTGTGCGTCATTTTTCCCGTTGTTTTTACACTAAAAGCTCTCATATTGGTTGAGGGTGTGAGGAGGATTTCAAACAAAAACTGTTTTGTCCTGACGCTCAAAAACTCAAGAAATCCATGTGTATTGGAGAGACATTTCTATATACATTTTTTGAACGATAGATCCAGCTTGTTGAAGAACTGAGTCAGTGCTAACACTAGCATCATCGCTAGCATCATCAGTGTGAAACTCTTGTCTATTATGGAAGGTGTTAGCCATGCCGATACCTCTGCTTTATGAAACGCACCGTAGTGCTTTTATGGGACTCTGGGTGTGTTATATGAGTCGATAAAAATACAGTTTTATGATAATTATAGAATACTTAACATGTTATTTTTTTATGATGTCCTTTCAAATGAAGGTACAGCGAATAGACAACTGTACTAATTTTTTTAGCATAAATGCTAACTGTATTAGCCACCCACAGAATCGCTTCTCACTTTGAGATCGCTGCTATGTCTTTCTTGCTATTTCAATCTTTAATGAGTTACTCATACATGCTTATGCGATATTTTCCATATTTATAGGTGACACATTATCTTTCCTGAAATCATCACTGTCCCGCTGTGCTGTTTTCTGTCCTATTCCTTTGGGTGCAGTGTGTTGACTGCAGTGACATTTAGTTTGTGTTCATGTCTGCTGTCAGACATCAGAGCAGGCTTTGTCAAGTCCACTCTCCAAAGTGTACGGTAGCCCGTGTGGACACACTAGATACGCTCCGCCTTTTTACCGACATTCAAACCTTCGTAGCTACTGTACTTTGTACTTTTGTGGTTTTCTAGAGGAGAAAGCATTAAATATATATTTACACATCACTCACTGTTAAAAAAAACCTACTCTGTAGCAATACAAAATGTGTAGGATTATACTGCACTGTTATTGAAAACTGCAACTTTGCCTCTTTTTTGCTTGGCGATGCAGTTTAGGTTTAGCCTGCAGTACCTCCTCAATCCAAACACTATTGATTTACTGTGCCATGACAGATAATGGGTTGTACGTGTTGTGTTCTGTCTCTGGTACGATACACATACTTATTTTATTGATCCCCAGTGGAAACTACGGGTGTCAAAAAATTTGTACAAAAGATAGAATAATATCATGTTATTGTGTTCTTCTTCTGCAGATATTGTCAAATCAGGATTACCTGTGTATGAATTTCCCTGTCAAATATTACAGTACTTATCATATCATAGTAACTTATTAAATGCGTAGTAGGCCTAATCATGTTTCCATGTTGTTGTTTTTTGCTTTTGATCCCAACACGAATCCCATGTGGGATTGTGTTTAGAATGGACTCACATGTCTTCACTAAATTGAGAACTATTTTGGTTAGGTTTTTGGAAGAGGTGATCTTGACTAATGTTTAAATTAGTCAAGATCAGTTGACTAAAGTTTAAATTCTTGAAGGGGAAGCGTCAACATACATCAATCTTTGTATAGGCTATAGATTGTTTTCAGGGCTGCCAAGTTTCACGAAAGGTTTGGAGTAAGATTACGTGTTTTGGGGGCGGAGCAACCCAAAATTGTTCAAAACGTGGCAACCCTTCACCCCACATAATTATTATTGAAATTTAAATAACTGTTTTGGAGATCATTTAACATATGTTGGTGATATTATTGATGTCCCCTCCAGAAAAAAACTTGAACAAATTACATGTTTGTGGTCCCCCCCCTAAGTTGTAATGAGATCTGTGCCCTACTAAATTTTGTTTTGTGATCAATATAATGGGTCCCAATGGATACCTCTGCGATTTTTGCTAAGGTGCCAATTCTGATATGTGCACATTCAAGTCTATCGAGCGTTCAACACGAAAGTTGAAGGAGCATCGCAGACAACATGAAAATAATAACTGTCTGCATCCTTTTTTGCATCCTTTTTGATAAAACACAGACGACCTCTGTGACATATTGTCATTAGTTTAGAGAAGAGGAAACGTTCAGTTAGTTACAACTAGCAGTCTTCCTTAAGTTGGGCAAGATCAAAGTTTTGAAAACCGGAATGTTTTGACCTCCTGTTTTATAAGTCTTAGTCTATTAAACCATATGATTATTAAAACAGAAACTATGGAGCCTTGAATATTATTTTTATTAATAAATAATGTTTCTAACACAATACAGCCTATCACTCAAAATTGTTATACATCAGTCTGCATTTGTCCCTCCCGCCTGCAAAAATAATGGATTAAGAAGCGCTTTTTTTCTTATGAAAGGAACACCAGCGACATAGGACTTTTTGACCCAGACCAGACCTAAGTCTGCGGTCCCACAGAACCCCCTACATTGCGGCAGTATTTGCTTTTTAGTTGGCAATACCTGATCAACTTACTTTTTAATCACTGCATGACAACTCGAAAAAAGACTTCCATTACTTGAATGACGTATGTTCAAAACAAGGCTATATTGGGTATTGGGTGGGCCCATGTCAATTATTGAACCGGGGCCCTTAATAACCTAATTACGCCACTGTCAACTTGCCATAGCTTATGACGATGAAAAGCAATTGACGTTCAACGCGTTACTTGCAAAATTACTGTGGGCTGATCGGAAAACTAGGACGGCTTAAACTCAGTGTTTCAGCGTGCCGTCGCTACTACGATGTGACTTTGAGCCGAGCTCAGTGCGCTCTTCTCTGTCTGCGTACGGTCACGGTCAGATTACAAAGAGCACTGCACGGGTAGAACAGAGGCTTGGGCGCGCATCGTATGATTACATACGAGGATATATTATTGAAAAAGTTCGCATAATAGCGAAATAGGCGCGTAATTTGAGTGAGAAATAGGAGGTGTGGCGTGAGAGTTGACCGCTCTGTATTTTCACTGTACAAAGAAACGTTTCGTGGCGCTCCCTTCACGCGGTATTTGGAGCCCCCGGGTGAGGCAGAAATGTCCACGGCACTGAGATCTTGGTGTCAATCAAACATAGCTCCCATGGTGATCTCTGAGATTCTGGTTCCTCCCCACTGGCAGGAGAGAAAAACTGGACGGAGATAGAGATTATAATTCTAACAAGAACGTCTCATCTCCATATTCTGTGGAGCCAAAACGCTTAGCTCCCCCATCCCTCACGATCCACATTCCGACTTCAGTCATCTCTTCTCAGCGACACGCTGGCCTACCCCCTCCTCCGCTGCTCCCATTTCAACCGCCACCATCACCCAAATCAGGAAGTCCATTTGATGCACCGCCACGTTTTTTTTTTATGTCCAACATTTTAAAACAATCATTCAAAACGTAATGAACGACGTTTCACAGAAGGCTGAACGAGGCGACGTAAAATCACATGTCGTATTCATCTGTCTAGTCTGGCCATCTGTGGGCCAGTTACGGTATCCGGGTTGATTGCCACGGTGCCCGGTCGGGGAGCGCGGTGCTCTTGATGTGTTGGTGATTGATTGACACGGCTTTGATTGGCGCGACATTCCCCCCGCCGGGCACTGATTATATTTCGGGGAAGAGGGGGGAGCACAATCTGAAAGTAAATGTGTCCGTCTCACTGAAATTCGGTGTCAGGCGTCATCTGAGAGTTTTGGAATAGCACTTCGGAGGTATAGATTAATGTAGGGTTACCAGAGGTTTCAATTTACAACAGTGTATGTTTTCATTGTATGCGACATGTATTTAAGAATAACAGTAGGCGTAGTGACCTTTGGGAATCAATGTTTAATGTTGTATTATCTTCCTCTGGTATACTTCGTTCTAACTAAACGGTTTTAGTGTCTTTCTTACATCATGTTTTGCTAAACCTATTGACATACTGATTTTGTTGGGGGGTTCTACCAGGGTTAGTTTATGTTAGCCCAACCAGCCTCACTAAGCATCCATCCCATCATCAGTTGCTACTCTGATTTACAGACAAAGAAAATATCTGCTTTAGCTTGACCTCAGGTTGAATGAACAAAGTGAAGAAGCACAAGTCTACGTTTTGTTCAACATTCTTCCGGAACGTTTGACAACCTCACCAAGACAAAGTGCTTGAGTGTTTTATTGAGTCAGGAAAATGAATAATTCAAACGACACTGTAGCTCTTAAAATACACCGGAATCAAAGAGGAAACGACTGAGGTAATCAGGTCCAGTTGAGAAGAGAAGAGAAGAGATGCTAACTAATTTGGTGAGAGAAGCAAGTGAACAGTGCAAATTTGTTTCAGCATTAGCATGATGGCATGTATGGCAACTCTGTCAATCAGAAGGGAAGTATTGTTGTTGATAAGACTGAGAGAGGTTGACAGAACATGATCACTTGTGTCTTCAATAAGGGATATTTTGGGCTTTTTTGGGAGTAATAGTCTGTTTTTAAATTAGAAGAAGCTCATTAAAATCCACTCGGTCTGAAGGGATCATTAATGACCAATCCTTCGCTTCAAATGGCTCAGAGCCAGGGCCCAGAGCTTACATGCTAAGCATGCTTGATCATAAGTTTAAACCTATTTAAAGTACAGCAAAGTAGCTTAATCCCTCGATCATATTGATCTAGCCAGTAAATACACCTTTTGGGCTTCTAAACTGATGTTTTATCCTGATTATTATTATGAGAAGTTGTGCTGATATTTCTCTGATTATCCCTCAAGATAATGAGGGATAATGCCCCCAGCACTGACCTCCCTTCAGGTTGTTAGCTTAGCGGCTTACCTCCATGATGTCTTCAGGTTCAGGACTGCGTACTTGTGGTGTTCTCATGAGATGACCTGGTTCCCTGTCTCCAGGTTTAACTGATTAATGGTCTCTACCCCATGACAGGAACTTAATGTTCATCTGATCACCCAAGTTCACCTCAGGGAAAAGTAATTATGTTCCTCATTATTTCATTGTCCTTGACTCTTTTCAACTCCTCTCTGCTCTCTGCTCCACTCTATCCCATTGTATTCTTCGCTACTCTACTCTAATCTATTCTACTATTACTCTACTCATTTAATCGGTACTTTTCGCTATTCCACTCTACTCTATTCTGAAGGTCAATAGTTAGGTTCAGGGTATTGATCCTAAGAGCTAGGTGGGGTTGAGAACGTGGTCCTTGATATTTCTTTAGTCACACATTTCTGCTCCTCTTCATCCTCCTACTCGCCCCTCTCAAAATAAACTCAGACGAGACATCATGACTGAGTTCAATTTAGGTATCTCTTCCACAGATATAGACCCTCATCTCGTTGGCGCGGGCTTTACATTTCTCCGCCAGCGTTCACGTGCTCCTTCTGGAAATATAATTTTCATGCCCAGTGAACGTCACTCTGGACATGATTTATGGTTCTGTCTGTCAGAAGCTTTCTGCTCCCAGCACTTTCTTAGTGACACTGCATCCTCTTAAATGTGTCCCATGTATTATTCCAGCTATAAGTAGGACTATCTAGCATGATGATGAGGATGATGATCAAGATTTTATGCACATAGTACCACTAGTGCTGATAGATAGTGGCTAGAGTAAGGCTATACCATGAATCCTAATATGCTAAATTGGGGAAGATATAACTTGTAGATAAATTGCCAAGGTACAAAAGTTAAATAAGATACAAAATAATAAAATAATAATTCATCTCTCTCTCCACCTCTGTCTATCTACATCTTTCTCTCCATCTCTCTGTCCCTCTCTTTCTCTCTCCATCTTGCTCTGTCTCCACCCACTCTCTATCTACATCTCTCTCCTCTCTTTCTCTCTCTCTCTCCATCTTACTATCTCCACCCTCACTTGCTAACCTACCTGCACCTCTCTCTCTCTCTCTCTCTCCTCCACACCTCCCTCTCTTGACATCTCTATCTCTGTTCTCCCCTTCATCCCACAGCTCATATCAGCATGTCTTCTCAGCGAGTGTGAAATGACTGTGTATATGTGTGTGTGTGTGTGTGTGTGTGTGTGTGTGTGTGTGTTTAGGCGCGTTTCTTGTTGTTTTTCCATTTTCCAATGTATTCCCCCGTCTATTTGCTTTCTACTCGTTCTGTGATTTCGCCTTTCTGCTATCTGTCACAATGTTCATGTGTACTCTATTTTTTCCAATGTTTTCTCTCTCTCTCACACACAGACAGACACACACACACACACACACACACACATACACTTGAGTGTGAATATTAATTGTGTTGAAACCTGAGGTACAGATCCTAATGGTCATCAAGTCATCCTTTTGCAGGAGAGTTGTGTGTGTGTGTGTGTGTGTGTGTGTGTGTGTGTGTGTGTGTGTGTGTGGTGGTGGAATGGTATAGAATACATGTAGATTTCCATTTTATCTATTTGTTTTCCCTTCTGCAGTTTAATAAGAAAACAATCTGGTTACATATATTGAAAACAAAATAAGACATATGAGCCCTTGCTTGAACAAATAACAGGCATCAGAATGGATCTCTTAAACCTGTATGTGTTGTCTCTCAAAATACTGGGATGATCCCTGGATTAAGGGAAATCAACCCCATGGGTTGTAGTTATTGTGATTGTCCTGCTCTGTACTCCCTGCTACTGGAGTTCAGCTCCATGTTTTACCTTTCACCTTATTTGATCTTCTAGCACATGACAGCAGAACTACTCAAACCTGCACTGTAGCGACCAACATGCATGACGGGGTGTTGCCTGTGTGTGCTATGTTCCTTCAGCATAACTTTATTTATACACTTTAAATATGCTTGCACACACGCACACGCACACACACACACACACACACACACACACACACACACACACACACACACACACACACACACACACACACACACACCCCTCCAGGTGCATAGACTCACACACACACAACTCCAAGTGCACACACACACACACACACACACACACACACACATACCATGCTCCAGTGAGTAATTAGCATGGTGGCGGGTGTAGGTTGCTCTCCACTGAGCCTCTGTCTTAATTAATTTGGACAGGTGGGTGCAGGTGGGAGGCTCCTGTCTCTCTTGGTTGTTTAATTGGGGGTGGAGGTGGAGGTGTTAATCCCACCTGCCCAGGCAACTCCACCAACAGGCCTCCCGAAGCCCCACCACGGTGAGACAGGAGACTTGACCCTGAGCCGCATGTCTGCTGACGTCTTCACTCTTCCTTAGTCCCTGATTGCTCGACATTATGCCGCGGCATTCCTGATCCTGTCAATAACGTCTGGAGGGTGTGCGTTATTCTTTAATAACGGGACACTGCTGCCTTTTGACAGTTCTGATTCAACGCAAAACACAATCCACCATTAACAACAACAGTGAAATACAACTATCCACCAGATGTTTCCTTGACAACCTAAAAACAACATGCCAAAAGTGCCGCAGAAGAATATTTTAATTTAAATGATTTAAACTGATAAGTGAAAGTTACTCATATCCAACCATTGTTGGGAACTGTGGTTATAAGCAGACCACTCTGGTTTATTCCTCGGCGGTTGTAAGCAACCTCACAAACTTCACGAACGGCGCATCACAGCCACTGTCAATTCTGCTTAAGCCTTCTAAAGGACAAGGAGATACTCCCCCAAAACCCAAAGGAATGGAACCTTGAGAATGAATAGGAGAGGGAAGAGGGATCCCTCCTTCCAGGGCTGGCTAAGAGGGTGATAGGTTCTGAACGGACAGACAGAGAATGGTATATAAAAAAAAGCTGAAACAAACTTGAGATAGATCAAGTTATTAGAAAATAATAGATGATAATACTTTTAAAGAGTGCAGTTGTACCATAGACTTGCACTGTGGTCCAAAAACAGAAGTCACAGAGTTGTCCCTGTCTTTTATCTCCAAAACAACGTGTATTCCCGTCTGGGGTTAACAGAGTACATCTTATCATGGCTTATCCACAATTTTCTCCCAATATACAACAGCTACCACAATAAACAACATCTATTCTAGACTAAACACCTCCCCAACCTCCCAGCTAACCATCAACCATTAATATAAATGATGGTGAACTCTGTGCAATTTCATTGTTAGTATTGTTGTATTGGTTTCCATTGGTTGTCATTGTCTTCCCCTTGTTATTTGTTGTTTGTAATGTGTGTTGTCGTGCAGGTGTTGGGTGGGATGGAAGGGTGGGTGGGGGGAAAAAAAAGAAAAAAACTGCAGAGCTGCGTTTGCAAGTGATCATGCTGTGGTTGT
The DNA here is from genome assembly GCA_026745465.1 of Lota lota. Lineage (NCBI taxonomy): Eukaryota > Metazoa > Chordata > Actinopteri > Gadiformes > Lotidae > Lota > Lota lota. The sequence goes on along the minus strand of JACYXH010000479.1, from coordinate 9,787,962 downwards.
GTAACGAGGTTGCGTAACGAGGTCTCATAGTGTGTAATTGAGATGGAGTCCTGCAGCTGCGCCCGACAGCGGCTTCACACCTCTGATGGAGCCGCTTATCCGCATCATCAGCGAGTTCCTAATCACTTTGGAAACTGAGAGCTGTTGGGGAGGACGTGGAGTATTTGGGAGCAGTTGTAGGTGGAGGGAGAGGGGTGGGGGGGAGATGGTTGTAAGGTGGATAGGGTTGTAGGGTGGAGGAGAGGATTGTAGGTGGAGGGAGAGGGTTGTAGGTGGAGGGAGAAGTTTATAGGTGGAGGGAAAGGGGTTGTAGGGTGGAGGAGAGGGTTGTATGTGGAGGGAGAAAGTTGTAGGGTGAAGTAGAGGGTTGTAGGGCGGAGGAAATGGTTATGGAGAATTTGAGGTTTGCAGGTTGGCTGGAGATTGGAGGGTGACAAGGTGGAGTCAGATGGGATGCAGGGAAGGTGGTAGGGTCATCTCTTGTGTCTCCCGTGGCAACCAGCGGGTTTCACATTGGGCAGCAAACAGATGTGCTGACACTGTGAAAGTGAAAGTATTTCTGCCACTTCATCCTGTTGGAACATGCCTGTCCCCCGGTGGCATGTCCCTGATGCCAGCTCACCACAGCTGCCGCTATAGGAGGTCAGGATAGGATAGTGTGGAGAGGCTAGGCTGACTCACAGTCTAAGGTTTCTGGGTTTGATCCCCCATTGTCCACAGTTTGTCTGTAGGCATCCATGAGCAATATGTCCTAACCCCACACCTGCTCCTTCATGACCTGTTTCTGAATTCACTGTAATTGGATTTTGAATATTGGCTGTTAGAATTTGGACCAAAGCGTCTGTTCTGTTGATAAATGGTAAACAGTAAGACCAGGAGGAACGAGAGCAGAGGTATGGGCTGTAATCCAGAAGGGGCTCTGACTACTTCATGTGAAAGGTTACCGCGCATTCACGATGAGTCACTTGTCTGGGTTGAATAGGTTACGGTCGTCTCTGTTATGTAACATGCTGGTCTCGACCCTGAACCCCGGACCGCCCACACATCCCACCTACTTTGGGGTGACTCACTCTGCCCTCTGTCTGTTAAGATCAACTTTGTCATCCTGAAGGAAAATAGTTGTGAACAAACGACAAACGTCTACTATACCAAACGTTTAACATTGTGGACGGTAAACAACAACTAACAAAGAAACTTGTTAGTATAAAATTGATAAAATTTAGCTAGTAAAAAGTTTGTTGGTTCAGCAGATCTGTTTACAGGTTTTCATCAAAGGTGCAGTAGGTAATATTTAAGAGCTATCATTTTGTGTGTGAGTGTAAAATGACATAGCCATCCGTAAGCTATTACTGAAATGACATGTGAGAATATCTGTTGTGACTGTTCTGATTGACTGCGCCTGCCTCTGTGGGAAACAATTTAGATTGAAGACCGCTCCTGGCTAATTTCTGACCAATCAGGGCATTTGTTCCCCGAGTGTGTTTCCATAGCTCTACCACAGGTGCATGATTGCAACACTACTCAATGACGGAGAAACGGAGGGAGGGAGCAAAGAGAAACAGGCTGTTTTTATTGGGCTGTTTCTTTTCCACATTTTACTGCTCTCTATCTTTCTTTACAAATCTCAATCCTATCTACAGCAGCTTTCAGACGCTTATCTACCAGGGGGACCAAAGAGGATTTGAATCTGTTGAGGCTGTTGGACTCTAAAGCCTCTACCTGAGGGCAGGAGATGGTAGTTAAGAGGAGAGGACATGGTTGAGATCCTAGATGTTATTTTCTGGGCCATTCTGCTCAAATAAAGTCTGACGTTCATGGCTGATTTATCATGATATGAACCATACTGGGAGAAGTGTACTGTGTTCATTCTTCACCCTCTACCCCCTCTATGTATCTCTGATAACTTGGCTCCACGCTCACGTGCAACAATACGCCGTAGCCATGCAACCGGACTATCAGACTGTCAGGACAAGTAAAGGGGAAGAGGCGTTGCTCAAAGGCAGACATACAACAAGTCAGTACCTAACATTCAAAACCATGGTTCTGATTGGATTTCAATCACATCATTGGAACCCAAAGATAGGGGTTAGAATTTCTTTGGAACATTCTCATACTCAAATCTCATTGGATGTGTTTTATAGGAAGTCCTTTAGCTCCCTCATCCTGTCTGTTCAATTTAATCTTCACTTCTATCCAAAGTGAGATTTACAGGCAAAGGTAATTAAGCAGCAGGTAGGGGCTGCATCTCGCCCAAGGATGACTACAGGTAGGCTTGTTAACATGGGGAGTTGTACTCTTACACTTCGGCTGAGTCAAACACCCTAGCCACTACACTACCTGCTGCCAACCTAATGGTAAATAAAACACATTGTGCTTAGCATGCACCATGCTTACCGCTGTCTTATTTGTTTCTTCTTTTTTTAAACCCATCATAAATATAAGATGGCAGCTCAGTAATGGAGCTAACACACTAACAGTCAACACTCAATCCATTTGAAGATATTCGTCTTCAGGCTGCCGCTACCAGCCGATTCATCAACGCCCTGCAGCAGCAGCGTCTCCTTGGTCGACGACCTCCTTCGTATTTCAAGAGCACATTATGTAACACTACTCCACGTATGGTGAACTTGGCCTGTTGCACCTCTGTTACAACGGGTGAGCCATACGAAATGGATCACCGGCTTGGTGGACGGCTTAGAAGATCATCTTGTCTACCTTGCTGGTATATATGCCCTTGAGGACATGCATGTCATGGCTAGATATTTCATTAGTGCGACTGTCGTGGGGCTCATCTTTTCATTGTTCTTCTGGGTCATCCTCCTGTGTTGTCTCAGCTAATATTCCCTGGTAGTCGATGCGACCTGTCAGCTGTAGCCAGCTAAATACACACACCCTTTCGTTCAGAGTTACTAGTCAAGATATGCGACATGTAAAACGTCACAGAGGATGTTTGATGCTTAACTCTCTCTCCTTATCTTTGTCCTTATGATAAAAGTTTGGTTTATAGAAACAGGAGTGAAAGCACACTCTTCTTGTATACAACATTCACTCTATGATCTCTTTTTCTCTGGGATGTTTTTCTCTTCTCTCTCTCTCTCTCTCTCTCTCTCTCCTCCTTCTCTGCCTCCCTTTCATTGCCTCGCTATCTCCTCCTCTGTCCTCCAAGTATGGGGGAAGGGGAACAAATGCATGATGTTCTAGGCACAGGGCGAACAGCAGATGCGCGCGCAGCAACCAGGTTTCTGGAGGCATTTTCTACATACACCAATAAGGATCAAGAGTCTACAAACATTCATAAGACACGGCGGATTTTATCGTAATAGATATGAGCACTAAAAATTCGCTGATAAGGCGTATTCTAATCATTACCAAATAGTTTTGTTTTTTTAGAACCATAGGCTATCAATATTAATCTTCGTTTTTGCAACATAGGATCTGGCAATGGCTTTCACATAGTCTCCATTAGTGATAACTATTTTACTGTAATCGGTGTAAGGATGTCTAATTTATGTGATGCCAAGGCCAAATCTTGCCACGTACCAGATCCCCTCTGGTTGAGGATTGTATCTAATTTACATGATTGTAGTGAAACTGATTTTACACCTATATACATATCGTTTAAAAGATTTAACGATAATTATGAATGGATGTAAAAAGTCACATGTTTTAAAGTGATCACAACTGACATAAGCATGAATAATTCATACAACGAGGTCAGTCACTCAGTTAATAAAGGAATTTTTGTAAACCAGTTACAGGAGAGCCAATTCTGTAGATTTATTTAAGCAAAAAGTATTGAGTCAGTGATATTCTTAGGTGACACTTTAAAACATTAGTGTGTACATTAATATGAACATACAAACAAACATCACATCTAATAGAAATAGCGAATCATCAATTATTCATCTGGAAATAGTTATGTTAAGACAAATCTGTATGACAAAATGCAGATGGACAATAGCTGTAGTCCAATTGTGTACCTTAGTTTAGATTGATAGGAAGATGTGTAGTTTATTCTGGTGGACAGAAAACAAACAGCACACACACACACACACACACACAGACACACACAACTGTATGAAGTGACACAAGATGTGACACACACACAGTGGACAGTACTAGGACTGTAAAGAGTGAGGATAGACATCGTAGAGAGTAATGGACAGATATTAAAGATTACAGATGGGACATTAAGATTGAGATGGAGTAAGACAGGAAGACAGTGGGACATTAAGATAGTTAGAGAGTAAGACAGAGGTGTGGCAGTCACAGTACAGATGTAACAGTTACATGTAGTGGTGACATTAAGACTTAGGATGAGAGAATAAGAGAGACAGTAGGAACATAAGAAAGACTAATCACAGGGACATTAAGATATTGGAGCAGAAGATAGAACATGGACAGTAGAGATGAGCAGAGTGGAAGACAGTCTGGACATTAGGGCGTCAGTGTACCAGAGGGTGTCAAGATAGTAAGACAAGAGACAGTGGGGAGATTAAGACAGTAACAGACAGTGGGGTCTATTAAGAACAGTGAGGAGAGTAAGACAGTGGGCGACATTAACTGAGACAGAGTAGACTTAAGTGACAGTCATCATATAGATCGTGTATCTTCACAGTTGCGGAGCGCAGTAAAGGTTCGATCACAAGAGACTTTAGATGCACGACCCGCAAACACGAACGCAGTATGCGTGTTTATCAACAAACAGCTCATTAGCTTCTTCAGGTCTAGAAGCGGTTATTCTTTTGTTTATGTTATTTTTTTGGTAGGTGGTCACTCTGCATACCTTCGCCATGGGAGGACGTTGTGTTGTATTATAGTCTTACAATGTCACGGCAGAGCTCCTAGGTCTGGCGTCTGTCAGGGAGGCTAGCTTGGAATCTCGCTATCATCCAGCGGTCATCAGCCAGACCCTGTAGTATGATGTTTGATTACAACCCCTTTCACACTATGGGTCAGTTATTTATAACTCATTACTGAGAGTGTGAGTAGAGAGTGTATGTGTGTGAAGTGGAGGAGGTGGTAGCTGCAGTTGGTTGATGTTGGTTGAGGTGATGGTAGAGGTATTGGTGATGGTGATGGTAGAGGTGGTGGTGGTGGTGAAGATGGTGGTGGCGGTAATAGTGGTGGCGGTGGTTGTAAAGGTAGCTGTGGTGATGGAGGTAGAGGATGTGGTGGTGATGGGTGTTTTGGTGGTGATGGTGGTGTTAGTCAGACAGTGGGTTGGTGTTAAAAAGTGGTGGGTGTTCATCCAACAACAGGAAAGCAAATTAACAGCTCTAATACAACCATTCATTAAAACACTGATCAGTTTAACATTGACAACCAACCTACACTGACACACACACACATACTCACTTACAGTAGCATGCAGGTTCCTGGAAACCACAGTTTGTGCGGGATCATCGCGTTCCAATATCGATCATTAACTTTAATGGAGGGAGGGGGAGAGAAGGAAAGGTTGTTTTTGTACACATAAAAAATACTCGCTATTGTTTATGGACTGACATACCCCTACCGGGAAATAGTGAAGCTTACACACACACACACACACACACACACACACACACAGACACACTGTGGTATTAGAGAGTACAATTTGCACGCAGCCCACACCGTGCTCTTACTAACTTATTAAACCACAGAACACAGAATGTACTGACTGAGTCGTCCATATTCAGCCTCCCGCTGAGGACACATGGGATAACAGAATAATATAATTATACCATAGTTACCTCTCTTTCACACACACATACATTCTCTCCCCCTCTCTCTCTCTCTCTCTCACACACACACACACACACATACACTCTCACACACACACACACACACACAGTTAATTCTTTCTACCTCATTCTCCTTCCACTCGCTCATTCAGTCACACACAAACACACGCACGCACATACAAACTGTTCATTTGTTCTACTTATGTTCCCAATGCAGGTGCAGGATATCAAATAATAATATAATATATAGTATATAATATATCAGAGCAGCTTGCCCCTCCAGATGGATTCATCAAAATCACAAATCAACTCAGACTCCCTGATCTCAGGTCACCTTCGGGTGTCCTCCACTTCCTCCTGTCCTAGTTGTGTTTTATAGACACACACACACACACACACACACACACACACACACACACATGCGCATGCACACACACAAATGCAATTTAAGTATTTCTTTTATTTCTTTATTATCTTGTGAATTAAGATGGTTTGACCATGTGACACAGGTTCCTCCACTCAAATACAGCCATCCGGGAGCTGTGCTGTCACATGAAGAACTCCTAGTCCCTTAATAGCACACGCGCACACACCACACACACACACACACACACATACACAAACACATACACAAACCCACATACAGACACACACACACAAACCCACATACACACAAACAGAACCCGTTCTTTTATTCGCAAGATTTTTTACACAGGAAGCCATTTTGTGATGAAACCCTTTCATGCACTATTTCACAGGCCGATGTGATTGATCCTCACAGCCATCCATCAACAATCGATCTGAGAAGTGACTCTGGCGTGACCGATGCCATTTTCTGGGCCGCCACCCCCCCCCCCCCCCCCCCCCCCCCCCCTCCCAAACGTATGTTTTCACTGTATATGCACATTAAAATTTGTATTGTATTGTATTGTTTTAGTTTTTCTTATTTATATTGTATTCTTGAGGATGATTAACATCTGGAATTTCTGGAGGAATGTGAAAAGAAAGGATCGTTTTTATCATATTTTTTATCTGATTCTGGAATACGGTATATTTGTGGAATTTCTTCCACTGATTAGACAATTATAATTTGTATTTTTTTCTTTACGTCTTCACTTTCAAATGATCCCTGCCGAGATAAAACAATAAATGTTTATGATTTCACTTAATTACCCAGAATCCTCCAGTCATGCTGAAACATCTGGTAGAGTGTGATTACGTGTTATGAGTTTCAGAGCACTGGTGGCTCTAAAAACTCCAGTTAGGTTTACCTCATAACTATTCCTTTTATTTTTATTAGAAAGAACCTGTCCACCCTACAAACTTAGTTGTAGTGTTTGGTTTAAGGGTTTGTGTTTGATTTTAGGGTTAGGGTTTGGTTGGGGTTTGGTTGTAGGGTTACCGTTTGGTTTTAAGGTTAGGATTAGAGTTAGATTTAGGGTTTGGATTTAAGGTTAGTGTTTGGTTCAAGGATTAGGGTTTGGTTTTAGGGTTAGGGTTTGGTTTTAGCAGTTGGTTTTAGGGTTAGGGTTTCCTATTAGTGTAAGGGTTCAAGGTTTAGTTTTTGGTTCTAGGGTTGGGGTTTGCTACTAGGGTTAGGTTTCACAGTTTAGTTTTTGGGTCGAGGATGAGCTTTGGGCTCTAGGATCCTCTGGCGCCATCTGGTGGTGTCAGGGAAAAGGCACTGGCACGTGCCTCTTAAAATAAAGAAAGCGAGAGAAAAAATGGGGTTTAAATAAATAAAGGAAATAACCTTAAGGGTTATTTAATAAATTTGGCAACCCTTAAAGGAAAAAAGGGGGTGGGGGGAATTAAGACTACTGAGGTAGAAATAATACTAATGATTCTGGACAGTAGTAGTATAATATGATAAAACGGTTAACATGCATGGATATCTGCAGGCTATCATGTTCAACGTGCTGACAAAAAAAAAAACGAAAGGGTTTGTCTTAGGGTCTGCTTCTAGGGTTTGCTTTTAGGGTTGATTTTAGGGGTAGGGTTTGCTTTAGTGGTTGGCTTTAGGGTTATGGTTTGGTTTTAGGGTTGGGGTTTGAGTCTAGCAGATGATTTTAGGGTTAGGGTTTGGGTTTCAAGTTTTTGGCCCTAGGGTGAGGTTAGGGATCAAGGATCCCCTGGTTCACGATTATCTGTATAAAAGGGACTTAGAGATATGTTGGAGATATGATGTTGGAGGAAGTGGGAATATAAGTGTTATTTTTGTTTGTGTGCTTGAGGCATTGATACAATCTCTATTTAATGGTGGTACCAGTTTCACCCACATAGATAGCTGCACAATTCTTGCAGATTTGAGTGCAGAAGGTTGGAAGAAAGGTGTGAAGGTTTGCCAAATGGGGGCGCCAGTCTGCACGGCCGCCAGTCACATATTTCAGGTGAGTGAAATGATCAACTCGGGTCTCAGTCCAACCCGTTTTCGATTGGGTTTTAGGGTTTGGTTGTTGGTTCTGGGGTTTGGTTCTAGGGTCAGGGTTTAGTCATTATAGGGTTTGCTTTTCGGTTCTAGTTTTAGGGTTAGGGGTTCTTATTGGTGGGGTTTGAGGGGTTGGTTTTCTGTGCTATGGTTGGGGTCAGGGGTTTTATTTATCCCTTTTCTTCTCTTTTTTATCTTTATTTGTAGGCTACCTTTTGATTTTTCATCTCACTCAAATTTTTGTTCTCTATATTTTACTCTCAATCATTTCTTGATTTCCTCATTCTCTACATCTTCTTTCTCAACTTTTTCTCAAGCCCCCTGCAAACTGTGCAAATGAAAAACAAAGCCTAAAACCCAACCCACAGAAACCCTTAACCCTAGAACCAAAACCAAAATACTAAAACTATACTAATAGGAAACCCTAACCCAAATTTAACCCAACCCATAAGAACCCCTTACCCTAATCTCAATTCCCAACCCTAGGACCGAAAACCAAACCCTAAAACCCCCATCAATAAGAACCCCTAACACTAACCGTAGAACCCAAAACTAAACACTAAAACTATGATCCCCCAACCCTAAAAAGGAAACTCTAAACCTAAAGCCAAACCCTTTAAGAAGACATTTACCAGACTTGCTTACCAGTAATGTGAAGGCAATCAAATGGTGAACTCACTTTAAACCAGTGGCACACACACAAGAAATACACTTTTCAGTAAACATCCTGTACTTATTCTGAGGTTTCCTGAATATCATATCAATGCAGTGGGGCTTCTTGGAGCTGTAAGCAGTCCTCTCTGGCAGCAATTCAGTGCACTGCAATCTGGTATTTTTGTAAACAATATTATAGCAAGACACAACAAGAACGCTTGATTTAAGCATTTTTTTTCTTAAAATAGGGCAAACATCATCCACATAAAACGAATCAAATGTATTTGAAAAAACCAAGGGAACTTAAATGTTTAATTCATTGCAGTTTGACCATGGACATGTGCACATACACAACACACACACACATATATATAACATGTGCATGTTATTCCTCAGCCTCCATATATTGATCCAGCTGATTTTATTTTTGACACCCAGCAGCATCGATGTTGATAATGCATCTTCATTAATATAATATATGTTTCCAAAACAATAAATAGTGATGTCAGGAGATCCACTACCCTTGTGTGCTAAGAACTGAGCAATCCGGGGTCCAATGAAAACATAAGGGTGCCATCAGGTCTGGGCAACCGGCAGCCAGTAAATGCTCCACCTGCTCAGTAAACAGTGTATGTTATGTACTGTGGGCCACAGTAGGAGTTTATCTCACAGCTTGAAGCCCGAGTGTATGGCTACCACGCCCCCAGTGAGATTGTAATATTTGACACGATAGAAGCCGGCGTCCTCGATCATCCCTTTGAACTCTTCCTGCCAAAACAACAAACAGGGAGCGTCAGCGGAAAATAAACAATTAAAAAAGAATAAAAATAAGAAAAGGAAAGGGAAAAAGATGAAGAAGTTGTGTGTGCAGAGAAAGGGTACAAAAACTAGACAGGAATAATTAGGAGGTGCATCGAAGATACAGTGATTGTATAAAAGTCACTCGGATTAATAAGGTGACTCACCTGGTTAGGGAACTTGCGGATGCTCTCTACCAGATACTGGTAAGACTTCCAGTCGCCAGCGATGACCTCTCCCAACACTGGGATCATCTGGAAACTGTACGCGTCATAAAGCCTGCAGAATGAGACCAAACCATTTGTACTGTAGAGAGAAGACTCATGAATGACAGGGCTCATCCTAAACCTGCACTGTGTGGACGTTTGTCAATGTCGCCAACATTATTATAATAATATTTAAAATAGGCTTGGTCAGTATGTTTTTATACCTTCCTGACATTTCACCATATATTTAGTCTATGACGGTATTAGTAAAAAAGATTAAGTAAAATAAATTATAGTAAAAAAAACGTAAAAAAGCTGAGCTGCTGGTGATATAAGTAATTGTAACATGTATGACATTTTCTAGCCTACATTGCTGTGTGTATAATATGTAATGTGCCTACTTAGAACAGTCTTGCTGGGTTTAAATACTTATGGCCCATAAATTATTATAAATTATTTTAAAAAGTCTGCATAGATTCGTCCAATGTACACATATCGAAACCTGTATTTTATGCAGTCTATGTGTGTTACATTCACACCGGAGCTCCACTGGCAACGCAGTTTTTGACCAACATTTCACTGTTGTAGAGCTAGCAGGATACACCTCTAAACAGTGATTTTAATCCATTGGAAACCTTTTGAACGTGAGACGTATCCGGTTTAATTGCATTTTAGATAGGTTATTGTTTAGGGCAGGTTACTTGGCAATTAGCCTATTGTGTAGAAATATTGACCAAACGATGGCTCTGTAGAGAGGAGTGCAGCTGCCCGATGGCTTCACTTGGAAGCCCCGTTTCCTCGGCAGGTATACACCATATCGCTGTAATTCGGAGCGTGAATATCTGTTGACTATGCGATATCTTTCTAACTTAAAAATAGATATACTTTCCAAGTACTTTTTTTTTTTCTCTCTCTCTCTCTCACCTCGCCAACACAGGGTTGGACACCTTGCTGAACTCCAAGCACAGGAACCTTCCCCCAGGTTTCAGCACTCGCCAGGCCTCTTGTAGTGCCTAAACCACACCGTCAACAGTCAGTTGTCAATAGGAAAAGACAAATGGAAGAGAATCGATGCGGTAACTTTGCATGGCAATGCACAGGGCGGATTCAATCAACATACTCAGCTGTAGGCCAAATTATACTTCAGTGAAGGTACGTTAGGTCCCTACGTCACGTCGCCCGTAGGTTAGGTGCACCTCTCCGAAAATTGCACTACACATCTGGAATATGACCGATGGCCTGCTATGTTTCCGGTTCATTTATGTCCGACTGGTTGAGGACGTTCTCATGTATGTGCTTTCGTATGACACATCACCTTTACCTAATATAGATCCCAGATGTCACTATCGTTAACTAACATGTCACTTTAGGTGTATTTTGTCAGACTACGTTCAGAATCCCGGACCCAGAACCTGCATGAAATTCAGCGTACCGACAACAGATATTTACAAATAACTATAATTCAGTCTCTAGTCTAAAGTGATAAAAGCGTGACCGTTACTGTCATAGGCCTAAGTAAAGCAATCGGACAGACCTGCCCATGTTTAGACCCATAAGGTGCCGGTTGTGAATAAGGACATTGTCCTCGGTTACCTGGTCGATGTGTGTGACGTTACGGATGCCAAACGCCACGGTGTACACGTCAAAATGGTCATCGACGAAGGGCAGCTCCTCTGCATCGCCTGTTACCCAGGACAGTCCTGGTGGCGCACACACACACACACACGCACGCACACGCACACACAGTATACATAGTTATATACACAGTTAACATAGTATATATTACTCAACAAATGTATAATATGTTAAAACAAACTAAAAACATTTCCCCATTTCAAATTAAAGATCTGAGCAGTTATACAAAAATATATAACATATAACATTTATTTAGAAAAAATTGCCACGGCAGGAACGGAGGATGGAACCAGCAACTTTGTGGTTGCCGGACCACCAGTTCCTGCCCTCCAAAACTAGTACTACTACCATCCCATTGCCAGGCCCACCTGCTGTAGGACTTACCAGCAGTGATGCCCATGCTTTCCGCCTTCTGCTTGCCCACTTTCAGCATCTCCTTGTTGATGTCGCAGACCACGGCACACGAGTCCTGTTGTTCCTTGCCTTCCTCCGCCGCGGACGAGTAGTTGTCCGAGATGTCCTGCCACGACGGCGTCTGCATGGAGCGCACTGCTTGCCGCCGCTGCCTCCCCTGCTGGGAGCGGACGTAGTCCAGGAAACGAAAGGAAATGTCTCCTAAGAGACGAGAATGGAAGGACGGAAGGAGGTAAGAGTAATCCCCGAGTAGGCACTAGGGCAGTGGTTCGCAAGCCTTTTTGGCCCGGGACCCCATTTCTAGATCTGAACATTTTTGCAACCCCGATTTAACTTTCGTGCAACTACTTCCACAATGTATTTTGACAATCAACATCTTCCGGTAATAACAATGTGCCGGTGAATGTAACTGCATTGCTCTACTACACACTAAGTGATTAGTAGTTTTGTTTGACGTGGATATGAATCATTAGGCAGTCCGTTCGTATACACAGGACGTCTATGACAACTTTCGAATACAATTATGGTTTGATAAAGGGATCATCCGATTTCTTAAGCTTTTGTCACCATTCTCCTGCGACTCCATATGCATATCAGGGGACGGCAAGTGGGCTGCACTAGGGCATAGTGATAATACAATGTCATTACGATAAATAAGAGTAGCATCATTGATCATCTTTATGAAATAAATACAGAGAGCAGCGTATTCCCTCTTGGCTCTTTTGTAGGGTAATTAAGACAAAAACGATGAGCAGAGGAGGTGGTCTTAATCTTATCAAATAAAAACTGTCTTGTCACCTGTCCCCCCGGCTACATCCAGTAGCCGCGCGCCGGGCTGCGGGCGCATGACATGCAACAGTTGGTCCTTCCACAGTCTATGGACTCCTAGACTCATGGCATCATTCATCACGTCATAGTTATGGGCCACGCTCTCAAACACCTGGTAAACTGGAAGAGGATGGAAAACAAAGTCATAGACCTGGTAAACTAGTAGAGGATGGAAAACAAAAAAGAATAAACAGGAACGAGAGAAATTAAGAGATGGCGATATAGAGAGACATGTGGATAGATATAGATAGATAGATGAGAAGACTGATTTGGCGACAAAAGACATACATAGCAAAAACGACAACTAAATAAAGCACAGATTGAGGTCTTAATTAAACCTCGAGAGCAGTGGTTCTTAACCTCGTTGGAGGTACTGAACCCCGCAAGTTTCATATGCGCATTCACCGAACCCTTTGTAATTGGAAAAATAAAATAAGGTATTTGGTTATTTTCAGCAGCTTTTCCCAGCATGATATTCGTGATCTTCAACAAAGCTGGTTTTACGAGTGTTTCACCAATGGTGTGTGGTTTGCCCTGCGATCAGGTAAGCAACTTCGTACGATGCTGTGAGGATCGGTTTGTCGATAGGTACAAAGCCAAGAACAGGCAGAGTAGCCTTTTCATCGAATCTGAATATCTTCACCTGAATTACGTGAGCTTTGTGTTCTTGTATTTCCCATCTCCATGCAACTTGTGGAAGTGTTCCCTTGGTTTTGCCGGTGCTAGACTACAATTGCTCAACTTGGCACTGCAAATCATGCATTGAGGATGCTGACTCCCATCACGTTCCGTTATACATGTGAATCCATATTGTACGTATTCGTCCAACCACTTTCTTTTTTTGCTCGACATAGTTAGTATGAGGGGATTCAAATATTAAGAAGGAAATCACAAATGAAGTACAATCACGACAGCCACAAGTTGACTACTGAGCGCACCAAGTTCCCTGCAGCAGTGATATTAAGGCCAAGCGATGTGGCGTGATCAGCTGCAGTCAACGATGGCCAAGCGGAGCGTGACGTCACGAAGCATACGAGTGGGTTGAACGGAGCGGACACACACTGTGTGTGTGTGTGTGTGTGTGTGTGTGTGTGTGTGTGTGTGTGTGTGTGTGTGTGTGTGTGTGTGTGTGTGCGTGTGTGCGTGTGCGTGTGTGCGTGTGCGTGCGTGCGTGTGTCTTGACCTCCGCCGAACCCCTGAGGCTGACTCACCGAACCCATGCTAAGAACCACTGCTCTAGAGGAAGGAGGGGGATAGTAGTCACATATTACCTTTCTTTGCCTTCTCTGCCTCCGGCACCGTTTTGAAGCCAAAATGTGTACTTTTCTCTCCAGCGGCATCGCTGAACCAACGGCATAGTGAGAGCGATTCTGAGTCACTTGATGTCCTTAACCGACCAGTAATTATACGATTTCTGTGAGTCCCGTGTACCCTCCGGACGAGTAATCTGACGGAGGCTGCCATGTTGCCTGAATAAACGTCAGGTTGACGACATTTAGGTGCGACGGCGACATTTGTAGTCCTTTAGTTTTTGTGTAGTCGTGCGACATTTGTAGTCGTCTCGTCTGCAACTCTTGTTGTGTGAACTCGGAATTGATCGAGCAAATTGTATGGTGAGGTCAAGGGGAGGCAGCTATGCATGTAAAGATGATATAGGCTATCGAAGTGGCTCTCTGATTGGGAATTTGTTCTTAAAGATGTTGGCCCTCAACGGGTTTTACTTTGGCTTTATTAATAATATTATATAATTAATTAATTATATATTATATATACATATATTAACAATATTTCTCCAGTGTTTGCAGTATTTGCATTAGCTAAATAGCGTCAACAGATGTGACGTTTATAATCAATTAACCGCTAGAGGGCAGTCGTAGACCATAGTTCACGTCGGCTCTTGAGTTTTAAGCGTTAAGTATCGTATATTGTACTTGGTAAACAAGTAGGGAAATTCTTCCTTTCTTTGGTTAATAAATTGGCAACATAAATGTTCCCAAATGCAGACCCAAAGAGCCCTGTTTGAAGGGACTTTGTAATTGTTGGCCACTAAAATGTTCGCTTCTCTGTGCATAAATTCTGGCACGTAGCCAATGACGCATAGCCAATAGGCTTTCCTATGGTTTGCCATTTTCTTTGAGATGAAAGAAATACCTCTCATTGACGAATACTGTTATTACACTAAACTATCACAAATGTTTTGGATTATTGCACATCCTCCCTTGTTTTGGGGGTTTCTCAGTCATGTTGTTTCAATTGAAGGGCTGGCTGCCCCATGCGGTTCCCCCCTGCAGTAAAATGTGCAGGTTGCCTGGTTGACCTCATCCCAGAGGGGAGCCAATGGGTTACACAAGGAGTCTCTGATGCCCCCCTCTGTGTTTGCGCTCCCCCAAACAGTCTGGGACTCATTGAACATATCTGATAAGAATTTCACTCCAGAGAAATGCAAGGGTGTGCTGTGTGTGGGTGCATGCGTGTGTGTGCGTATGTGATTGTGTGTGTGTGATGTGTGTGTTTTTGCTAAATATGCCTGTACGTTTGTTTGCATGAACATGTGTTGGTGTGAATGGCAAGGCATGCTAATTAGGCAGGCTTTAGTTGTTAAGGCAGTGCAGTGTTTTGTTATACTGTTTTGTACGTAATGTTATGGACAGACATTTAACGGATTAAAAAAGCAAATACCTTTGTTTATGTTTCTGTTAAAGCCTTCTGGAAATTTCAGCTTACATTTAAACCGTATACTAAATAATACAAAATGGAGAAAATCAACATTGGAATTAACAGTGATTTCACAGCTTATACATGCTCATGTATGTCATTGAGTTTATTTATCCATCAATAACTGTCAATTAAGCATCTGTTGTAGATAAGTGGTATGCAATTAATGGCCGGCCACCGTTTGTTAAGCATTTAGTATATAGAGCTAGGTCTTTCATTGATTTTATAAACCAAATGAAAAATGAATGAATGGAATAATTTGAAATGGTACAGGTTTAAGAAACATGCATACAGTGTTTAATTTGCAACAAGGGCACATTAAATAAAACTACAAAGATACTTCACTTATACAAAAGATAGTTTATATCCCATTCACATACAAAATAACAATAATTTACTGTATAAATTAAACTTTTCACTATTACTTATTTACAAGACACACACACAAATCCTTTCCCGCAGGGTCTCTGGTCGCTTATAAAGCACTGGCCTCCGTCGCTGAACAGCTAGCGTGGGATATTCCAATTGACTGGATGACAGGACAGAAAATGAGAGTTTGCATAATTCACCTGACTATCCAAACAGATATGGGCGTGCTAGATTTTAACTGTCAAATTTAGTTAGGTTGCCTTTGATTTGACCGCACGTTCATTTTGCCATCGCTTTCTCTCTCTCTCCCCTTCTCTATCTCTCTCTGTCTCTTACTCTTACCTCTCTCACTCTCTCTCCCACTCTCAGCCCTACATTTCTGTTTCTTTATGCATGGGCTGATCTGAACCCAGAGTCTTGGGATCTTGCCCTGCAGTAATTAACTTTACATTACAGCAGAGCAGACAGGCAAAATATCGCATGAGGTCAGCGTCAGACAAACTTTTCATGATGGTAACTTGATTCTGAAAACTTTGGGACTTTACTCGCATTGTGATTTTAATTTTAAGTAACAAGTTGTTTCAAGTGCAATATAAGTGCATCATTATTTTAGACCATGATAGGTTTTGCTGCACAGTGATTGGATGGTTTTTGGTGGAAACAAATGAACAGTTACGACAAAAGGTCAATTATTATGGCAGAGTATCAGAATCAGACAAAAATGTGTATACAGTGCTGAGACAGCAATGTATGCACTGAACATATGGATAGTTCTGCTGCCTTAGAAATAAAAAATGGTTTCCCAACTTGGATATCCTTTACATGTGAAAAAGTCAGGTTTTTGGTAGATCTACAAAATGTTCCACAGAGACAAAAATAATTGGAATGTGTATATGTGATAATTTGAACAATTGACGTAACAGATCCCTGTAGCCCACATTCCCGCTCTGAAACAAAAACAAACAAAACACATTTTAACGTGAACATGATGTCCAGTTTCTATCCACAACTAAACATAAGAGAAAACATATGAGTCTTTTATTTCAAGGCTTTGTTTCTGAACGCCATGCTTAGTTTTAAGTTAATTCCTGAATGATCTGTCGGGGTTCTTGGGGGATAAAGTATGAATACAACCCATCTGTGAAAGTGCCATTCCTCAGTGAACCGTAGAATCTTGATTTGAGAAATTTAGAAAAAGAAAAAGACATAACAGATTAACAATGCCGACAGGAGAATGCAAACATTCTTAAAACAAGTGAATTTTCTTTCAATAAAAAAGTTTTGGATTTTAAAGGTGTGTGCAAACAAGATTTTTGAAGACACCAATAGTTACTCAGGATCAGACAGAAGTCTGAGACAAGAGCAGAAGCGTTCCTTAAAGATACATTTATGTTGACAACTGAAGACTCCCACCAACTGACACAGGCTTAGAAACTCCTTTAAATCCTATCAAACATCACGTCAAACAAAACTGCCGTTTAAAAGTCTCTCATAAACCAGTCCCTTCTTCAGCAAACCTCACTGGACTATCTATAGAAAGTAGATACATCTTTCTGTCTCATGCCTCTTGATCATTTCAGTTAGATTCAAGGATTTGTGCCATGGGTGCTCGAATATTTAACCCTTTTTGTACTTGTTCCAAACCTGATACTCTCTTGGCAGATATTCTACAATGTCTCATAGATGAATTAGTGAACCCAATAAGTGCCTTGTACTGGGATGGATCATATTTCTGGCTGTTAGTAAGTGTTGGTCAGTGTTTTAACACATGTATGTGTGTGTGTGTGTGTGTGTATGTGTGTGTGTGTGTGTGTGTGTGTGTGTGCATGGTAGAGCACATGTTGAAAGTCCATATTCATTTTATTCATCCTCTACTTGATATTCGACGAAGACTGTTCCCATCTCTATGGGAATCCATCGCTCCAAAGAGACGCTCTTTGCTGTTTACTCACACAGCAGCTGTGGACAGTGGAGTTGCCTGCCACTCACAGTGAGCCTGGAATCCCCCAGGTTTGATAGTCGAGGTAACCGATATGTTCTCAGACACCAGTGATGGTGAGAATGTCCCTGGGCAATGGAAATGGAACCTCCGGTGGCCAGAGCACCATACTGCGCTCTACAACGGTCCTCAGTCTTTCTTTTTTTCAGGAGCAGTAGATCGGCCCTCCTGAACATGCTGCTGTCCGCTCTCCCACACCACACCCTATCTGACAGCCCAGCCAATCCCTTCTTCGTTGGTGCAGGGTCGGGGGGACGGGACGGGACGCGGAGGGGCTGCCCAGCACTCTGCGACCCGTATGCCTTTTTTTAGTAGAAGCAGTCACTAAGTCAGATGTCATTAGCCACTCGGGCCAGTCCTTAGCATGTTAGCTTAGCGCCCCCTCTCCTCCCCTAGTTCCCCTGTACCCGTTTAGTAGAGTTCTGTTTTTGTTGTTCTTGAAGGTGAGGCGTCTGACAGCCATTGTGGTGGTAGTGGTGGTACACAGTAGTGGTGTTAGCGGTGAGGGGCGCAGTGCTCCTAGTTGCCCACCAGGGGGCTGAGGTCCCCGTGGTGGTTCTTCAGCTTCTTCTTGAAGAGGGAGATGGTGGACGGCCGGTAGAGGATGATCCAGGGCTCCGTGGACGCGGTGCTCTGGCTGCAGCTGTCCGAGCCGCTCACCGTCGGGATGTTGGGGGCCCTGGGAGGAGAGGCGAGGAGAGAATAAGAAACTTGGACTTGAGTTAACTGTTACATGCACATTGGCTCTTTATTTGCACACATGGCACTTTTTTCCTCCTGAATGTAAATATATTCCTTATTTATATCTAGCTTTACTTTATTGTTATCCCCCCACAAGAGCTTGATTTTTTTTTGTTAGTGTCTACCATGAATACTTACTTGACTGTGATATGCAGCAGTAGCTTAGCCACCATGGCTATGACGGTCAGAGTGAGAAGCGCTGCCAGGGTGTAGATGGTCCACACTAGCAAATAGAAAATGCCATCCATCAGTACATACAAACCCACCAATAAATGAGACTGAGGCTGAAAGAATAAAA
The DNA here is from genome assembly GCA_026745465.1 of Lota lota. Classification (NCBI taxonomy): domain Eukaryota; kingdom Metazoa; phylum Chordata; class Actinopteri; order Gadiformes; family Lotidae; genus Lota; species Lota lota. Next base: position 9,769,151 of record JACYXH010000479.1, on the reverse strand, counting down.
AGGAATAGAGTTAGCTCCCTACTCTTTTGTTATTGTTAAGCCAGATCAATAAGCTAGTATGTATTAGCATCGTTGATGTACACATGGGTAACGGACTCTACTCTTGGAACAGTACAAGAACACAGAGAACTTGAAAACGTTTGTTAATAGAAGAAAAAAAGCATAAAATATATTAATACACCCTCAAGGTCTGGGAATAAGCTGTCAGTGAAAGTCGTGACTGACGATGTTGAAAAAGTTCATAAGAATGAATTTTCAGTTATTAGTGAACAGTCATTTTAATATAAGTGAGCAACACAAAAGTAACCATATTAAAAGCATCTAGTGAGAGTGATAGAGTGAACTCCACAATACAATTATTTCAGTATAAAGGTATATAGGTAAAGAGTTTAGCTTGAGTGCAGAAACCTTGTTGAACAGTCTGGTAGAGGCAGGAGAGAGGAGGGGAGAAAGAGGTAGAGGTATATTATATGGGCGAGGAGAGGACATACTAGCATGATGGCCGCTGGTCTTGCTGGGTCCCGCCCACTGACCTGGCATGTTGTGGTCTGGCTTGTCGGGACTGGTCGTGATCACATACATGATCTGAGAGGAGCGGCTGTTGGACGACCCGTTGGACTTTTCTGTGGCATCCAGTGGAGGCGTGGCCTGGCTGGTGAGGTCGCCCTTCGCTTCCCGCTCTGCCTCCTCAAGCAAGTTGGTCTCTTGGCCCATCAGACCTAGATGAGTAAGTATGTGAGGGTTAGTCGACACAATTATATTACTCATTTCACCATTTAGGCATTTAGCCTTTATTAAAAACATTGAACAGTGACCTCAGATACATAGGGTCTAAAGCATCTTGCTTCGAAAAGTAGGTTGCGGACATTGGGGATCATGAACTCAGACTCTTTCTGGCAGGAGTCAACTGGCCTAGTCACTACACTATCCTGCCCCTGAATAAGAACATTATTTAACGATGAAGATGAACACAATATTGGTCGGGATATCCTTTGCCTACTTCACTTTATTGGTATCTTTATTGGGTGTCTGTATTGACGACAAACTGAACTGGAAAGGGAACATCAATACCCTTACCACTGCTGATGACAGGAATAGAGTAAACGAGCTTATTGAAAAAGCAGGATTCATTATTGGCCTCTAGCTGGACCCATACGATAACATCTTTAAGAAGAGGATGCCAAGGAAGCTGCACACTGTGCTGCCCACTGTGAAAGTCATCCTCTTCAAAACATTTCTAAAGACTGTAAACGTTTGATCGGCGGATGAACAAACATACTTGTTTGTCCTGCTGATGCCCTGCTCCACTGAGAGACTGTGGAGGTCTTCTGCAGCCGCTGTTACCAGCTTGTTTAATGATCTGCTGTAACCCACTGCACTATTTGAATGTGCTGTTATGTGATTGAATGCCTGTGTTTGTTTCTCTGTTGTTGCAAATAAATGTCCCCTGGGGGATCAATGAAGTGTGTCTATCTTGGAAAAATTCATAGCATGTTTTCTCATTCTGTCGCCAAGTCAGAATCCCCCCAAATACCAATTTCGTTGTGAAATAACCTTTTTGTTTTTCCTATGTTTGTGGATTGCCAGACCCATTTTCCCACCTACGTGACCGTTTATGGGGCTCCATAAATATTATCTCGGAGCAGGAGAGAGTTCTCTGCTCATCTCAGAGGTCGAACTTTGACCTCTTACAATATTGTTTGCAGCAAAAGCAACAACGAGGTGAAGGAAGTGGCACTGAATTATGACGAACGGGGAGAATGAGGACTGTGCAACTGTTATTTGAGTGAGTAGTGCTTACAACTATACTAAGATAGGGATAGCTTTTTTAATTGTCATCGATATGTTACTTATGGGCATACACATTACTTGAAGCTATCCAAACCCTTTTCTCTGTTTTGAAGTGTACTTTATTTAACACCCTCCTAATATGTATGTGTTTACAGCCTTACTTCTGTGTAGGACGATTCTATTACAAAAAAAGATTATTTAATCCGACGTACCTCCGACCAATCAGAAAAGGTGCCAGCTGGGGATTGAAGTGTGTGTGTGATTGGCTTACCTTGGTAGAGCAGGGCGAATCCCTGGGCCCGGTTGGTGCGGTCGGAGTAGAAGTACAGGATGACGTAGTCCCCGGTGACGTTGAGCAGCTCCCGCGGTGGGTGGCGTCCGTCGAAGCGCGCCAGCACCCGGTTGCTGTGCCCGTCCAGCAGCTCCACCATGTCCGTCTGGTCGGAGATGTCAAAGAAGGTGAAGTTGAAGAGGAGGGCGGCGGCGCCGGGCACATGGATGGTCCAGTAGCACACACGGCCCGACGCGTACTTGTCAGGGAAGTCCGGGGAGTAGATGACGTCCGTGGGGGACGTGTAGTTTCCGCCACAGGACCCCACTCGGGCTGTAGAGATTGGGGCAACGACAGCGTTTCAACAACAGAACATTTCAGATACTTGTCATTCAACAACGTGGGATTTGAAACATGCGACTGCAACTTGCGCAAGGAGATTCTTTAACTGTGAACATGATGGAGGTTGTGAAATACCAGAACTTCAGACTTCTTTCCATGACTTTATTGCTCTCTTTAATTCATTTAATGTTTTCTCAAAAAACTAAATAGTTATCAAATAAAAGTTTTTTTTATTTGAGGGTGAAAAGAGTAGGATAAAAGTATATTGGAATGGGTCGATCCCAGTCAAAGGAAGTATTTACACTCTCTCACTATTAATTTACTCTCGCTATTCATTTTTGACACGCCTTAAGTTTAGTAGTATGATGTAAATGGTGCTGTTCAATGCGTTCAATGAATGATTGATACACTACAAAGCTTTTACTGTGCAATCATCTCAACAGATGTTGAAACCCCAAAAACCCAAGCCCTAACAAAGAAAGTAACCAAAATCCTTTCATCTGGTCGAAATCTCAGAGAACCCAAAAGTAGAGGAAAAAACAACTCACTGTCGAAGATGATCACCCATCCGTCTCCACCACAGGGTTGGGTGTGGTCCCCGAAACACACGTGGTTGCACTCCATGCTCGGTGCCTCGGTGTGGTCTCGCAGGTCCAGCTCGTTGCCACAGAAACAGGCGTAACCCGACTCCATTCCCGCCATCTGTGGAGCACATGAAAGGGGCAATATGCAAATCACTCCATCGTCCATTCAAGATACATCTTCACATGCAATGCCATTGTGCAATTAACAATGTGAGCAAAGTCACAAAGATCCAAGATCACAACAATGATCATCAGAAGAAATAATAGATGATATATATATATATCACTTTTCTTTAGATAGCCCGACCCAAAATGTGGTACATTTTCATGCTATAACATGTTTTGCAATGTGAATAATTGTAATAGTTAATACATTTGTTCCACATTTTCAAAAGTTTTTAGTTGAATTATTTTGGTTCTTAATGTTTCTATCAACTGCCACATTCTCAACTTGTAAAAAGAACAACAACGGTTTAGTTAATAAGAATTATGACCCACTATTGAAAACTGAAAGTGAAGTGGTGCGCACTTCAGGAACAGTATTAATCTGTCCACTCAAATGGAATGGTCCTCACATATCTTGACCCTGCCCGTCACACTCAAAAGCCCTATTGTCCCCCGATTCAAAAGCTCACCATTGTGCAATTTTCTGCCACTAAATGAATTCACAAGCGAAGGTACTGCATCATTTCCCACTCTCGGCCTTTTCTCATGGCACAGGAATTTATGGAGGCAGTGGCCGGCCGAGCCGACTCGTGCCCCGTCACTTCCCGCTCCAATTATTGTGTGGAGCTTTGTGGTGGGGGAGGAGGGGGGAGGAGAAGGGGGGAAGGAGGGGGACACCATCATAATCCTTTTATTCAAGATAACAGCGGGTGTGGTTTGGCGGAGGAGGACGCTTCTTCTGACTCACAATCGGAGAAACTCAAAAAGCGTCCAAAAGGTATTCACGCAATAACGCCACGTGTTGACGTGGGACCGTCACCTCTGCCGCTGTGATCAGCGCCCGGTTACCCGCGCCGCAACACACCCCCACAGCAGACGCACAGACGATGCCAATCTTCTGAAGCATCCTGTCACACACTCACAGACCCACACACACACGCCATTGGGAATGTGAATGATGATGGTGGTGGGAAAGGGGGGGTGTTTCTTCAGCGTTTCTGTCTCACAGGGGGGCGGGGGGCGGGGGGAGTGTGGTCGTGGTGGGGGTGGGGGGTCGGGGTGTGTGTGGGGGGGGGGGGGCATCATTGCTCAGCCGGATGTACAGGGACAGAAGAGGAACACCTGGGACTGGTTATACTGCACAACGGTTTTGGCAGAAGACAGAGTTTTGGGGGAGGGAGGGAGGGAGGGAGGGAGGGAGGGAGGGAGGGAGGGAGGGAGGGAGGGAGGGAGGGAGGGAGGGAGGGAGGGAGGGAGGGAGGGAGGGAGGAGAGAGCAGGGAAGAAAGAAAGAGAAAGAGAAGGAGAAAGAGAGAAAGACAGAAAGAGAGAGGGGGAGAGAGAAATAAAGAGAGAGTGTGAGAGAGAGACAGATTTGAGCGAGCGAGAGAAAGAGAGAGCCATAACCCATGGGGCTAATAATTGCTCATTTCCAGCTGTCACTCGTGATTGTTTGGCGGTTTGTTCCGTTTTCAAACAGGAAGTTACATGGAGGAGGAGGGAGGGGTGGGGTTACTGGAACGCTGATTAAAATATCAACATTCTAAGGGGGCTTTTATTTTACACTGACAAATGACAGGTGATTCAGTTTGCTCATTCAATGTCATGTGTAAGATTTGCCCAAATATGATATGCTGAGAAAGTCAACAACCTTGTAGATAATAGAATAAGAAAACAATGAAAGGAATTATTCAAATGAGCTGATAAACAGTTGGTACGGGTAAGTAGAGAAAGCGCTGTACCGGTAACTGTATTCACCGTGACCTGTTACCTCATGTAGATGACTAAACGGTCTCACGTCTAAACGATCAAAATGAAAGAAAATTATAATGTCAGAAGTTTGTATAAGGATTTTATTAGTTGTTGCGCAAACTCAAAGTTAAGATGAAATTCAGGCCGCTTGAAACCTAAAGCATGTGAGAGATCCTACCTTGTAGCGCTGCTTCCTGCAGAAGCTAATACAGTTCTGAATGGTGAGTTTGTTGGAGGTCTCGCTGGTGCCTGACAGGGTGGGTGGGTCTCCGCTGTCTTTGAAGCAGCCCAGGTTGCCAGGCACTGTAGGGCGAGAGACAGTGAGAGAGAATGAGAAAGAGAGAGAGAGAGAGAGAGAGAGAGAGAGAGAGAGAGAGAGAGAGAGAGAGAGAGCGAGAGAGAGAGAGAGAGAGAGAGAGAGAGCATTCATTTGTCAGTTTGCCTTTCCTTAGCTTCACAACGTTGACGTTGACACGCATTTCTACATGTTTACTGTCCCGGAGGTTGCCAAATAGTGAGCGTGTGGTTTGACAGATACATGCACTCAAAGAAGTAAGAGAAAGAGTTCTTCACCCTGAGGACCAAGAAATCATCAAATTATTTTCATGCTCACATGCAAACCCACGTAAAATCATCCAAATAAGTAAACACAAAGTTATTAAACAACTTGTAAAAACGGAACATTTAAAAAAACGAATCCCCCATTCCAGGGCAGACTCACTAGACTAGAAAATGCTGCTGATCACCATCACCCTCACTAATTAGGTGTGAATGTACCGAAGCTGCAGTACATGCGGCCCCCTAGGGTTCACGCACCACCAATCGGTGGTACGCGCCTGGGGGGCCAAGCTGGGGAGGGGGGATAAGAGGAGACATTTCCCTCTTGGGAAAGGAACAGTGATGCACTCCAGAGAAAAATGTAATGTTGTGTTTACCAGCCTTCAGGCCAAACAGTCCCCCAAAAATGGCCTGAAAGAGGCTAGTGCTGCAGAGGGGCTCCAGAGGGACCATAACGATGTATTTTATTAAACACATCATCCGCTAACTGCTTTGGTATCCAGACGGAGTGTTACATTTGCCTGGAAGGTGGTGCTAAGTATGATGTGATTAAACACTGCTCCTCTACACACACGCACATGCACGCACGCACGCAGGCACGGACACACACAGGCTCTTTGCAGGCCTGCAAATTGTGTGTCTGTGTCTGCGTGTGTGTGTGTGTGTGTGTGCGTTGTTATAATTTGGCACCTGTGGTGATGACATACTCTAGTGAGCTATAGGGCTTCCCTGAACTCAGAGCTGTGAGAAATATTCTCATCAAAATGAAATATTTGGGTCCTCTGCCCTCCTCCCCACTCTGCTTCTCTCTCTCCCCCCCCCCTCTCTGTCTCTCCCTCTCTCCCCCCTATCTCCATCTCACCCCCCTCTCTCCCTCTGAACTAAGTTGCCATCATTTGCCAGTGGGTGGAGATAAAAGGAGGGCTGAGGCCAGGTAAGAGAATGCCAGAGAGTGATGATGTGGATGAAGAAGATAGGAAAGGTAAGGAATGGAAAGAAGGAGGGGTGCATGGATGACTCACAGCCAGAGTTAGTTTAAATATAGTGGCAATTGCTCCTCAGACCTCATTTATGCATTGCGCTAGTTTTAATGGGGTGCGGTGTGTGTGTGTGTGTGTGTTTGTGTGTGCGTTCATGCGTGCTTGTGTCTGTGTGAGTGCGTGTGCAAGTAGTGTGTGTGTGTGTTTGTGAGTGTGAGGGCCGTTCATGCATGTGTGCAAGTGTGTGTGTGTGTGTGTGTGTGTGTGTGTGTGTGTGTGTGTGTGTGTCCGGGACAATGAGAGTGGCAGAGAGCGTCCCTTCCCTTATCCCATTCACTACTAATACACACTTTATTCCCTCTAAGTTACTAAACAGGAAGCCAGCGACACATAGCATGAATATGGATGTAGCCACAGATGAATGGAGGGATGATGGATGCCGGTGTCTATCCAGATCACATCAGGAAGAAAAGGGAGTTCAGCCCGCCTCACGCAATCCATTGTGCATCGATCAAACGATGCGCAAGTATGTGATCCAAGCACTGCAGACAGACTGTGATCCGAGCACTGCAGACTGATCCGAGTCACTTTTCCAATTCAACACAAGCATCCACCTGTCTTTTGCATCCGACTTGTAACTTCTATTTTCTCTTCCTCCCTCCACCACCGCCCCATTATGATTCAGACAGGCTAGCCCCTCTCCCGTCTCCTGCTTAATAATAAGTGAAACAAATCTAAACTGGAACAACACAATGTGAATACACACAATCCAAAAGCCATTTCTAGTTTGAATACAATCAAACACACAGCTCACCTCCCCTAGTCGATGCTCTGCCTCCTAATTGGAATTTGTGTTAGCCCACCATGGAGCACAAAATAGTTCATTACACAGAGAGAAAGAGAGAGAGCGAGAGCGAGAGAGAGATAAGAGAGAAGCAGAGAGACGAAAATGCCAACTGTGTCTAAAATGACGATCAATGTTGATGTGGTTCTGCGATAAGAATAACTCGGCAGTTAAAAAGCAGAGATGTTATTAAGCATACATGCTGTCACCGCAAAAGTAATCAACAAATGTCTACGGATTAATATGAATACCATAGAGGAGTGAAAGTCAAAACGAGTTTATGTGATGAACAGTGTCATGCCAATTTCCATATCTGTTGACTCTTTATTTTGACAAATGAGTATTAAGATGTGTTAACATTTCAGACATTATCTCGACATGTAAATAAATATTAGATTTTTTTTTATTCGATTTATGGTTTATAGAGGTGTATATATATAAACGTATATGTATACAGTACATATGTATACAAATAATATAAGAATACAAAAAAGAATAATATGTATATAAATTATATATATATAATTATTATTCTTTTTTGTATTCTTATATTATTTGTATTTTATATATTCTCTCGTTTGATTTGTACTGTACTTTTATGATACAGTTAACACCACAATTTTCCTTTGGGAGTTAATAAAGGGTTTTTAAATCTAATCTTTTGTGACCTCCTGAACTAAATATGACATTAATGTGTTGTGGCTCTGAGTTACTGTGATGACATCATCAATTCTTCGGATGAGGTGAGATGTGGAGTGAGCCCATATGTTGAGAGTGTGAAACATTCTCTGTGTGTTTTGCTATAGCTGGCTGAAAGTGAGCGTCTGCAGTATGGAGACCACACACCACGAGCGCTTTGGTCATTAGCGTGTTGTTTCTACAGCTAATCAAATAATGACACGTTAGGTTGTATCCTGGATGCTAGCGTGTGCCAGCTGCCTTGTATTTCCATTCAACACCTGTTGAGGTCATATAAACAAAAGAATATGGACGTACCGTCCGCGCTGTCACCCATTGGTTTATACACAACCATTTTGAGGGTGTATATTTGCCATCTATGGAGCGTCAGTATTCTTTGCAAGCAGCAAGAAATTATCCATATTTGGCTAATTCAGGGCAGGACTTGAATGGCCGCCTTGCACTAGTCAATGACCGAAACTTATACTTATATTTATAACTTATATTTAATCCTTAATAATTTAACAATATAGAATTGTCAACCAGGACCTTGGAAAATACCATCTATGGAGATGAACTGGTCACTGAACAAAGGAACCAATTACTGTCTTTGTATTACCACAGTTAAATCACTTGATTTAGAATGGTAGCGGGTCATTCTGCATTCACCTACCGCAAACCACCATAAGGTTGTTAGAGGAACCAAAAGCTAGTCTCTTCCACTCGAGTCTCACAAACAGGCTGATGGCTGCCGCTTGGTTAAGGAACATTCACAGTGACCTCTTCTACTAGCTTTGCTAGCTCTGAGTCAACCCATCTGGTCAACGTGTGTCTTTCAATTGTTATGCTTCAGAATGTTTTGTAAGTCTGCAAGCTTTAAAGCATGTCTGTGATGCACTCAAGATGCCTTCTGTTCCTGTATGCCTGATCGTATAGTACCGGGAACTGTTCACAATACACGGTGCTGCGCTTTTCGAATGACGAGAAAGATTACAAAAGGTGGGCAAGGGGGGCATTACAAAGGGAGGGAAAACGAGACGATAGTTTCATCTGTACACACTCGTGTACGGTTGTTGGACAGAGGAGAGAACAAAAGATAAAGGGATAGACCGACAGAGAGAGAGAGACAGAGAGAGACAGAGACAGAGACAGAGACAGAGACAGAGACAGAGACAGAGACAGAGACAGAGACAGAGAAAGTTAGGAGGCTCCTGCGTGTTTGTCTTCCCTGTCCTCAGTGAATGTGCTTGTGTCTCCTTCTTCAGTTGTATTCCGGTCCAAGTCAAGTGTTAGTCTGGTCCTTGTCTAGGGTAAGTTCTCTTTCTTTGAGCCGTCTTTGTCTGCTCTGCCCATGTGTTGTTTGCACCTCTTTATTTGGGATTCATGCAGTAAATAAGTCAAGTCCATTTGTTGACCCTTAAATGAGCATCAAATTATCAGACCAACTGTTATATGGCAACATAAGAGAACAAAATCTCAACTTTTGATTACACACTAGACCACAATAAGGATGTGTCTTCAAATATTGAGTGTGTGACAAACTATTCAAGCCACTAAAATATAATTATAAGGAAGTACAAATGACTTTGACGTGGTTATTTAACTGCAATGCAATGTTACAGACCGAGCAAAGACGGCACTCAGCTTTGAGTCTCACAAAACAACTTCGATATATACTTCCCTAAAGTCAACACAATATTTTGAGTGCTGACCTCCAGCCCTAAATTGCTGTCGAGTCTGGCTGCAAATCACATCCCATCTTGCCCAGAACCGTAATGCTTCACGAGGCACTCTGAGCGGTACACCAGCTGATTCCCACGCCGCTCAGCCTCCATCAGCCACAACAAGACGCCGAGGTGCACTCCAGACATACCAAGGGCAGGGTTGTGTCACCGGTAAAACGCGACACAAAAGGGGAATATTGAATCATTTAAAAAATATAGTTGGTTTTTAAACACAGCTAGGCAGGGCTGTTGTGTTCTGCCCTCCTACGATGATGCCTCCTCCTATGTTGCCGCTGAAATTACCCCTTGGGGAAATATGGCATATCGAGGCAACATGGAATGAGGAGGCAGAGATATGCAGTTGTCCAGACATAAACAAACCCCTGCACCCATCACCCTCCCGTAAGCAAGGCAGGTAGGTACCACTTCAATGTTACCTTTCAAAAGAGACGAGATGATGGGATGGTGGGTGGGGAGAACGGTGGAGAAGGGGGTCGGGGCTGTACTGTATAGCACTGTCTGCAACAACACCAAGATTAAAGAGGCCTCTCACCTTTCTTTCTGTGTTTTTTTTCCCAATTTTTTCCCATCCGGCTTTGACAAGAAGATTGCTGACTGCAGTCAATTTATGTGTCTTTGTGTATGTGTCTTTGTCCTCCGCGTGGCCCGGGGGGAGAGGGGAAGGGTTTGCAGAGCCAAAGGGGCGGGTTGTCACAGCTGCAGGGTGGTTTTGGGGACAGAGAGCATGGACCCAGACACACCAGGGTCCAAGGCTACTATTTGTCCCTTTTTTTGGGGTGCCACACTTTTACTTCTCTTCATAGTGGAAAGTGGGCCCAGTGTTGGAGCCAAAAATGTGCCCCGCTACACCCCCACCATCCACCAGCACCACCCGCCACTACCCCCACCACAGCCACCAGCTCCCCGGAGTTTAGTATATAGTTCAGACAAAGACATCTGCTCTGCAGGCGCAACATGTACACAAATATCTTCTGTATATAATAAAAGAACACACGCACACACACACGCACATGCACACACGCACGCACACACACATGTCTTAACGCACTTCAAAGCTGCTGGTGGAATTCAAGGGTTTCAGAAGCCAGAGGGGGGAGCAAAAAAACGGAGGAAAGCGCTCCACATGGAGACAGACTGGACCATCTGCAGGACGGCTGAGGTGACCACAAGGGGTAGGAAGGAAATAACCACAGTATATTACAGGGACGCCAATGACTGAATTCAGATACATGTCATGAAGGAGCTGGTTAGGGCGTAAGGAATGTCAGCAGGTAGTCTCTGTGGACATTGGGGATGGAACCCAGTACTTTTTCAGTGGGGAGTCTGACATCCTAACCGCTCTACCGTCCTACCCCCCTCATTCTGTAACCCCCCCCCACACTCACGCAGCCGCCCGAAGGTGAAAAAGGAGCAGCTACTACTTGTACGAACCAGACAGTGGTTGGTTTCGCTGTGACCCACAATGCAATGCAGCCCAACCCAAACAAGGCAGCGGAGACAAAACAACTCACAGTAACAGTTCAGAGGGAACCAAACGAGATCAGAGACACCTCAGAGAGACGGAAACGAACAGTGCAGTGTCGAGAAACATTAGGAGAGACAGAGGAGACAAGGAGAAAAACAAGAGAGATACGGAGCGAGATGGAGCGAGACAGAGAGAGGGGAGGGCGAGAAATAAAACACACATACACACGGGGATATAAGAAACAAAACAAAACATCAAGCACA